>JAMXBD010001522.1:0-353770 GCA_024138025.1 Combretum micranthum
TTTCCCGAATTGATTTAAAGTCAGGATATCATCAAATCCGAATCAAAGCAGAAGATGTACCAAAGACTGCATTCCGAACTAGGTATGGTCATTATGAATTTTTGGTCATGCCATTTGGGTTAACCAATGCACAGCAGTTTTATGGATCTGATAATCGTATTTTTAGCCTTTGCTGGATAATTGCGTGATTGTTTTCTAGATGATTATACTTGTATATTCGTCTAATGAAGAACAACATGATGAGAATTTGAGGAAGTGTGTTGCAGATATTGAGAGACAAGAAGCTGTATGCCAAATTGTCTAAATGTGAATTTTGGCTTAAACAGTATATCATTTCTTGGACACATTGTTTCTGGAGAAGAAATATCAGTTGATCCTGCAAAAGTTAGAGCTATTGTGGAATGGAAAAGACTGAAAACTGTTACTGAAATTGGGAGTTTCTTGGGATTGGCAGGATATTATCGGAAATTTGTGAAGGATTTTCAAAGATTGCACGACCTTTGACTCAATTGACTCGAAAGAATGAGAAATTCGAGTGGAATAATCATCGTGAACAAAGTTTTCAAGAGTTGAAGAAAAGGTTAATATCAGCACCAATCTTGGTCTTGCCCACCCAATGACAAGGATTTATATACTGTCTATAGTGATGCATCTAGAAATGGATTGGGATGTGTGTTAATGCAAAATGGAAAAGTAATAGCATATGCTTCTAGACAATTGAAACCACATGAGATGAATTACCCCACTCATGATCTAGAATTGGCTGCTATTGTTTTGCACTCAAGATTTGGGTCACTATTTGTATGGGCAGAGAATGTGAAATATATACGGATCACAAGAGTTTGAAGTATATATTTAACAAAAAGGTTGAACATGAGACAAAGGAGATGGTTGGAATTAATTAAAGATTATGATCTTACCATTAATTACCATCCGGGTAAAGTGAATGCTGTGGCAGATGCATTGAGCTGGAAAAGTTATGGAGAAGTGGCTTCAATTCTAACGGAACAAAAAGAACTTATTAAGGAATTTGAGAGATTAAACTTGGAATTCTCAATACAAGGTTTGGAAGCTGAGTTAGGAAATCTAATTTTGGAACCTACTTTGCTTCAAAGAATTAAGGAAGCCCAGAAAGGAGGATATTGAAATTCAAGAAATTAAACAGGGAATATCCCAAGGGAAGTACAAAGATTTTCTTGTGGATGGAGATGAAGTATTGAGAATGAATAAAAGATTGTGTGTGCCACATGATGAAAGCTTGAGGAAGGAATTAATGCATGAAGCGCATTACTCTGGATATTCTATACACCCAGGAGAAACAAAGACATATCAAGAGTTGAAAAGTGCATATTGGTGGAATGGGATGAAAAAGGATATTGCAGAATTTGTTGCTAAATGTGATGTATGTCAAAGGATCAAAGTTGAACATCAAAAACCAGGTGGATTGTTGAAAACCATTACCAATACCTGAGTGGAAGTGGGATCAAATTTCTATGGATTTTGTATGTTCATTACCTAAAACAAATGCGGGTCACGATGCTGTTTGGGTTATTGTGGATAGACTTACAAAATCAGCTCATTTCTTGCCAATTAACATGACATATCCATTGGAGAAATTGGCACGAATATATTTGAAGGAGATTGTGAGATTACATGGTGTGCTTGCTGGTATAGTATCAGATAAAGATCCACGGTTCGTATCCAGATTTTGGCAAGGATTACAAAAAGCTTTGGGAACCCGATTGAATTTCAGTACAGCTTATCATCCTCAAACTGACGGACAAACTGAAAGAACCATTCAGACATTGGAAGATATGTTGAGAGCATGTATTATGGAATTTAAAGGAAATTGGGACCAACATCTACCATTAGTAGAATTTGCATACAATAACAGCTACCATTCGAGCATAGGAATGCCACCTTATGAAGCTTTATATGGTAGAAAGTGTCGATCACCATTGTTCTGGGATAACTTGGAGAAAGTGTTGGTTGGACCTGAACTGCTTCAAGAAACTAATGAAAAGATTTTGGTGATAAAGCAAAGAATGAAAGCAGCACAAGATAGACAAAAGAGCTGGGTGGACTTGAAAAGGAGAGAATTGGAATTTAATGAAGGAGAACATGTATACTTGAAAGTAAGTCCAATTAAAAGTCTTCATGGTAGACAAACAAAAGGCAAGTTGAGTCCTAGGTATATTGGACCATTTGAGATATTAGAACGAGTTGGGAATCTGGCATACCGTCTTGCATTGCCACCTAATTTGTCTGGTATACATAATGTTTTCCATGTATCAGTTCTAAGAAAGTATATACCGGATCCAGATAAGATAGTGGAATTAGAACCAATTGATTTGAAGGAGAATTTGACTTATGAAAAGCATCCAGTTAAGATTTTGGACCGGAAAGTGCAAGTTCTCAGGAATAAAGAAATCCACTACGTCAAGGTATTATGGGATCCACAGACAGAAGAGATTACCTGGGAATTAGAAGAGGAGATCAAGAAAAGCTATCCTCATTTGTTTGAAAACTCAGGTACGCACTCAAGCTTTGAGGACAAAGCTTATTTTAAGGGGGGGAGAATGTAAACCCCGGGAATTTTCACCTTAGTACCCGATTTTATACTAGATTGTATAAACTAGATAATAGACTTAGATTCTGATTGAAATCTAATAATAGGATAATATCTAGATTTTTGGATAGATGAAAGATTTAGGAACTGAATAAAGAGTTCTTTAACCCTAATTAATACCGAAAACGAGATCTTGTATCTGGAATAACTAATTCGAGATATGATCTAAAATCTAAGACCCGAAAACCTAGAATACCAATAGATTTAAATAGAAAATGTGAATATAAAGATTAAATGATTGTTTTGATCTCGATAATGATTCAAGACTAGAATAACGAGTAGTAATGAATTTTTATATAGACTTAAACCCTAATTTTGAGATTCCTAGTTAAACTTAAAAGCTATTAATAAGAATTTATGTTTAGTATCAAAACTAAAGATATAAATATAGTTTAGTTTATGTATTAAGCTCAATTTTACATAAATGATTACTTATGCTCTTAACTAGAAAACGATGATCCAAAAATAAACCATTAAGATTTTAAATACACAACGAAAATATAAACTGATAAATAAATCAAAATCTAAACTTCAAATAAATAATCAGATCATGCTATTGTTCTAAACCGAGTTTTCTAGTTAAGAAATCCAAATCGGGAGATAAAATTTTACGAATAATTAATTACGTATATATATACCCTAAATTTGTGTTGTTTGAAAATCTAAGAGTTTTGTATAAATTTATAAGCATATTTTTGTACAAAAACTTCCAAATACTAGCTAATATATATCCGTAAACCCGTATAATTAACTCAAACTTTAACTAAATAAATAAACTATATATATATATATGTGTCTCGGCTGATTTTCGGTGCAAGTTGTGGAGGGGAAAGAGGAGCCGAAAAATGGTCAATAATGCAAATCCAAGTCCACAAATCAACCACAATAGCTAACCAAAACATGACAGCTCATCCTAGCATTAATTAGGGTGAAAATAACAGCTGAATGAGGATCATTTTGGAGAAGATTCGGATGAAAAGCAGCAGCCGAAGTCCTCTTCCTTATTATATATATATGTGTATTTAATAACCTAAAGAGTAAACAAACAAATCTCATTAATACTCAAACTCATCAGCACAAATCACTCCCAAATAACAATCAGAACGAACCAAAACAAAGAACAAAACCAATCTTAGCCCCCAAGTTCGGATCAAAGGAAAAACAAGCTAAAAACCCTCAAAAACGAGTGCAAAGGTAAGTTAAGGTAACTCGAGTTATTTTTGTCCAAATCTAAGATTTGTAACTGACTTAAAATCATCTTAGGAACTTAATAAACACAAACACGAGCTTCGGATTGCACTCAACAAGCTCCAACGAGGTAAAATTTCAAAACCCTAGCCTTATGTTTCAAAGAATCGAAATCTATGTGTTTATGTGTTTAAACGTGTTAAAAGTTGTTATATATCCTTATATATGATGTATAAACTCTTAGAAGTAGTTTAAGTAAGTTTCTAACGTGTAAAAATCAAAGAAAAAGAATCGAACCGAGGAGGAAGATGATGAACAGTGCAACGCTGCCTCAAGGTCGGCAGTGTAAACGATGTACGCCGGCGGCTTACATGGATAGGCCAGCGGCTTACAGGCGGCTTGCACTGAAACAGAGGCTACGTAAAATAATTTTCACGTAAAGATTCAACGTAAGCCGGCTACCTGGAGATCTACGCCGGCAGCGTAGGGCCGGCGTACGTTGTAAGCTGGCAGCGTTCAACACCGGTGTACTCGATATGAAATTTTCTTTAAAAATAATTATACACCGGCATCTGGGAATGAAGGCCGGCGGCCTTGAGCCGGCTTATAGCTAAAATTTTTCCAACAAAAGCTTTCTGACCTAAACCGAATTTAATACATATATATATATATATATATATATAACATCTACTAAGTATGTATATATGTTTGTTATGTAAATATATATTAGATAGTGACTTTAATACAAATATTTAAGTCTATTTAGAATTAATATTTATTAACTTTTGAAACCCTAGAATTAAGAAAATATTTAGAGTTAAATAAAGTAATATTAGTCTAATAGTTGTTTTAGCAAGATAAAATATATAAGAATAGAAATTAAAATAAGTTAATTTCCTGAGTTATATGACTTCTAAAAATAGCCAAACAATTATGTGAGATTAAATAGGAAAAACCCAACAATACTAAGTATTAATATCGAGTCTAGGACACTAATCACATCTAGGGATTTAGCTAGATGGTATTGATGAGTATTTTGTTTTAAATAGGTAAATTTGACTCATTAGAAGATCTACCAGTGGACTACTACGACTGAGTCGGTATGAGCAGGTGAGTAATTCAGTCATATTGTACTGGTTGTGATTATAAATAGTCGAATATGTAATGCAAAATAAACAAATGAGTGTTTGTTGAAAGTTTGATATGATATGATTGTATGATTGTTAAAATATCTTTATACAAGCGATAACGCAATGGTTGGTGTTGTGCAATAGTATAATGATGATTGTGTGTAATGTATGGTCACCTCGAAATTGATTAAGACTTTTTGACTTAACAAAATAATATGGACATGCATTGCACGAATTCAATTATTGCATATATGGTTGTGACAGCCTGCTACGTATTAATATTTCGGATCTCTATTTTTGCTTGGTTGATCCAATGTGTGAGTCTTCTAAGGTTCTCTTTGGTCTGGCGGTCCTATGAGGAACTAAAAGGCACCGAAGAACGTCGCCCGTAAAATCGCTTTGAAATAATTAATACTTAGGGAGTTTCTAAGGGGATTGCAGGAGATGGTTTGTGGAAGCCACTATATTCAAAGTGATAACATTAAAACGAGAAATCGTTGATTCTCCTGTGTATTTAGTCTCTCCTGGGCAAGTGGGTCATTGAGTTTTTGTTCTTCAACCCATTGAAAAGAGGGCGTAAATCTTTTTCCTGTTTGGATTCTAGATCATCCAAACTTGTATCTGTGCATATGGTTGAGTGATTGCATTGCATATGATTGGTTAATGACTTGTGTGATGTATGGTATGTCTGGTTATTCACTGAGCTGTGGTTTCGCTCATACTCTTACAGTCTTTTCAGGTTCACTTTACGTCCCTGGTTAGTTACATCCAGGAATATGGCACTGGTTAAGGGCTTTGAAGCTAGAAGTTTACAGATCTATTTTAGTTGATGGTTATGTACTATTAGAGTAGATTAGTTAGTTGTATACTTCAACAGAGATATATGGTTTGTAATAGTTTGTGATGGTTATTCACTAAATCATTTCTCTCATATATTTGTTAATTGTTATCAAGCAATTTAAAAGATCCTGTTGTTTTAAAAACCTGTCATTCTCTGAAGGTAATCTGGTGATAATATTCAAGTGTAACTTGTTTATTACTACTAGGGTACCCTCGGGGCGTGACAATTCCGAGTTAAAATGAGTTAGATATGACCATTTTAAATTAGGACTTAACTTAGACGAAAATTGACGAACTTAGTAAATAGAATTGTTAAGTTTATTAGAACTTTATCAGAAATACTCATTGCAGGTATTCCTTGTACTTAGGTGAATTGGAGGATGGATTTCCACTCCTCGAGAACTGCTACGACTAGTGGATTTCTCTTCATGGCCGAGTGAGTTCATTTCTTAAATAGTTGTGCTCATGTATGTGCTTGTAATCGTAGTGGCATTAGAATTGGGAAAAGATAAAATTATGATGAGTTGTGATCTAATCTTGGTTGAATGAATAATAAGTATATCAAGACGAGACCTGTTGTAAAATCATTATATGAGCTAGTATAGACTTGAATTGTCTGAAATTCTCTATGATCGCACTTAACCTACATAATTAATATGCCAGGATTATATGAATAAACTGTACATGCATATCACGTAGTGAGTCACATTGCATTGGCTAATATACCTTTGGTGGGACAAAGTATATTAGTAGAGGCGAGGAGGCCTGTGTTAACATTAAGGATGTGAGATCGCTTAAGTTAATGGAAGTGAGGCAGACACCTAAAACTACCACAATAAAACAATAGAGGTTGTATAATTAAGAGAAAGAGATCAGGATTATGGTTGCATGACTTATGGACCATCCCACTCAAGATTGGAATTATGGTTGCATAACTTATTGACCACCCCAACTCCGAATGGAGGGCATAAATCCATTCACATATGGCTCTCGTAAAGTCATATGCTTGTATGCTCATTTGCTTGTGCATTTCATATGGTTGTTAATAACTTGTCTGTTATATACTGTTATTGAGTATTAAATATTTAGAAATGAATCTCACTAAGCCTATTAGCTTATACCCCTATAGTTTTTGTTGTAGTGTTCCCATTTTTGGTTGTTCTGAGAGAACACTTTTCATAGATTTATCTTGTTGGATTAAGGAGCTTTTGAAGAAGTCGGGACCTAGCTATAGGCATGGACTTCTAGGAAAATCTCTTTAACATAAACTCCAATGTTTGTAATATGGATTTAGATTGGATAGACTTCTATTATTTTGGTGGGAATATTCCCCCTTGACTTTTGTAAGGACTTAACTTATTTATCTTATTGTGATTTCTATTCTTAATGCTATTGTATGCCATCTTAAGACTATTCGATTCAAAGTGTGATCCTAAAAAATTATGCAAGTACACCTTACACCGTATGTAAACTTATGGGATGACTAAGGTTGTTATACTTAAGTTTAAATATCGAGTGTAGTGGACTGTCACGTTTTGGGTACCCTTTTAGGGCGTGACAGGCTTAGCGAGTAAATCTCAAAAATTTATACTTGAAACAAAATAACAATCAAGTTTATTAATCAAGCAAATGAGATGCAATAAATACGTGAGCAAACAAGACATATGACTTTCCGGAATCATATGTTGAATGAATTACGCCCTTCATTCGGGGTTAGGTATTCCAGCCCATTACGGCCACTACTTCTTTTAAAAACATTTTTATAGATCTTACCGGCTCCTATATGCCATAAAAAACTTGTAGTTATTATAGGCTCCTACTAGCCACCAATTTATGTAGTTTTTACCGGTTCCTACTCGCCACATACATGATATACCGGTTATGTCTACCACCACTATCATGCACTTGTCCCATCAATTGTATAATAGCGAATGCAATATAACTCAACATATGAAGTGTATGTGTAAATTTTTAATTAAAGCCTATCCGTTAAATTTTAATTTCTTACAAGTGATCAACTAATTTCAAACACTTCATCATGCTCATGAACATACAATTTATTACAAACATTTCATGCTTCGATATACTTAGTATTCTTTCAATCATATTATCATACATCATCCATTTTATCTTTCCTTAATTCTAATGCAACTAAATTTACAAGCACAAACATAAGTATGAAAAATAAAAGGGAGTAGACTGCTTAGCCATGATGACACTTTTTCCTGATGGATGAGTCGATCGAGAATTCCACTAATCGTAATAATTTTTCAGATACGTGCACTCCTCCTCGGGATCACCTAATCAAGAAGAATACCCTTAATGAGTATTTCTTGTTGATTCTACGGTATTTTTCAAAAACTATGTCAAAAGATCATTAAAATTCGTATAGAGGGAAATTCCAATTTAAAATGGCTATAACTTGGTCATTTTAACTCGAAATTGCGCATATAATATACTGTTTTCTACCTATTTGAAAAAATCTATCCAATTCTAAAACTATTTTCATCAAACTAAGTCATTTGAGCTCCGAAACAGTGGTAATTAGATTCACCACGAATTTTACAAAACTTACTTTTTCTTCTTTTCAAAAAAACATATCAAAGATATGGATATTATAATGGTTTTGAAAGGCCTTTAAAATGTGTGTATATTATATATAATATATATATAAACTCATGTTAAATGTATGAAATTAACGAAGTTGTCTCAACCATGAATTCTTTTCTTTTTTTTTGGTAAACGTAAAGTCTTCTAAAAATCTTTGGAAAAGTAAAACTTTTAAACTGCTAGAAAATTTCTCAAGTTATTTTAAATGAGTATTTTCTTTTTCCGTAATTTTATCTGTCACGCCCCGAAGGGTACCCTGAAAGTGGCAGTCCGCCACATACGGTATTAAAACTTAAGAATGACTTCCCAAAGTCATGCGAAAGTTTTCAACACCATATGTAAGGCGTCTATCACAACAATAGGAGACACTAGTGGGATGTATAGTTTGAGATAGTAAATAAAGCAATACAAGAATCTAAATAAACATCAAATTTATCATTAATAGAACATAATCTTTACATCATCTTAGGGGTTTTTCCCCTATAATTCTCCAAACAATCATAATAACAACTTAATCTTTCCCACAACCAAATAATGCTAACACCAAAAGATATTAAAGGATAATTAACCTATAATCTTCAAAAGATTTCCATAAGCTTTTCTAGGAATCATCCCACTTGGGTATATGAAGTCATCGAGCATAAAAGATATTGGACCTGATACAATAAAGGTCTATCGGAGTATAAGCATAACTAGCTTAGTGAGAATATTCCTGAATCAACGTACTTGTATAAATAATTTCAAACAAGTTATTAACAAGCATATGAATGCATCAAACACGTGATCAAGCAATACATATGATCTACCGGAAATCATATGTTTGAATGGATTTACCCCGCCATTTCGAGTTAGGTGTTCCAGACTCTTTAAAACCCAACTCAAAATCCAACTCATGTAGTTTATTTCAGGCTCCTACTAGCCACCACAGAATAGTTCTTTCAGGCACCTATCGCCCATCTTGCAGATTTCTGACTACTGCACACCCGGTTAGTAAGTTCTTGTCCTATCGAGATTAGCAGCTCATGCAATGAAATTGACTATGTCACGCCCCGTAGGGTATCCTAAACGTAACAGCCCGCCACATGCTAAGTAAGACTCTCGAGTTCCCTACCCGGGGCCTTCGGAAGTCTTAAGTAGATGTAAAGCGTTCCTTTACGACAATAGAATACTTCAACAAATGGAGTTAAACAGTTTAATGAGGCATGCATTAGCCATAGATGATAAATCAAAACGCATAATGCTTAAGTTTACAAAATCTAAGGGGCATTCCCCCGCAAAAGAATAACAGTCTATTACAGTCATCCAGAGTCCTTAGTTTCCAATGGAAGTCTATACAAAAAGAGATGAATCAAACTTCTATAGGAAACTCCTATCTCCGGTACCTGCGCTGTGGCTTGTCTTGGCCTAAGCCATATAAACTCATGCTGCAAAAGATAAAAACTATAGGGCGTAAGCTAACTAGCTTAGTGAGTAATACTTCCATAACACAATTAAATACAATCATTCAAGCAAGTGATTATTCAAGCAAGTGTATGCACCATACAAATGTGATCAACAAACATATGACCTACCGGAAATCATATGTGGATGGACTTACGCCTCCATCCGGGTTAGCAGATTAACGAATCCTGCGGTACGACGCGTTTAAGCTCACGGTCAACTGATTAAAAGCTCGTTTTATGGATCACGATTAACCTCACATTCGTTTTATGGGTCACGAAAAACCAACCAATGCAAATGCTCCAACCTCGTTGTGACATGAATGAACTCAATTTATAGTCGGAGTCGAATAGTTATTAATTCAATTCTTTTAAGTGACCAACAAGTATTTGCAGACATTCATCATAAGATTATAGTAAAACAGTCAATATCTTAACACCCGGTTCGATATACCTTAAGCTCCATTTCACATATCAACAATCAACAACATAAATAATTCCCACATACCCCATCATGCTTGTACAATTCCTTTTATCTTTGCCTACATCACTAGTGCCACTACATTACATTCACAAGCATTAATTGAGAGTGGAAGTAACTCACTCGGCCATGGGACACCAAACTTCTAATAATAATAATCGGGAGGTAGAGTGTCGTCCTGCTCGGAATCACCTACCAAACAAGAATAATCCCTGTGAGATTCTCACCATGTAATTAAATCAAACTAGACATCTAGACTAGTTGAATTCGGATTTCTCGCTATTGTTGGAAGTTCCGACTTAAAACGGCCATAACTTGGTCATTTTAACTCGGAATTTCGCAAACTTTATATCGATCTTCATCTACTTCGAAAGATCTATCTAATTCAAGTATTCAATCCAAGTTTTGAAATAATAGGGTCACGGAACAGTGGGATCAGTTCTGTCCCGCAATTGACCCAATCTCGAAAATTTGCTTTGTCTTTGATAAAAAGTATTCCTAAATGATGATTCATGCATGAATGATATGGGAATGATCTACTAATGTGTATGCCATGTAATGGACTCAACTTGTGCATGGTCATGATGATTTTTGTAGTAATAAACTTTTAGGAACTCCTAAGTGTTGGGGAAGGTTTCATAAAGGCTAATTCTAAGAAGTTATTTTCCCACTTATACTCCTTAGGGTTTCTTTGGTTTTTAATCTTGTATTCTACTTATTATTTAGCTAAAAATAGGTTCTCAAAGTCTATAATAGTCATGGCCTCCATTCATGCACAAAAAATTCACATTTTTCATTTGGTAAACATGTTTTCAAATAGTTATTTGTAAAAATCCGAATTTTCCAAATTTTCTTTTCTTACATTTTTCTTAAGGGAAATTAGTCTAATGCATTAAAAATTGGGGCTTCAATGTATACAATTATCTAAGGACTTCATTTAGCTTATAAAACATTCATTTTAGACTTAAATACTAAGTGTTTATTTAGGTATTACACAAAGTTACGAATTTGACTACACAATTAAAGTCAACACTTTCCACTCTACTTCACCTCTTGTTTTTCTTATTTTTATTATGCCTAACTCATCTAAACTCATGAAAATAGTTCCTTCAACATGTCTATTAACACATACCCTTCATTTTTCTTATGAAATACAAGTTTAAAATTGATTTTGGAGGTCTTTAGGGTAGGGTTTCCATTTCATCCGAATTTTCAACTTTCCATATCTAACAAAGTCCTTCCTTTTTCAATGTTCTTGCCAACTATATGTGGAGATATACCATCTAACATCTCTATACATGAACAAGACTTCATTTTTATGATCAACAAGGCACATAAACAAAAATGAACTTATGATCATGCATGTACATAAAGTGGTGAATGTCTAAACCTTAGATCTACTCATATGATGTATATAACATTGAATCTCATGGCATGAACAACAATATAAATGCAAGGTCACTACTTTATGCATGAACAACATGAAATCTTAACAAAATGCATCTAAACACTAGATCCATGTCTTGTGATGGCTTGACTCCTGTTCATGCATTTCCATGTCCCTAGCATAGCATCATAGGGTTTTGATGGGGAAATACACAAGGTACACCTTTGCCATTACAAGAATAGAGAAGAAACAAGGCTTACATACACATACCAATGGGATCTTGAAGTGAAATGGAGAAGAAACAAAGTTGGAAATGTGATGAAGGGGAGGGGGAGCAACCTCACGGCAAAAGAGGTAAAAAAGAGAGATTTTTTCTCTTTTTCAAAAGTTAAAATGGAAGAAATGAAGAGAGAGAGAGAACATTTAGTATATATACTAAAGGAATTAGGTTTTAGTTAAATAAAAGAAGTAAAATTAACTCAATTGAGAGGGGGAGCAAGAGGGAGGGGCGCCGGCCACTTCAAGCATGGAGTGTGTGTGTGTTTAAAATTTGACTTTTTTGTAATTTAGTAAATGAAATTGTAATAAATGTATTAATTATTTAAGAGACAAATTTTCTTGGAAAAGAAAATTGAAATGAGTAGTTGTAAGGATGTAAGAATAGGGTATGGGTAGTGTGTAGTGTAGGTTGTACTTGTGAATAGTAGACAAGACATCTACTTTACCGGTTGTTCCGAAAACACGGGAAAAGCTATAACTGTAATTTTTATAGCTCGGAAAATTATGAAATTGATATTTTTGGAATCCTTATAAAATTACGGTTCTAATGAATATTCCGGAATATTTTTCTGAATCCGTGGCCCGGGGCACGCTTTTCCGTAATTGGGCTCGGGAAGGCCCGGAATTGAAAAATTCCCGAATTTAAAACTTTCAAAGGTTTGAAATGTACTTTGGAACAACAATTCAAATTCATTCACTCCAAAATATATATTTTACTATGAAACCTAAGGAAAGCCGGATTTAGGGTTCCTAGGCTCCATTTACTAGACTCAATCTGATCGGGTTAGGGTTTCGTTTCGACTCCTGGGGTTTCCTAGCTACTGAGAATTACCGGGGTTTACAGACTACGTGATATGCATGAATCAATTAATATAATTCATAGTATATGTTTAAAGTAATTTAAAGGTGATCACAGAATTTTGCACACACTCCAGTAGAATAATAGCAAAACATAAGTTAATTAACAACGATTCATGCCTCGGTATGCTTAACGTTCTTTCAACCAATATTATCATACATAATTCATTTAATCTTTTCCTACTTCTAGTGCTTCTAGCTACAAGCACAACCAAGTACAAGAAAGGTAGGAAATAAACTCACTTGGCCATAAGGATCTATCTTTCTTACGGATGAGTCGATCGGTAATTCCACTAATCAAAATAATCCTCGGGTATGAATACTCCTCCTTGGGTTTACCTAATCAAGAAGAATACCCATAATGAGTATTTCTTGTTGATTCTATGGTACTTATCAAAAACTATATCATAAGATCGTTAAAATTCGCGTAGAAGGTAATTCCAACTTAAAATGGCCATAACTTGGTCATTTTAACTCGGAATCACGCAAATAATATATCGTTTTCTACCTACTCGAAAAGATCTATCCATTTCTAAGGTTATTTTTATCATAAAAAGATATTTGGGTTTTAAACTAACACGGTAAAGAATAGTTACGAATTTATGGTTCTCAAAATATGATTTTTTCCAAATTTTTCTTTACTCAAAATTCCTTAAGAAAAATATATGGATATATATATAGTTGAAAAATCTTTTGAACATATATTCATACTCATATTGTATGCATGATTTTGATAGTGTTGTCTCAATATCGATTTTTATAAATGATTTGTCTTTGAGGGTTTTTTTTTAAATGATAAAACTTTTTGAGAATTTCTCCTTTTTGAATTGTTAGAAGGAAAATATATTTGAGTCGTTATGAGCAAATTTTTTTCTATTATTCTTCTATTTTCTCACTTTTCAAAAGTAAATTTTATTCCAAAAATTTGGTTCTTAAAGTTATCTACTAACTTTATTTCTAGTGATTAAAAATAAGCTTTTCAAAATATTCCTTAAGTTTCAAATATTTGAAGTTGTGTTAAATGTATGTTTTCCTTTTATTTTTATATCATTTATTTTCTTTAGAAAATAGATATACCTTTAAAACTTTATTTTGTTGACAAATTTTATTTTTCTGAGTTGGTTTCTAAAATAGTGAGTTAATTTTATCTTGGTTTGAAAACTTGTTTTATTCTTAACATTAGTTAAATGGTAAAATAATGTTTCTTAGATAAGTTTATAAGAAAAGTATAAAGCTTTCTTAATAAAAATTTGTTAACTTTAGGACTTAGTCAAACTTCATTTTAATTTTTGAAAAGAGAATAACAATACAAATTTTAAGTTTTGAAGGAACTTTCTTATCATGTGATTCTCAAAATTTATAATGAACATAATTAAGTCGTATAAAGGATATGGTTAAGTTAAAATCCTTTATGGTTAAAAATTCTTCCTTTATGGGGTATTTAGTTTTTGATTTCGAAAAGAAATAAGTTCCTTTTATTCTTTTGAAGATATCTATTTTGCTACTTCTTCTAGAAATTATGATTAGCTTATCCTTTGGAGAAACAAAACTTAGATCTTTTGAGAAAATTCCTTTTTGTTAAGAAATCTAGTTTACTTTTGAAAGAACTGATTTTTATCTTGTTTTATTTTTATTTAAGACAACAACATTCTTAATCATGTATGAATATGATAATGTAGCAATGTAAAAGTAAGGATAAAACATAGTAAGATAGAAAGGAATACCTGTAAGTAAATAAACATAAATAAATAATCAAGCATTGGGAACCTTAACTTCATCAAGGTATCCCAATCATGTATTGGGAGCCTTAGCTTCATCAAGGTAACCTGGGACTAAGAATGGACTAGTCCCAAAAAAAAAAAAAAAAAGAAATGAAAAGAGAAGAAATTTGTTTTGACTTGATATGGACAAGTTTAAGATTAGAAAGACTAGTCTTAATAAATTGCACAAAACAAGTAAATAAATAAATTGTAAGACTTGGAAATAAATAAATAACAAATGAGCTTATATGCTCTAAATAAATATATATACGTAGTATACATAATATTATATAAGTTAGATTAGAAACAAATAATAACAACATAATATTAACATAAAGAAAATAATGAAAACATGAACAAAAACAAAACATGAATAAATTGTTGCTTCTTTAACTCTCATGAGTCTAAGAAACATACACTAAACTCATGTTAAGTTGTATGAACATGATAAAGAATATAGGAAGGATTTTTACCTAAGGTTTAATGGAAGGTTTTGAAAGAGATGAATGGGTTTTGTATTTGATATTTTTCTTGAAGAGTAGAAATGGATAGAGAGTATTTTGTGAGAGATTTGTTGGAGAGAGGTTTTGAGAGAGTATTTTGATAGAGTTTTGTTATGTAAAATGAGTGTGTGAAAGAATGAAGGAGGAATGGGGTATATATAGAATTTTTGGAGTGAATTTTGGATGTAATAAAATATATTGGAAAAGAAAATAAAATGGGATGGGAGAGGAGAGAGGGGGCCGGCACCTATATGAGGAAGAAGGGGATGATTTTTTATTTGTTTTGATTTTTAATAAATGAATGATGTAATGTGTAAGGTAGATGTGAAATAAAGTTGTATTGGAAAAGTAAAAAGTAAGAAAATAGGTATGTAGGTAGTAAGAAATAGGTGTAAGAAAAAGTAGAGATAGGTGAATAGTAATGAATAGTAGGAATACTATTATGAATAGTAGACTAGACATATAAAATACCGGTAGTAATAAAAATATGCGTATTAAGGCGATATCTGTAATTTTTAGCTACCAAAAAATTCTAAAACTGATATTTTTGGAATCCTTATATTTCTACGAGTGTATTGGTATAAACGGAATATTTTTAATATTTCGAGCTTTGGGACACGCTTTTCGAGCACTGATCTCGATTAAGTCCGAAGGACACTCGAAATTCGCGAATATGATATTTTTATGTTTCCCTATATTATTACGAACTATTTTAAGCCACTAACTTAATTTCATTTTCTGGGGTTTGAGAACGCGGGATTGCCGGAGTTGAAATTGTTTAATTGTTTTGACTTTCGTTGACTTTTGAAGTTCGGTTTGACTAGGGTTAGGGTTTAATCCATCTTTACCCTAGAAATTGAAAGGTTTAACTCAGGGATCGGATAGGCGAATCCTTTCATATTTAGATTTTCGAATCGAACAATTATTGAACTATCTATTTGTGTTTTTGAAAATTCTCTTATGAAATTCCGTGATCGAAATTGTTTAGAGTTTGGTTTCAACTTGGGTTAGACTTTAGGGTTTTCGATTTGGTATTCCAAAACCATAATCGAAAAATTCAGGGGTTTACATCATCTCTTTAGCCTTTTTAAATTTTCAAAGAATGATTTTTTTCGTTTTTCTATACTCCCTATAGTTTAGTTTCTAATACTTATTGAAAGTAGTAATGATTTCTATATGTAAAGAAATGATTTCCTAAGTCTTTCATTAATCTTATTCCTTAAGATCATTCTATTTTTATGAACGGAAAATTCTTGGTGTTTGTCAAACTATTTTAGTTTGAAATTCAAAGTATTGATGAAAAGTGAAGTTTAGTAAAACTTATGCTTAAACAAGAATTCTTTTCCATCTTATGACTTTTTAAAGTGTATGTATGTATTGAAGAAAAATTTCTATGTTCTTTGGTTATTTAAAATTTATGACGAATTCCTCTAGATTTCTATAAAAGATTTATTAAGATAAATTCCTAAGTTTTTTTTGAAAAATCATTTCCTTTATGACAACATTTATTTTTGGAGAAGAACTTCTATTTTAAGAAAACCTTTCATTCTTTATATTGTTGAGACAAAATCAATATGTTCATGCATGATCATGAATATAAAATTATGAAAACATAAGAAAGTCATAATAAGTAATAGAATAAGCAAGTAAAGAAATATGTCAAGTATTGAGAACCTTAGCTTTATCAAGGTATCCCAGGACTAAGAATGGACTAGTCCCAAAAGAAATAAGAAAAAGAAACCAAATATTTTTTTGACTTGGTGAGGACAAGTCTAAGACTAGAGACTAGTCTTAAAATAACATGAAATAAATAAATTGCATTACTTGAAAGTAAATAAATGACAATGAACTTTTATGCTCTAAATGTTATATATAAGTACATAATTATATCTAGTTATATATATATATATATATAAGAGATTCACGTAAAATCAATAATAATATGAGAAAAAGTAAAATAACAACATAGAAATATATGAATACATATTCAGGAACAATAACAATACATGAACATTATAAGCCCTGGAAAATTTCAGTAAATAATTCCAAGATGAACTTTGAAAATAAACCCTAAAAATCACTCCAAATTAAAACCGAATTTCAACAAGTCCTAAATCATGAATGAATCCAAAAATTTCTTAATCATGAAAAAATGAAAATCCTTAAAAATAAAATAAGAACTCAGTGGTCTTCAAATTCAAATCCACAACGCACGAAAAAATTCCATGTTTAACTCCGACTTATAAAAACGGGTAATATAAAGCCCAAAAACAAATTATTAAAAAAAAAAGCAAATAACGATTGACTTTTAAAAATATAACTCAATTCAAGAATTCCGAAAACATTAAGAGATATTAAATACTAACAAAAAATAAAATTTAAAATAAATTTCTTAAATTAAATATGTTGTATAAACATAAAATACAGTTTCCAAATTTGGCAAAGATCTAAACTGAAAAATCACTCGGAAACCCTAAGTGGAATACAATAGCTTAAGTCCGGCAATCTAGCACCCCTAGCTCTAGAGGCCGAGATGTAGTTTAAATATGTAGAATAGCTCATAGTAATATAAGTTTGTTTAAAAATATCACATTGGTAAATTTTTGACCTATTTCAAACCCGTTCGGATACAGATTTCTAAAAGCGTGTCCTGGGGCTCAAGATATAAAAAATATACCGATAGTACCGTTAGACTCGTAATTTCATAAGATTTTCAAATATATCAGTTATGAAATTTTTTGGGTTATAAAAGTTATAGTTATAACCTTTTTATCGTATTTCCATTATTACCGGTAATTGATTAGTCTTTCGTACTATTCATTTTTATTTCATTACAAAATCTTATTATTCTTATAAAGCCTTATATTTTTAGATAAATATTTTATATGTTATAGAAAATTTTGTTTTTCTAAATTTAGTTCGTTTCGAGGTCTTTACGAGATCAGATTCTATTTAAGACCCAATACTAAAAATAAAATAAATTAATTTAATAATTAAAAAATATTTTAAAAATATTTTTACTTTCATAAAATAATTTTTAGAATTTTTCGGGTTATAAAAATATTATTTATAGCCCATATTCGCGTAATTTGATCATCGGTAACATACTTGTTAAAATACTAAAACAATTCAAATAGTTATTTAATTTTAATTATGAAAAATCTGCTACAAATATTTAGAATAAATTTTCTAATTTTATTTTATTTTGTTTTATTTTATTAAGAAATTACTTTTACAACCCATACTTTCAAGTACACTTTACACATATCACTTCCTTTTCACTTCAATCTTTCTACACATTAACCCACACTTCATGGCAGATTTTGACCCTCTTTATGGCTGCCATTGTCCTATATTTACTCATATTTTGACTAAATTAATTATATTCTACTCCTTCTTAAGAAAGCTACATTACACATTTATTACATAATTCAAATTCAAGTCAAATTTCAACAAAATTCACTCTCTCTCCTCACCATCATTCACGTGCAGCTCTCCCTCCCCTTGGCTGCCCTTGTCTTATTTTTTTCTCTCATTTATTCCATTAAAACACTCACTTTCTCTCTCTCCTTCATTTACTCACTTTCCCTCTTTCATTCCTTAGCCTTTTCTCTCTCATTTTCCTCTCTTTCTTTCTTCTTTTTGTTCTTGTTTCTTCAAGAACACAAGCTGCCCCCATCTCTTCCATTAGCTTCCACCCATATTTCTTGAAGATTTCTAAGCAAATCTTCATCTCAAAGCCTTCATAGGTGATGTAGGTAAAATGTAATGAAGGTTTCATGCATCAAATGACCTTCCATAAGCTTAAAAGCTTAGGATGATGATGCCAAAAATGAAACACTTCTTTTCTCCACTTTTATTATCTTGTATTACAATTATTTTCTTGTTTAAAGTTGATGTATATTATAGATCTAACTTTTTGTAGCTTTTATTTTTGTTTATGCCTTAGATCTTGCTATTTAAGTTATTATTCTTGTTATTACTTATGATTTATGCATATATTTCTCATTCACATGTGTTCATGCATTCAAAACTAGTTTAGAAGACTAGATCTAGTTGTTTTAGGTTCATACATGCATTAGACTTTGTTTTATGTTCATGGATGACTTGTAGTGGCATGATGATAGTAGGAATGTTTTAGAAAACTCAAGATCTATTTTATTTTCATCAAAAATCATTTTTGAAAATTCGGCTGAAAATGGAATCATATTTAGAAAAGTTGTTTTTCAACTTCAAAATGTGTATTTTTTATTTAAAATGAAGGGCTTAGGATATAGATAACATAAATGAAAGATTTTCATGAGCAAAGTTTAGATATGAGTTTAAAGTTTATTTTCATGGGTTTCATTTAGGTGTATGTTCATATTATGTGTAGATCTTAGATTTGAACTTAGACAAAAATTGTGAAATTCGCATTTTGTCAAGACCTCTAGTTAAAAACCACTTTCCAAGTGTCAAAATGTAATTTTTACTTAAGAAAATGAAGGCTTAATATATGTATATCATCAAGACTTCTTTTTACAATAATCTAATGTGATTTTCAAAAGTTATTTTCAAAATAAAAATCTTATTTTCGGATTTTGGCCAAGGCATATTTTAAAAACATGTTTTCCAACGCAAAATTGGAGTTTTTATTTAAGAAATGAAAGGCTCATAAGATATGATATGTAAGAAATGGACTTTCATAAGTTTAGATAGATTTATCAAAAGATATGACCAAAAATAAATTTTCTAAATTCGGATCCCAACCAAGACCAATTTTTAAAACCCATTTATCAACTCCAAAACTCATGTTTTATGTGAAAAATGAAGTATATAGGTAATAGGTATCATTAAGCAATGATTTTTACAAGTTGAAATGAGTTTTGATGAGATTAATGTGTAAGACAAGAAATAGAATCAAGATGAGAAAATTTTGAGTTAGTAGCCAATTTGTGAAATTCGTAATTTTGAGTGAAGGCCATAAGAACACCTATTATCCAAGTTTAAAATGAAAATTTTATGTATTAAATGAAGTCCTTAAGTAATAGGTATTATAAGGTCTTAAATTTTAATGCATTAAACAAGTTTTTCCCAAAGGAATTATTTAAAAAAGTGGATTTTCTAAAATTCGGATTTTTGAGTAAATCATATTGGAAAACATATTTGCAAAGTGTAAAATGCAAATTTTTGTGTAAGAATGAAGTCCTTAGTGGTTACGTATGATTGAGCCCTAATTTCCTAAATACCAAATGATTTTTACTTAAAGAAATCACTCAAAAACTAATTTTTACAAAATTCGGATTTTGGAATCAACCCCACTTGAAAACATGTTTACAAAGTGTAAAATGAAAATTTTTATGTAGAAATGAAGTTCATAAGTAATATTTATAATGAAGGCTCAATTTTGACAAAAATAATTATATTTTCTTAAGTAATAAATCCAAGACAAATGGAAATGATCAAAGTTAGAAAACTAGATTTTTCATAAGTAGTTGTTATTATGGTCTTGCAAAATAAAAAGTTATGAAATTTTCTTTTGGTAAAAATCATTAAGATCATGCGTACATTAAGCTCATCTCATGACATTATGTTAGGAAATCACTCATATTGCATGTATAGCTAATCTATATAGTAGGAACATTACAAACATTTACAAAACTATTTTTCAGAAATTGAAATTGTTGCTGCCGTAATCTGATCCTACCTTTTCGAAGCTTCAAAGTTTTCAAAACTTGAAAATAATATTAGAAATGGATATATCTTTCGAAGTAGATAGAGATTGATATATAATTTGCGAGATTCCGAGTTAAAATGACCATGTTATGGCCGTTTTAAGTTGGAATTTCCGCTTAGGATGAAAACTACGAATTTGATAGTTCGTATAAGATCGTTTAGATTAGTTTGAGTTGAAATACTTATTAGAGTATTTCTTCCTTTTTAGGTGATCCCGAAATCAACGATTCCCTGCCACAGAATTATTATTACTAGAAGACCGGTGATCCAATGGCCGAGTGAGTTTTCTCCTTGTTTTGTTACCTTGATTGTGCTTGTAGTTAGTTGCATTAGAATTATAGGAACGAGATAAAAATCGGTATGAATGGGGAGGGAATATATGATGAGACTGTGATGAATGTATGCCAAAGAATACTAAAGCATATCGAAACCATGATTCGATTGGATAACTGCACTGTTCATATTCTTTCTGTTATGTGTATGATATTGGCTGGTCAATCTAAAGAATGTATAAATATTTTGACCTAAGCAAAAATTAAATTGATCATGCATCACATCGGATATATTGCATTGGTAGCATGCTACTCCTACGCAAGTCGATCGGTATGGTCCGTTGATGCCTCGTTTGGATAACGAGCCCGATGCCAGAGCTCATTTAGGGGTACTAAGGCGCATGTGGATGCATTCCTTGGATGAGCCTAGCCGAGTCGAGTGCTAAGAGCCGAAGGCTTGCGGACTAGATGCGGTCATGTAGACTCAATACCATTCCTAACCCAAGATACGGAGGGCGTAAATCCGTTCTGTGTGTGGGTTCCGGATACCCGTGCATAATTGCTTGCTCACGTGTTTGTTCATGCATAGCATATGATTGATTATAACTTGATTGTTATGGTACAGAATTAAAGGAATTCTCACTAAGCTAGTTTAGCTTACACCCCAATAGTTGTGTAAATGAACAGGTTATCTCAAGAATGCAAAGTGGGGACTGAATTGGTTGGAGCCGGGAATGACTCCGGGATTTCGACAATGAATAAGAATGTTTGAAGTTAGCAGCTGGATTTTCCTGATTTGCCTTGTAATATTTTATGTAGGGAAGTCTGTGGACGAATGTATTTAGAGTTGAATGATTTGTATTTTGAAGTATAGTGATTCGTATATGAAGTATAGTGATTTGTATCGAAAGTATAGTGAATTGTATTTTCTTTACATTGTTACTGAATTATATCAACATAAAATGTATCATTCCGATGTGTCCCCTCTATGTCTTAGACGCCTTGTACATAGTATAGAAGCCTTTGCATGACTGAGGCGGTCATTCCTAGGCTTTAATATTGTGTACGGTGGATTGCATGTTTAGGATACCCTTCGGGGCGTGACAAGCGTAGTATAGCTTCCATAACATTAAGTTTAGGAAGCTCACACCATGGTCATGTAAAGTTATATAGCATGGTAAGAGAAATTTAAAGAGAATTTTTACCTAAAGTGTTTGTAGAAGAAGAAGAAGGTTTCGTGGAGAGAATTTTAGAGAGTTTTGTGATAGTAATGGAGAGAGGAATTGGAGAGAGTCATGGGAGTGAAATTTGTGAGTAGAAGATGTGTGAATGAAGTGAAAGAGGAGAGGGGTATTTATAGGAAAATGGGAAGTGATTTTTGAGTGATTTAATTAAAGAAAAAAATTGAAAATAAATAAGACGGAGAGAGAGATGAGATGCACCGGCCATGTAAGGTGAAGGGGAAGAGAGATTTGATTTTTTGTAATTTTGTGTATTAAAAGTAATAATATGTAAGATATATATGATTTAAAGTTATGAGAAAGGTAAAAAGTAAAGATAATAGGTTATGGTGTTGTAAGAGTAGGTATTAGAAAAAGTAGAGATAAAAGAATAGTATAATGTAAAGTAGATGTGACTAGTAAAATGCCGGTAGTAAGAAAGTACATGTATGATTGAGATATCTGTTATTTTCAGTTATCGAAAAATTTCAAAACTAATATTTTTGAAATCCTTGTAATAAATCGGTCGTAACGGTGTTATCAAAATATTTTTATTATTCCAGGCTCCGAGACTCGCTTTTCGAGAGCTGATCTCGTTTGAGTCTGAATGACACTCGAAATTCGTTAATCTGATATTTTTTATGTTTCCTTAAGTTATTACGAACTATTATCACTATTTAACTCAACTTTGTTTTCTAGGGTTAAAGAATACGAGAATGCCAGATCTAATTCTAGGGTTAGTACTAGACTTTTGTTGACCTTTAGGGTTCTAGTTGACTTTTTATTCTAAGATCAAACTTAAAATTAACCGAAAATTTTAGAGGTTTACAAAAATCCTATGAAAAATATAGAGTAAAAATAACTTACCAAATTCCCCTATGCTTATGGCTTTGCTTGTCCTCAAGCAAATAAAACAAATTAAAGATCACAAGGCTTATTTAAGAAAACGAATCATGAAAGGTTTATTTGACTTAAATATCTCAGGTGCAAATCATCTCAACATTCTGAAAAATTAATTATCTTTGCTGACTGAAATAAATTTACTTTTGCAAAAATCAATTGGCTTATCTAAGGAAATCAACTTTTACCCACTATTTAATAAGGAATTTAAGCAAAAATTATTCAAAAGATGAATCAGACTAAGAACAAACTCGGCCATCTTTTATCCCTTTATATATAAAAGTATGTAATCTATTAATCATTTCTCTAAGCTGAGTAATCTAGAGTGAATGCATGTTCATCAAATCATCCCCCGAATCTTTTTCCTTATTTGTGCCTTTTATTCCTTGATTTTATTGATTATTTATAGCTTCAGAGTGACAGGGTGTTGCCTACATCTTTTCTTTACCTCTGGATAGGATGTTTCCCGCATCTTGTTGCTTTTTTTTTTTTTTTATGGCTTTTGAAATGGAAAGAGGCAACAAGAAGTTGCTCTTCTAGGGGACCAACTAAATCCCATTCTAATTTTAAGCATAGGTTTAATTTTTAATTTTTGTTTTGTCTTTAGTTAGTATGCACAAGGAAAAATCATCAAGTTATGATTATCATTTGATCATTCACCATAAATTAAAACGGCTCTCAAAATGACTAATTTGGAAAACATACTAATCATTTAAGCTTTTATAAGATAATTTGAGTAGCCTTACTAAGGACCTTAAGCTAATTCCAGCTCTAAAATTCAAACAAAATAATGAGTAAAAGTACTTCACATGGATACTATCAATTGATTTAAACAAAGTAAAAATTGTTTAGTTTCCAGATAGTTTCATAATTCATTTAACTAAGTGATTTTTCAAAAAACATTTATCAAATTTTAACCATTTCATTGAATTCTTATGAATTTGCATAGGAAACTTGATCTATATCAGTACATACTCTATTCATACAAATTATTAACTTATTAGACCCTTTTATCTTGTTTAACCCTCCCCCACACTTATGTCAAACATTGCCCGCAATGTTTATCATCTATGTGAACAGTTAGGGGATTCAAATTATTAAAACAGAGTTCATATAAAGCACAATTAAAAGAATTTGAGAAGTGAAGGAAATTTCTCTCTTGTGTAAGCTCGATGGGTTAACTTGGTTTGTGGAGACTAGTCTAGTCTGTGATTCACAAAGAACTTGGCAAAAACACATGTTATTATCGAGGCTCAATCAGGGTCTCGATAGAGTTATGCACAAGGAGTAATGCATAAAGAAACGAAACATACAACATAAAGAATACTAAGAAAGAATTTGCATTTTATTGAAGAAAATTATTGTTATTATTTTTTTCACTATAAACCTTCATCTATTATGAGGGTGCATCAGGTCTATTTGTTCAGTCATTGTGGAATTTTGAGATGGTGCTTTATACAGTTTTAATCTTTGTCCATTGACCTTGAAAATTTTTCCACCTTTTCCTTAAATCTCAACAGCTCCATGAGGAAATACTTTGTGCACTTGAAAGGGCCCTGACCACTTGGATTTGAGTTTTCTTGGAAAAAGTTCTAACTAGAGTTAAACAGTAGCACTTGTCTCCTTTTTGGAATTCATGTGGAAACCTCATTTTCGAATCATGCTGCTTTTTAACTTTCTCCTTATATATCTTGTTGTTCTCATAAGCTTCTAGTCATAGCTCAACCAATTCATTCACTTGCAAAAATCTTTTCTTTCCAGCCTTTGTGAGATCAAGATTTAGAAACTTAAAAGCTCAGTATGCTTTATGTTCCAGCTCAATAGGTAAATGGCATGCTTTTCCATACATTATCTTGTATGGTGTTGTGCCCAAAGGAGTTTTGAAAACTATTCTATATGCCCATAGTGCATCATCTAACTTTTTAGCCCAATCTTCCCCATTGGATGCCACAGTTTTTTCCAAAATTCGCTTAAGTTCTCTGTTAGCGACCTCAGCTTGTCCATAGGTTTGGGGGTGATAAGGGATGGTTATCTTGTGATGTACTCCATATCTTTTCAAAACTTTTTCCATTTGGTTATTAAAAAATGGGTACCCCTATTACTAATTAGGGCACAAGGACATCCAAATCTTGAAAACAGTTTCTTTAAAAAATTTATGATTATTATGGCATCATTAGTGGAGCAAACTTGAGCTTCCACCCATTTTGAAACATAGTCGACAGCTACCAGGATATATTTGTTGCTAAAAGATGTAGGAAAAGGTCTCATGTAGTCTATGTCCCAAACATCAAAGATTTCACATTCTAGAATAAATTTTTAGGGCATTTCATCCCTCTTCGAGACATGCCCTGTCTTTTGACAACTATTACAGGTTGAAATAAAAGCTTTTGCATCCTTGAAAATTGATGGCCATTAAAATCCAACTTCCAAAACCTTATGTGTTGTTCTGTCTGCACCATAATGACCCCTAGTTGGTCCACTATGACAATGAGTTAAATTTTTTTTTGCCTTCTTCATAAGAAACACATCGCCTAATTACTTGGTCAGAGCAAATTCGACAAAGGAAAGGATCCTCCCAAAAATAATATTTCAAATCAGAAAAGAACTTTTTCTTTTGGTTATAACTAAGCTCTGTGGGAATTTCTTTTTAAACTAAGTAATTGGCTATATCTGCAAACCAAGGCTCAAAATTGTCTATGGTGCACACAGAACATAATTTTTCATCTGGAAATGTTTCTTCAATTTCAATCATAGATTCATTTTCACATCAACTATCAAGACGTGATAAATGATTTGAAGCTAAATTCTCGTACCCTTTTTTGACTTTTATTTCCAGATGAAACTCTTGCAATAATAAAATCCACCTAATCAATCTAGGCTTTGCATCAGGTTTTGCCAGCAAATATTTTAAAGTAGAGTGGCCAGTAAAAACGGTAACTTTGGAAAGAATTAAATAAGACCTAAACTTTTTGAATGCGAAGATGACTGCAAGTAGCTCCTTCATTATGGTTGTATAATTTGCTTAAGTGGCAATTAAGGTCCTGCTGGAATAGTGGATTGGTGGGAAATGCTTGTTTCTTCTTTGCCTCAGAACTACTCCTATTGCCGAGTCACTAGGGTGACATATGAGTTCGAAAGGCAAATTCCAATACGAAGCTACCATTATAGGTACGTGTGTAAGCTTCTACTTTAGTAGCTCAAATGTCGTGTTGCTTTCCTCATAAAAAATGAATAGGGAATCTTTCTCAAGAAGCTTGGTCAATGGTATAGCTATTTTTGAAAAGTCTCGAATGAATCTTCTGTAAAAGCTAGTGTGACCAAGAAAGCTTCTAATGCCCTTGACTGTTGTGGGTAGTGATAATTTTGCAATAGTGTCAACTTTTGCTATATCCACCTCGATACCCTTCCTTGAGATTCTGTGTCCCAGGAAAATTCCTTCTTGTACCATATAATGGCACTTCTCCCAACTTAGCACGAGATTTGTATCTTCACATCTGTAGAGAAACTTGTCTAATTTTTTAAGACAATTGTCAAATGATTTTCCAAACATAGAGAAATCGTCCTTAAAGACTTCCATTATGTCCTCCACATATTCTTCAAAAATGGCTAACATGCACCTTTGGAATGTTGCTAGAGCGTTGCACAGCTCGGAGGCATTCTTCTATATGCGAAAGTTCCATAAGGGCATGTAAAAGTTGTTTTCTCTTGGTCCTCGGGAGCTATAGGTATCTGGAAATATCTAGACATCCCATCAAGGAAACAATAGTAGTCATGTCCTGTTAATCTCTTGAGCATCTAGTCGATAAAATGCAGAGGGAAGTGGTCTTTTCTGGTGGCATCATTCAACTTTCTGTAGTCTATACAAACTCGCTAACCAATGGTAGTTCGAGTTGGTATTAATTCATTTCGCTTATTAGGAACCACTGTTATTCCTCCTTTCTTTGGTACCACTTGTGTGGGGCTTACTTAAGTACTGTTAGAAATGGGATAAATAATCCCTCCATCTAAAATTTTAGTACTTCCTTCTTTACCACTTCCTTCATATTTGGTTTCAAACGTTTCTGTGGTTAGACCACAGGTTTGAAAGTGTCTTTGTCACGCCCCGAAGGGTACCCTAAACGTGACAGTCCACCGTGCACAATATTAAAGCCTAAGAATGACCACTTCAGTCACGCGAAGGCTTCCATACTATGTACAAGGCGTCTAACACATAAAGGAAACAC
The DNA here is from genome assembly GCA_024138025.1 of Combretum micranthum. Taxonomy (NCBI): domain Eukaryota; kingdom Viridiplantae; phylum Streptophyta; class Magnoliopsida; order Myrtales; family Combretaceae; genus Combretum; species Combretum micranthum. The sequence continues at coordinate 27,435 of JAMXBD010001522.1, forward strand.
ATCGGAACGATGCGTTTTATGTCGATACAATTGAGTAACAATGTAAAGGAAATACAATCCACTATACTCCAAATACAAAACCCTATACTTCAAAATACCATTCATCAAACTTCAACTACATTCATCCCAAGACTTCACTACATAAAGCTATTTCAAAGCAAATCGTAAAGCTTAGCCAAAAACTTCAAGCATTCTTATATCTTGCCGGAATCCCGAAATCATTCTCGGCTTCAACCATCTCAGTCCCCACTTAGCATTCTTGGAATAACTTGCTCATTTAAACAACTATTGGGGTATAAGCTACACTAGCTTAGTGAGAATTCCCTTAATTCCGTACCATAGCAAGCAAGTATTAATCAATCATATGCTATGCATGAACAAACACATGAGCAAGCAATTATGCATGGGTATCCGGAACCCACACACAGAACAGATTTAAGCCCTCCGTATCTTGGGTTAGGGATGGTATTGAAGTCTACACGATCGTTGCTAGTCCCAAAGCCCTCGGCTCATAGCACTCGCCTCGGCTAGGCTCACACATGGAATGCATCCCCGATGTGCCTTAGTTTCCTATGAATGAGCTCTAATCTCTGGTCTCATTATCCAAACGAGTCCTCGGACCATACCGATCGACCTACGTAGGAGTAGCACGCTACCAAATGTAATATATCCGATGCGATGCATGATCAATTTAATTTTTGCTTAGGTCAAAAATATTTATACATTCTTTAGAATGACCATCCAATATCATACATATAACAGAAATAATATGAACAGTGCAGTTATCCAATCAAATCGTGGTTTCGATATGCTTTAGTATTCCTTGGCATACATTCATCACTGTCTCATCATACATCCCATCCCCATTCATATCGATTTTTATCTTGTTCCTATAATTCTAATGCAACTAACTACAAGCACATTCAAGGTAACAAAACAAGGACAAAACTCACTCGGCCATTGGATCACCGGTCTTCTAGTAATAATAATCCGGTGGTAGGGAATCGTCGAACTCGGGATTACCTAAAAAGGAAGAAATACTCTAATAAGTATTTCAACTCAAACTAATCCAATGACTTCATACGAACTATCAAATTCGTAATTCGCGTCCTAAGCGGGAATTCCAACTTAAAACGGCCATAACGTGGTCATTTTAACTCGGAATCTCACAAATTTTATATAGATTTCTATCTACTTCGGAAGAGATTTCTAAATATGAAGTTTAAATCAAGTTTTGAAAATATCTAAGCCTCGGAAATGAGGGATCAGATCTGTACAGCGGTTATGTTGATTCCAAAAATGTGGTTTTCGTGAATGCACTTGAGATTTCTAAGTACAAAATGAAACTAAAATGCCATGGTAATGATTTTCTCTATCATGAATGTCATGATATGAACTCTTAAGTGTCTAAGGTCTTATAAATTTTTAGACTTAAAGAATTTAAATAAACTTTTTCTTAGAAAATCATTTCATGCTATTGTTTAACAAGTAAGTTTACTACACTTGGTCAAACTTACTTATTATAAGGATTTTCTTTAGGAAAACTCCACTTCGTTTAAAGAAATTTTGACCCTTATATTAGTTATATCCTAAGGCCTTTATTTCTTTAGCAAAATCTTCATTTGTAAACCTTTAAGTGAGTCTTTTACTAGGGTGGTTCCAAAAATCCGAATTTAGAAAAATTTCATTTTCAAGTTAATTCTTTTAGGAAAAATGCATTTTATACTTAGATCTTTAAGTATTTATTTTACCTATACCCTAAGGACTTCATTTATTTAAGAAAATACCATTTTTAAAGTTGGAAAACTAGTGTTTTCTACCCATCTATCCATTATTACGAATTTGGTTTTCAAGACTTTTAACTCAAAATTTCTATTGGACTTCATCTCTTGTTTCAAATATTTTCTTTAGTAAAAACTCATCTAAACTCATGAAAAATATTACCAAACATTATCTATTACCTATAAGCTTCATTTTTCTTGTAAAACACATGTTTAAAAGTTGGTAGATGGGTTTTTAAACCAGGTTTCTCAAGTCATCCGAATTTACACAAGTTCATTTCTTGAAAAGTGTTTTCCTTTTTGACTTTATTAACTCATCTACCTATAGATCTATATACTAGAAAGGTTATTTACTAAGGACAAAAGCATTGAAGACCATTAATGCACATAAACTCAAAATAATGATGAGATCTTAAATGCCTACATGAATATGAGTAGTAAAATGGTAGATCTACTATGTCAAATGCTTAAATAGGTTTTGAAAACATAAAAACTACATTTTTATAAAAGATCTTTTGTTTAAAACACTTTTTGATGAAAAATCATAAAGCTTATGCTTTGAAAGCTCCTTGAAATACAAGATCTACTAGTGATGGTTTGGTATTCTTGTTTTTGATATTTCCTTGTCCCTACCAAGAGATCATGGGGACATTTGGTTGGAATATCCAAAAATAACCTAGCCATTACAAAGATCTATGAGTAGAAGGAGTAAAAGCTCATTTACTTAGAGTAAATAGAAGATAAAAGAGAAGGAAACAAGTTGTGTGTGTGTGTGTGGGGGGGGGGGGGGGGGGGGGGGGGGGGGGGGGGGGGGGGGGGGGGGGGGGGGGGGGGGGGGGGGGGGGTGGGAATTGGGAGCTTTTTACCTTTGTAAAACTTGAAAGTGAAGAATGAAGAGAGAGAGAGAGAAAAAGTAGTTTATATAGCATTTGAAATTAGGTTAAATGGGACTAAATACTTTTAAAAAAATTGTACAATGGAGCTTGTTGGGTGAGAGGGGGTGTTCACGCCGGCCAATGCATGAGAAAAAGGGAGGATTTGATTTCTGATTAACTTGTTTTGATTGATTTGTTTTGATGGATGTACATAAAGTGACATAACTTGTAATAATTATTTGGAAACAAAAGTCCTTGGAAAGGAAAATGAAATTGAGTGGTTGTAAGAATAGGGTGTACAAATGAGTAGTCATAGGTTGTACTTGTGAATAGTAGTGAATAGTAATCAAGACAACTTAATTACCGGTAGTAAGAAAAATACGAATAAGAAGGTTATAACTGTATTTTTCGTAAGCCGGAAAATTATGAAATTTATATTTTTGAAATCCTTATTTTATTTCGATTCTAATGAGTATTCATAAGTAAATTTTTGAAATTCTAGTTCTAGGACACGCTTTTCTGTAATGGGTCTCGGGATGACCCGGAATTGAAATTTTCTTAAAATCTGATTTTTTCTTGTTTCGAAATATAATCAAGAACTATATTCAAAATTAATTCTGCATATAAAAGTTTCTTATTTGGAAACCGAGGAAAAGCCGGAATTAGGGTTCCTAGGTTCTCACTCCAGTCTTAATCTATTCCGGTTTAGGGTTTTGGTTTCCGGTTCTTGAGTTATCTTGGTTACTTAAAAAACCGGGGTTTACAATACTTTGAAACAATATTTCATATTAAATTATTTTATAAAATTTCTTTTGATATGAAATCGAAGAAAAGCCGGATATAGGGTTTCTAAGTCTTTCTCACAAAGCTTGAACTAAACCGGTTTAGGGTTTCATTTTCCGGTTTCCAAAGTTTACTGATTACTAGGAAACCCGGGGTATACATTATAAAAATAATAAAATTGTGTAACGAAATAAAAGTGAATAGGGCAAAAGACTAATTAATTACTGGTAGTAATGAAAATACGATAAAAAGGCTATAACTGTAACTTTTATAACTCGAAAAATTATATAACTGATATATATAGAAATCTTATAAAATTACGAGTCTAACGGTACTAATGGTATATTTTTGATATCTCGAGCCCCGGGACATGCTTTTCAAAGTCTGTATCCAAACGGGTTCGAGATAGGTCAAAATTTACCAATCTGATAATTATAAATGAACTTATATTACTATGAGCTATTCTACTTATTTAAACTACACCTCGGCCTCTAGGGTTAAGAGCGCTAGATTGCCGAACTTAAGCTATTGTATTCCGATTAGGGTTTCCGGGTGATTTTTCTGGTTTAAATCCTTGCCAATTTGGAAACTGATATTTTATGTTTATACAACATATTTGATTTGAGAAATTTATTTTAAATTTTATTTTTGTAAGTATTTAATATCTTTTAACGTTTTTGGAATCCTTGAATTGGGTTTCATTTCCAAAAGTTAATCATTATTTACTTTTTAACAATTTGTTTTTGGGCTTTATATTACCAATTTTACAAGCCGGAGCTAAATAGAAATTTTTGTACATCGTGGTTTTGAATTTGAAGACTGAGTTTCTTATTTTATTTTTAAGGATTTTCATTTTCTCATGATTAAGAAATTTTGGATTCGTTCGTGTGATTTAGGACTTGTCGAAATTCGTCTTAATTTGGAGTGATTTTTAGGGTTTATTTTCGAAGTTCATTTTGGAATTATTTATTGAAATTTTCCGGGGCTTACAGTCTTTCATGAGAATTTTGTGTATGCAGAAGGTAGGACTTATACCTCTGATGTCTGCAATTTTCCATGCTATAGCCTTCTTATGTTTTCTCATAATCTCCAAAAGCTTTTTCTTCTACTCCTTATCAAGTTTTGATGATATAATTACATGTAATTTGCAGCCCTCTTCCAAGAAAGCATATTCCAAATGATTGGGTAACTCTTTCAGCTCTGAATCTGGTGGCTCTTCAATGGAGGGTTTGAGCTGCTCAGCATTATCCTGTTCTTTTGTTATCTCATCCCCTTTTCTTCATTTGCTCCTCCAACTCCACTCTTCAAGATTTCCTTCATAAGCTCATCATCATCTATATTTTCTTCCCCAAAATAGAGCTTGTCATCAAGATTTTGATTTTATTCAAGAATCTCATCATCCATAAACTCCAATGTCGAACAATCATCATCATTTATTATCCCTTGCTTCGCACTTCCTGATAATTTTACCATCATTTCATCATCCCCCATTCTTAGCACCAACTTCCCATTTTTAACATCAATAACTACTCTTGCAGTTGCCACGAATGGTCTCCCCAAAATCAAAAGGACATCAATCTTTTCGTCCATATCGTGAAACACGAAATCAGCAGGGAAGATGAAGTTCTGGACCTTAACAAGAACATCCTCAACTATTCCTTTAGGGTATCGAGTAGATCTATTAGCCGATTGTAAGCTCATTCTTGTTGGTTTTGGTTCTCCTAATGCCAGTTTCTTGAACAGGGTATAGGGCATGAGGTTAATGCTCGCTTTTAGTTCAGCTAACGCCTTTTCCACAAGGAAATTCCCTATCAAACATGGTATGAGGAAACTCCCTGGATCTTTCTTTTTTTTGGGAAGTTTGTTTAGCAAAACTACAGAACAATCTCTTCCAAGGGTTACTGGGGACATCTCTTCCAATCTTTTCTTATTGGAAAGTAGCTCTTTCAAAAATTTTGCATACTTTGGCATTTGCGAAAGTGCATCAACTAAAGGTAGGTTTATATGTAGCTGCTTGAACAATTCTAAAAACTTTTTAAGCTGGTCCTCATCCTGTCTCCTTTTTGCCCTTGCAGGATAAGGTAAAGGAGGTTTGTATGGTTCAATAGGAGATACAATCCTTTTCTGCCGAATTTTCTTTTTCTTCTTTTTCTTTTGTATCTGCTTTATTTTGTTCATAGTTTTCTTTTTCTTGATCTTTTTCAACTCTCTTTTCTTCTTCTCTTTCCTCTTTATTTTCTTTTCTTGTTTCATTTTCTTTTTTAGCTCTCTTTTCTTCTCTTGTTTCCTCTAACTGTCTACCACTTCTGAGGGAAACAGCATGAACCCCCTCCATAATCCTCTCTCTAAGCATGATCACAACATTTTTTACTTCCTTTTCAAGCTTCACGAGAGATCTTGAGTGGCTTTCAAGTGCCATCTCAGTCTATTGAAATTGATTATCGGTTTCTTTAATGAAAGAAACGAGGGTTTCCTCAAAGTTGGAATGAGAGTTAAAGTTCCTAGGTTGCGAATTTTTATTGAGGATAAGGATTCCACTTCTATGGGGGATTCCAACACATTCTCGGGTAACTGTTGATACAATGTTGATGGCATATCTCTGGAGGATATTGGTTACCATACTATTGATGGGGGAAGAACCCTTCTTGTTGTTGACTCAAGGCATCCTCCAATTGTTAAATTAGAAATGGCATGTGTTGCTCCATTCTAAACAAAATAACCAAATTGCAAAACAAATAGAAAAATTGAAGAAGACAGATGGTTATTCTAACAAAATATAAGTATGCAAAAGGCGGCTAGAAAAACAAATGGAAATTAATTCCTACTATTGCCTTGTTGGGCTTCAAAAATTGAATCCAACACCATTCCCCGACAACGGCACTAGAAAACTTGGTTTGTGTTTATTGTTAGTATGTGATTTGTGAAATTCAAAGCTCAATTTTCACTGATCATTGACCGAGTTATTCAAATTTATAAATTCTTTCTAAACCAATAACTACAATCTTATAGGGGCAAGCGCACCCCTCAAATGTAGCATAGATAATGATTAAGGTCGGTCCCCAAGGAATGATTGGCAGCTAATATACTCTCAATCTCATTAATTATCTAGCCAAAGAAAGATTTTAAAAAATCATAAAGGAAAAATAATCTATACTAAGTTAGAAATATTTACAAATGTTTAATGGGAAAAATGAGAAACAAGTTTGTACTTTTATGAAATAGTAGCTCAGGGTTACTTCACCAATTTCTTATTAGAATGATTTCTTAAGGATAATAACTTCTTAAAAGCTGTTTGAAATGGTGTGTTTATACCGCTGGATTCTCTAAGTTAAACTAAAGCTTCTCCCTGAGTCAGTAGTTCTAGATCTAACTAAAACCAGTAATCTGAAGTTTCAAGTAGTCCCACTTAAAGAATAGGAATCCATTATTTTGAAAAGACATCTCAATGAATTTTTAAAACAAGTGACAGAAAGTCTTCACCTATTCCTCGGCAAGAGGTAGTTAGGATCAACTCCATTAGTAACCACAGATTTATTTAATTGAATGATCTCTAGATCTATTCAATTGAAATCAATCGTGGATCTAAAAGAACAACCATTCCTTTAAAAACCACAAGTTAAATTCAAGTTATTAATTATAAACACCTAATCAAATTTACTTGAAAGTGCATCTAAAATCAGACTAAATTAGGAATTGGATTCGTAATCCCCAAGCTATAGGAGTTTATTTCTCCATGGATTTATCAAAATAAGCACATATTAGAGGAAATAAAACAAATTCGAAAGATTAATCAATTAATTGCTCAGAAATTTATAGAAATTATAAACATTGGGTTAAATTGATTTTATCTAGAAAGCAGAAGAAATTTTCAAGTCAAAAGAAATGGAAATTCTTTTACCCAAAAATCCTTTAAAATCTACTCTACATTAATACTAATTTACATTGTTGGTTCATACTTTATAAAGCACGCTTGCACGTTTATTTATAGACTACTAGGTATAGAAAGCATGGCCATCTTAATTTGACACGTGGTAGATTCGGCAGATCCTTTTTAATAGAATTTGATTACTTTTCACGCGCACAAATGAGTGGTGAAAACACTCATTGAGGGTCGCGTGCTCTATTTGTCGAGGCTCGTATTCAGCAAGTTGAGGCTCCACTTTAAAAAATTCCTAAGTAACCTGTGCGTTTTTGTCCATTGTTCCATCGAGGGTAAAATTGAGAGAGTCGATGGTCAAATTGTTGAGGCTTGAGGTAATTCTGATGAAGAATTGTTCTGTTAACACAATTGTCAAAGGTCGAGTTTTGAAGCTCGACTTTGAGACTTGACAATGTATTTTCTTCATAATGATGCTCGATCGCTTTGACTAAAGTCGAGGGTCATGTCAAGAGCTCGCATTTGATGCTCGATAGACCAATTTTTGCTGTCTTCTTTCTCTATTTAGCCTTCGCTGTGTCTTTATAGGACTCAACTTCTGCATTTTTGACTTTAATTGTTGTTTTTGCTCCAAATCTGCATTAAAACACTTGATTACTCCTTATTTGATTCTAAGAGCTTTAAAAAGATTATTTATCAAAAACATAATTTTTGCAGGATTTTTTCAGAAATTCTTAGCAAATTAAGCTCAAAATCCTATGAAAAATATTGAGTAAAAATAACTTATCATAAACACTAGGGTATATTGTAGGCTTTGTTGATTTTTTGGGTTCTAGTTTGACTTTCGGATTTTTGATTTATTTGAAAGATCATAAAATTTTGGGGTTTTTGACAGTGTGATATTTTTGGTTCAACATTTATGTTTTATTTTATTTTATTTGTGATTTATTTAATATTTTTCAGTTCCCGAGATTGTTTACCCGAGTTAGGGTTATGGGTTGACTTTGTTTGACTTCTGGTGGCAGTTGAAAATTTTGATTCTAAAGTTTATAGGAGGATTTAAGGTTATAAGATTTTTTCGTCGAGTGTTATTTGGATATATCATCTTGACTTGCATGTTAGGGATCATATAGCTGATTTAAATCGCATACAAATGTTGAATCAAATGATTGTTGGATTTTTCATTTTATTTCGAGGGTCCTCTTTTTCTTAAGGTTAAGAATTTTCGTATTTGATCTTATTTAGAATTCGGTTTTAACTTGGGATGGTTTTCAGGGTCTTGGTTTATGTATTTACCTCTAGAATTATCTTCTAAGAATTCTGAAAAATTCAGGGGTTTACACTTAAGGCTTGGAAATCATGATGATTTTTTTACTAACGTGGCATATTCTATATAACAGAAAATAAATTCTTTATTTATGCACGTGTCTAAATCGTTGCTCAAACAATCGCTCATCGATGGGTAAATCGAGAGCTTGAGGGCTACATCGAGGATAAGGTTCGACTTGAGTAGCTAAAACACAATTTTTTTTAATCCATTCTTCCATCAAGGACCAATATTGAGGCTATCAAGAGCTCGATTCTTTGATGGTTTGAGGTGTGACGAAAGTGAGGCAAAGGTCTCACTTTACTTCAGCAACTGTCGCCAGTCAAGTTTAGGGAGCGAAAGACCAATTTTCGCTTGTTTTGCCTTGCATTTGTCCTCAATTGATGTTATTCAGGGTGCGACAGATCTATTCCTTACTTTTACTTCTAATTTGGTCCAAATTTGGTTCAGAACACTTTGATTCTTCTTCTTTTGATCCAAGGAGCTGAAAACCAACAGTTTAACATTAAAATCACCAAATTCATAGGAATTTAACTAAAAACTAATCAAAATTGGCTCAAATTCCTATGAAAAGAATAGAATAAAATTAACTTATTAGATGGTAAGGATCCTATGGGTCTCTCTGAAAGGAGTTTAGAGATTTGGCCTAACAGAGTTTCCAAGTTATGTATGGCAGCTGTGTGGTTCCTTAAAGTTGCATTAATTGATTGATGTCTGGCCTCTGTTGCCTTAATAAACTGAGGAATCAACTTCTCTAATGAACTCTTAACCTGGGGAATTGTAAACCCAAAGATTTTTCATGCTAATAAGATAAATAGAAATTGAAATATAAAATATAAATAGGCAATATTAGACTCAACCATGACTTTAGAATAAAATCACAAGTATATATCAACATATATATACCTTCAAACCCTAAAATAAAGTCCTATAGATAGTAACAGATATCAAAGTTAAGATTTCGTAGCTGGTATCGAAAACTCAAAGAATAGAAATAATTGAAAATAGGATTTCAAAAGTAATAGATAGTAAATAATCAACAAAGTTTATAATTAAAAAACGATAATTTAAGGATGAACCGTTAGGGTTATAAATACACAATAAAAACAAAAACAAATCTATAACTCATAATATAGACGCCAAATAAATATTTGGATCACAATATTATTCTAGTTAGTAAATTCTAAAGTTATTAGGGACTGAAACAAAAATCAGCCAATTAAGATTAGAAAACCCTAATCAAGTGAGACAAAAATCCTAAAAATAATTAATCATGGAAACTTTAAACCCAAAGTTGAACTCGATAATAATTTACAAAAATTGTGGAAGCTTTAGATAAATTTTTGAAGACAAAACTCCTAATTAACTGTCATATACCCGTTTAACTTAATAAACTACCTTAAAACTAAGATAAATAATATTATACTATTTTTCCCTTCTTTTCGGTGCAAATTGCAACTTTTGTATAGTTGAAATCTCCTTGGAAATTTCCAACTAAAATTTGAAGCTACAAAGGGTGAAAAAAAAAAAAAAAAGATAACAAAGTTAAGAGAAATGTGGCAAAAAACCAATCATAACAACCCAAATAAGTAAGATCATTTAATGCATGAAAGGAGATGCATGCAAACAAGCCAAGTTCGGTAAAGGATTGCCTCACATTTTTGGCTAAATTGTGTAGAAGTATAGCTTCCCTCCCTACACATATATAACTGATAATTCATCGAGAAGAAAACAAAGCCAATAACCTACATAAAACATCAACAACAACAACTCAAATTTGTCCCATAACAGTTCTATAAACAACCAACAAAGTTAACAAACCCAACACAACATCTCAATTCCATTAGTAAGCTCCAAGCTTAAGAAGAAAGCAAAGAAAGATAAGTGTAAATTCGTTTTTAGTTAGTAATATGTAAGAACACTAGCTTAAATAATCACTACAAGAAAACAGGCCTTTAGAGATGGAATTTCTACGACGGAAATTAGAAATTGTAGTCATAATTTTATGATTAAAGTCTATGAAGATGGTTTTTGCGACTGAAATTGAGGTTTAGAGACAGAAATTTTGTTTCTAAAACCTATTTTTCTTGTAGTGAATGTTATTGTTAATCTAGGTTCGTTTCAAACTATGGGGAAGGGTTTAACACCTCCATACCCATCCATACAAGGTATTATCTAAACCTTAAACCCTATTTATACATTACAATATCTAGAAGTTAGGAAATCATAGTATATGAAGAATATGAGATGTTATATGTGTTGTAATATCAAGACAAATATATGTGGAACATTGAAAAAACACTCATAAGTAGTTTAAATGCAAATCTAATGCATATATATTATAAAAAATATAAGTTTCGAATCGTAGAAAATTAGAGAAGATGATATATAGTGGCAACACTGCCTCTACGCCAGTGGTGTATGTCCTCAACATTGGCGATGTAAATAGATAAGCTGGTGGCGTTGAAGTAGTGCACCTGCAAACAAAAGCTATGTACTTTTTTTTTTACGTAAAGTGAAGAAACGCTAGTATATTGAAATTTCAACGTCAGCAGTGTTAGAGTTGGCGTACGTTCTAAAGATGTCAGCCTTAAGCCAGCTTACACTGATACAAGTAACAAATAAAATACATGAACACCGGCATTTGAAACTTAACGTCGGCGTCGTAGGCTGTTGGCATACGTATAAATTTCTTTTGAACAAAGTCTGTTTCAATTAGCATAGATTATATATTATATATATATATATATATATATAAGAGAAGAAGAAGAACAGAAAAATAATGATTAATATATAAAAATAAAAATATTAATGTTAGTATAATCAAATAATGGTTAATTGTTAAAACTTTAATTCACTATTATAAATAGAAAACTTTTAACAAATAAGATTAGATTACAATAATTGTCAAATACTTGTCTTATATAGATAAATATATAAGAACGGAAATGTAAAATAAGATAAAATTTCAAATAAAGTGATCCCATAAATAATAGATAATAACATGAACAAATATCAAGAGAAACATGGCAAAACTAAATGATAGAGAAATAAATATTGGTTATCATAATAGGTCAACTAAGGAACGATATAAAAGTAATAATAATGATGATAACATATTGATCTATTAAACCAAACTCTATAACCACCCAATAAAAATATAAATATCAAGTTAGATCAAGAAAAGCAAAATGAAAATAAAATAGTAAATAATTAATTATTACCATAAGACCATTAAAAGACTAATATAGTAATAAGAATTAAATCAAATACTAATATAGGACACTTAGACACTCATAGGAGTTTAGTTATATAATTTATGCCTTATTGATAAATATTTTTATTCATCTCAATAGGTGACCTTGATACTATTGAAGATTTTCCAACTGATTATTACGATGAGCTAGTATGAGCAGGTGGGTAACTCAGATCTATTATACTTTTTGTGCTTGTAATTAGTGGCACTTGTAATGTAAAGATAATAATACATTTGTGTGAAAAGGCATGATTAGGATGAATTATGATTTGAGCTAATTGCTTGTGATGCCAAAACATGTTAATGAAAGTGATAATACAATTTTATGATGATTTAGAATAGCATGATATTACTATGTGTAATGTATGGTCACCATGAATTTGAATAAGAACTATTGACTTAGTAAATAACATGGTCATGCATTGCACATACTGCATTATTGCATATACGAAAAGGGTGGCAGCCTGCTACGTATTAATATTTTCGTTCTCTGTTAATGCTTAGTTTTTCTAAGGTGTTAGTTCTTCCAAGATTTTCTTTGTTCCATCGGTTCTATGGCAACTAAGTGGCATCGAAGAATGGTTGTAAATCCCTGAATTTTTTGGATCCCAATTGAAGCTTAAACCCTAATCGGAAGTCGACCGGATTTCCAGAGTCAATAAAACCCTAGTTTACCGTAATCGCTTAAGTCCGGCATTGCCGTTTTCTCTAGCCTAGAAAACGAAGTTGGAAAAGTTAGCTATAATAGCTCGTAATAGCTATAGGTTATATCAAAATTTCAGTTTTGCAAAATTCAAGAGTCCTTAGGACCCGATCGGACATAGTTCTCGAAAAACGTGTCCGGAAGCTCGGAATAGGAAAAATATTCCGAATATACCGTTAGACTCGCAAAAATATAATATTTTCAAAAATATCAATTTCATAATTTTTCGGTAGCTAAAAATATCATATATTGCTTTTATACGCGTATTTTCTTACTATCGGCATTAAATTGTCATGTCTACTTTTATATTACACTATTTTCTACTATTCTACACTATTCATCTATCTCTACTTTTTCTTACAACCTACTCTTACAAACCATACACCTATTTCTTACACATTTTCATTTCCAATAAAATTTCACATCTTTCATTTCTTACTTTTAATTAACAAAATAACAAAAATTAAAATTTTCCTCTCCCCCATGCATGGATTTGCGCCGGCTCCCTCCCAATTTCTCTCAATTTTTTTTGTTTTTCATTTATTTAATTAACACAAATTATCTCCCACATTTTCTTATAAATACCCTTTCATACCTTCACTTCTTTCACACCATTTCTTCACTAAAGTTACTCTCTCAAAATCTCTCAAGAATTCTCTCCAAGAAGTCTCTTACAAGAAGTTCCTCTCTTCTTCTTTCTTTTAGGTAATATGCCTTCAAGAAATTCACATGTTCATCTACTTAGTATGAACTTAGTGTGTGTTTTCTAAAACCATGAAGGTTAAGAAAGAAACAATAGGTTCATACTTTGTTTTTGTTCATAATCACAATTCCTTTATGTTCCTTTATGTTTCCTTTATGTTCATAACTATCTAAATATCTATATAGATATATATTATTTAGAGCATATAAGCTCATTGTTTTGCAATTTATTTTCCTTTCATGCAATTTATTTACTTCATTGCAATTTATTTATTTCATGTTGTTTTTAAGACTAGTCATTCTAGTCTTAGACTTGTCCTCATCAAGTCAAAACATTTTCTTTCCTTTTCGGGACTAGTCTTTTCTTAGTCCCGGGGTACCTTGATAAAGCTAAGGTCCCAATACTTGATTTACTTTCTTATTTGCTTAATCTTTCAAGTTATTATGTTCCTTTATATTTCTATAGTTTATGTTCCTTATTTGCTTAATCTTTCAAGTTATTATGTTCCTTTATATTTCTATAGTTTATGATTTATATTCATGCATGAACATAATGTTTTTGTCTCAATAAAAATAAATGAGGAAGTGTTTTCATAAACTAAAGGTTCTTGTTAAATAAAAGTAGGAAATAGATTTCTTAAAAACTCATGAACATATTTGGAAATGATTTTTCTTAAATAAACAAAAGGTTTTGTAAAAACTTATTTTCATCAAGTATTAGAAACTCTTTTAAGAATCATTACAGGAAAAAAAAATATCATTTTATTACTTTAAAAATTGTTGGAATCTAAGTTTAGAAAATAAAACCACTCCTTAGGAAATTAAAGTAATTGTAAGAAATTAAATTTAATTTTAGAAAAAGAAATATTCATCTCAAATAACCAAGAATCCTTTCAAAAGTAAAATGAATATTCCAATAAAATCTCAAGTTCAAAGTCTTTTAAAAACCTTACTTTTCATAAGTTGAGACAACTTCATTTACTTCATACATTTGTTATGAGTCATTAAATATATGTATATACCTTTCAAAAATTTTACAAAATATTTGAAATATTCATCTTTTCAAATGAGCTTTATTTACCAAAAGGAAAACAAGTTTTTGTAAATTCGTGGCAAATCTAGTCGCTGCTTTTTTGGAACCCAAACGACTTATTTGATGAAAATAATCTTAGAAATGCGTAGATCTTTTCGAGTAGGTAGAAAACGATATATTATACGCGAAATTCCGAGTTAAAATGAGCAAGTTATGGCTATTTTAAGTTGGAATTTCCCTTATACGATTTTACTGCGATTTTAAGAAAAGTCTAGAATCTTCAAGAATAGAAGTTTTATGAAAGACTCATTTTGGGTATTTCATCTTGTTTAGGTGACGAGGGACCCGAGATCATCTATTCGGAGGACTATTTTGATTAGATCTACCATTATGGAGTGAGTTATTCCTCTTATCAAGTTACATTTCCATGTTTTGTGCTTGTAAATAGAAGCACTAGAAATTAAGAGAAAGATAAAATGAACAATTGTCATGAGACTTGTGATTATGATTGCTTGAATACAAACTAAAAATATCGGAATTTGGTTTGATAAATAATTTGTGATTCTTGTATTGATATGATGAGAATTGTGTTGATCACCTCTAACATGAACTAAATATCTTTGATTAAATTATATTGAAATTAATTCATGCATATCATATACATGGGTCACATTTGTTTCGCTACTTTTCTTTGTGTGAGGAAACGAGGAAATGGTAGTGGTGGCTGGTAGGAGCCGGAAAGTCTACATGGTGGCTAGTAGGAGTTGGAAAGTCTATAGGGCAAGCATGAGCTGGTAAATCTACAGATATTGATGGTCGTATGGGCCTGTAACCTCCCAACCCTTGTCATGAAGGGCGTTAAATCCATGCTACACTTGATTTTCGGTTGATCATGTGTATCTTGCTTGTTCTTATGATTTGTGCATTTTCATATGTTTTGATTAAATACTTGGTTGATTTATGGAAAATGTCCTATAGTTGGAATTATCTCACTAAGCTAGCTTTGCTTATACCCTTGTAGTTTTCTATTACGGTATGATTATCTATGTTTGGCCCCAAGGAGCCCTGTATGCCAGGTACGAGTGTATACTACCAGGAGTTTTTGGAAGAAGTTTATGTATTTTTAGTTTTGAACATAGACTTCTAGGAATATCTCTATAGTAGGCTTATGTGGTAGTTATGTTTATTTTGTTATTAGTATAATGGAACGAAGACTTTAAGGCGGGGGAATGCCCCTAAGATGATGCATTAATTTGTTATTAAATAAAGATCTTATGTTTATCTATTTAAGTTCATGCTTGCTTTTGCTATCTATTTAAACATAATACCCCTATGAGTTTCCTACTATCTTGGAAGCACGCCTTGCATATGATATCAAACCTCCTGCATGACTAAGGTTGTCATTCATTAGCTTTAATACTATATGCGGTAGACTGCCACGTTTAGGGTACCCTCTGGGGCGTGACAATGTCGCCCGTTGTATCGCTTTGAAATGATTAATACTTAGGAAGTTTCCAAGGATTGTTGTAGAAAATGATCTTTTAAAATACCTTTAAATTAAAGTGATAATCATAATATGAGAAGTTGTTGATTTTCCTACATACTTAGTCTCTCCTAGGCATGTGGGTCATAAAGGTAATTGTTCTTCAACCCTAAAAAGTGGGTGCAAATATTTTTCTTATTGAGATTCTGGATCATCAAGGCTTGTATCTAAGCATATGGTTGATTGTTTTATTTCTTATGATTTGTTAATAATTTGCTTGATGTGTAATATATCTGGTTATTCACTGAGTCCGTAGTTTCACTGATACTCCTAAAGATCTTTTTGGTTAACTCTACGACCTTGACTGGTTACTTCTAGGAGCATGGCTCTAGTAAGAATAATAGAAGCTAGAAGAATATGGGATTTTCGGGTTATATTGTCTATTTTTATTTCTAGTCATAAGATAGTTAGTACACGAATTGTCAATTATGTATTCGAAAACTTTTAGAATAGAATTATGGTCTATAATACAATTATGATATTCACTACTTATAATGACAGATATTTACTAATTCATGTCTTATATGTGTTTATCATTTCTAATTGATGCATCTAAAAGATCCTATTAATTAAAAATATGTCACTCTCTAAAGGTTAACTAATAATAATATAAGTATTGTATATTACTACTAGGGTACCCTCAGGGCGTAACAGTTTTAAGTCGTTATCAGAGCGTGGTTGCTGGTATAAGAAAGATAAATATGTGCAAGAAAATAAATTGGTAAATGTAGTGGTGATAGTATGGGTTTAGATCCAATTAAGAACCTATAGTACTAGTTGGGTAGTTATGGGTAGTGTTAGATGCACAATTAGGAATAAAATCTATGTGATTATCATTAATTATGCAAATTTTGTTATTTACAGCCTAATCTTGCGTTATGCAATATCCATTGGATGATGTTTAGTATGCAGGAAGAGGAGACTTTGACTGATTATAGGAGCAGATTCAGAGTCTTAGTAGAAGACTTATCATTATACGGGATTACTAAGACACTGGATGAAATCCTTAGCACCTGGAAAAGAGGTCTGCAGTCTTTATTCAAAGAATGGTTATTCTTGATGGAAAGAGCCTTTCCCAATAATGGATAAGCTATAGATACTATTTATAGATTTGAGAGTTCGATAATTCAAAGGGGAGCAGGTCTTGAAATTGACAACATAGCTTTCATAGTGTCACCAAGATCAGTGAGGCTAGATCCACTAGATTTTGAAGTTTGGATATCTATTGGAGATGAGAGGATATATGCTCATGATGTTAGGCATGATCATATTTAGGTAAGGGAAAATACTACTTATGATGATGATTGGATGTTGGCACACGTGATTAGATGCAATTTTCCTAGAGATATTTTGATGGATAGCCCACCCATCATTCCTGACGGGGGAGGTGAGTTTAGATACCCCACTAAATTTCCTATTAAGAGGAAACAGATATCTGTTTAGTCTACAGTCCATGAGAAGAGTATAACAACAACTTTATTAGATGAGAAGGAAGGAAAAAGTAGAAGGATTCAAGCTGAAAAGCATGTTTCAAATTACAATTATAAAAAATGGACTAGGACTCCTTATGGAGGTTAGATAGTGGAGGATGAGCCTTTACTTGCCACTAGAGGTGAGCAGAGGTGTAAGCCCTGGAAAAATTTAGTAAATAATTCCAAAATAAACATTAAAGATAAACTCTAAAAATGACTCCAAATTAAAACCAAACTTCGACTAGTCCTAAATCACGAACGAATCTAGAAATTTCTTAATCTTGAGAAAATGAGAATCCTCAAAAAAATAAAATAAGAACTCAACAGTCTTTAAATCCAAAACCATCACGTATGACAAATTCTATACTTATCTCTATCTTGTAAAATTGGGTAATATAGAACCCAAAAAAAATTATTAAAAACTAAATAACGATAAACCTTTGGAAATAAAAACCCAATTCAAAAATTTCGAAAACGTTAAGAGATACTAAATACTTACAAAAATAAAATTTAAAATAAATTTCTCAAACTAAATGTGATGTATAAATATAAACCCTCAATTTCTAAATTGGCAAATATCTAAATTGGAAAGTCGCCCAGGAGCCCTAAGTGGAATATAGTAATTTAAGTCCGGCAATCTCGTGCTCTTCACCTAGATGCCGAGGTGTGGTTTAAGTGTGTAGAGTAACTTGTAGTAATATAAGGTTGCTTAAGAATATTAGATTGGTATATTTTTGACCTATTTCGAACCCGTTCGGATACAGAACTTGAAAAGTGTCACGCCTCGAAGGGTACCCTAAAGTGGCAGTTCGCCGTACACAATATTAAAGCCTAAGAATGACCGCCTCAGTCACGCGAAGGCTTCCATACTATGTACAAGGCGTCTAACACATAGAGGAGACGCATCGGAATGATACGTTTTATGTTGATACAATTGAGTAACAATGTAAAGGAAATACAATCCACTATACTCCAAATACAAAACACTATACTTCAAAATATAAATCATCAAGCTTCAATTACATTTATCCCAAGACCTCACTACATAAAACTATTACAAGGCAAAACGTAAGGCTTAGCCAAAAACTTCAAGCATTCTTATATCTTGCCGGAATCTCGAAGTCATTCTCGACTTCAACCATCTCGGTCCCCACTTAGCATTTCTTGGAATAACCTGCTCATTTAAACAACTATTGGGGTATAAGCTACACTAGCTTAGTGAGAATTCCCTTAATTCCGTACCATAACAAACAAGTTATTAATCAATCATATGCTATGCATGAACAAACACGTGAGCAAGCAATTATGTATGGGTAACCGGAACCCACACACAAAACGGATTTACGCCCTCCGTATCTTGGGTTAGGAATGGTATTGAGTCTACACGACCGCTGCTAGTCCCCAAGCCCTCGGCTCTTAGCACTTGACTCGGCTAGGCTCATCCAAGGATGCATCCACATGCGCCTTAGTACCCTAGAATGAGCTCTGGCACCGGGCTCGTTATTCAAACGAGGCAATCAACGGACCATACCGATCGACCTGCGTAGGAGTAGCACGCTACCAAATGCAATATGTCCGATGCGATGCATGATCAATTTACTTTTTGCTTAGGTCAAAATATTTATACATTCTTTAGAGTGGCCAGGCAGTATCATACACATAAGTAATATGAACCATGCAATTATCCAATCAAATCGTGGTTTCGATATGCTTTAGTATTCCTTGGCATACATTCATCACAGTCTCATCATATATCCCATCCCCATTCATATCGATTTTTATCTTGTTCCTAAAATTCTAATGCAACTAATTACAAGCACAATCAAGGTAACAAAACAAGGAGAAAACTCACCCAGCCATTGGATCACCGGTCTTCTAGTAATAATAATCCGGTGGTAGGGTGTCACGCCCCATAGGGTACCCTAAACGTAACAGTCCGCCACATGCCATATAAGATTCCCGAATTACCACCTTAGTCTTTCGAGAGTCTCATATAGATGTAAGGCGTACCTTTACACAATAGAGTACAAGTCCGAATGGAGATAAAAGCTTAATTTGGCATGCATGGGCAATAGGATATAATTCATGAACATAAATAAATATTACATAATTCTAAGGGGCATTCCCCCGCAAAAGAATATTTAGCGGTCCATTACAGTCATCCAAGTCTTAGAAGTTTTCTATGGAAGTCTAATACAAAAAAAAAAATTATAACTTCTAGGGAAAACTCCTAGCTTTTGTACCTGTTCAGCCGGGTCTCTTCGCCTAAGCCATAAATGCGTAAGTTGCAAAAGGAATGGTCTGTAGGGATGTAAGCTAACTAGCTTAGTGAGTGTAATCTCCCACAAAAACATTTATATCACAACAATTCAACCAAGTTATTAATCAAGCAAGTGCATGCATCAAACACATGAGTTCAACATACATATGACCAACCGGAAATCATATGTGGACGGAATTGCGCCCTCCATCCCGGGTTAGCAGATTAACGAATCCTGCGGTACGACAATATCCGTTTATGGCTCACGGCTAACCTACGATTATCGATGTCGTTTATAGTTCACGACTAACCTACGATTATTCGATGTCGTTTATGGTTCACGACTAACCTACGATTATCGATGTCGTTTATGGTTCACGACTAACCTACAAATGCTCATGCTCCATCCCCTTGTGATATGCACATGTCAATTTATCATTTACTCAAGTAGTTGATTAAGCCAATTTACTTAGGCGATCAATCAATTTATCAGACAATCCATCATAGCTAACTATACAATCAAAGTTTATCACCCGGTTTCGATATTCTTAATTTGTTTCTCATATCATCAACAATCATATAATTTCCCAATAATCCCCATTATTCATATTCCCTTCATTTGACCTACATTCTAGTGCACTACTTTACAAGCACATACAATAAATGAATTGGGAAGAAAAACTCACTCCGCCATCGGTACTCCGGTCTTCTAGTAGTAATAATCCGAAGGTAACTCGTCACCGTCCACGGGTTCACCTATTCATATAAGAAATTACCTTAATAAGTATTCTATCAACTTAGGACACTAAAACTCTAAGGAAACTTAGAGAAATCGGAATTCGCGTCATTTCCGAAGTTCCGTTTTAAAATGGCCATAACTTGGTCGTTTTAAGTCGGAATTTCGCAAATTATATACCGATTCCTATCTACTTCTAAAGAGCTTTCCAAATATGAAGTTTAAACCAAGTTTTGAAAATATCTAAGCCTCGGAATTGAGGGATCAGATCTGTACAGCGGGTTCCTTGATTCCAAAAATGCGGTTTTCATGAATGCATTTGAGATTCCTAAGTGTAATATGATGCTAAATGCAATGGAAATGATTTTCCATATCATGAATGTCATGATGTGAACCTTAAGAAGTCTATGTTCTTATAACCTTTAGATTTAACGATTTTTAGAAAACAAACTTTCCTTAGAAACCATTTCCTCTCAATATTTAGTAAATGAGTTTACTACATTTGACCACATCTACACTTTGCATGGATTTCCTTTAGAAAAACTCTACTTTATTTAAAGAAATTTTGATCCTTATATTAGTTATATCCTAAGGCCTTTATTTCTTTAATAAAATCTACATTTATAAACTTTTAAGTGGGTCTTTTACGATGGGGTTTCCAAAAATCCGAATTTACAAAAGTTCATTTTCAAGTTGATTCCTTTAGGAAAAATATTTTTATACTTGAAACTTTAAGTATCTATCATACCTATATCCTAAGGACTTTTTATTTAAGAAAATATCATTTTTGAAGTTGGAAAAATAGTGTTTTCTAACCCTACATCCATTATTACGAATTTGGTTTTCATAACTTTTAACTCAAAACTCCTATGGACTTCATTTCTTGTTTCCAACATTTTCTTTAGTAAAAACTCCTTTAGACTCATGAAAAATACTACTAAACATTATCTATTACCATAGGCTTCATTTCTCTTATAAAATATAAGTTTAGAAGTTGTTAAAAGTGTTTTTGACCTTGGTTTTCAAAGTCATCCGAATTTTCAAAAGTCTTTTTCTTGTAAAGTACTTTTCTTTTTGGCTTCATGGACCCATATATATATAGATCTATACACTAGAAAGTCATTTACTAAAGACAAAAGTGTTAAAGACTATTTATGCACATATGAACAAAATAATAATGAAACTATAAATGCCTACATGCTCATGAGTAACAAGATGATGGATCTACTTTATCAAAAGCTTAAATGAGTTTTAAAAACATAAAACATATTTTATAAAAGATCCTTTGTTTAAAAGACTTTTTGATGGATAAAAGTAAAGCTTTTGTATGGAAACTCCTTTAAAAGATAGATCTACTTGTAATGGTTCGGGATTTTTGTGTTGTTATCTCATTGTTCCTACTACAAGATCATGGGAACATAGAGTTGAGATAACCAAAAATCACTTAGCCATAACAAGTTTTCATGAGTTGGAAGTAGTGGAGCATAACTTACTTGAATGGATGTAAGATAGAAGAGAAAAATGAGAAGTTGAGTGTGTGTGTGTGTGGCTCCACAAGTTTCGGCCAAAGGGGAAAAATAAGGAGAGGAAGAGAGCTTTTGCACACTTTGTGAGTTTTGGAAAAGAAAGAATGAGGAGAGAGAGAATAAAGATAGTTTATATAGGAAGTGAAATAGGTTAAATGGAGAAGGAAAAATCAAATTGAAGCATGGAGGGGGGGGGGCCATATGCGCCGGTTTTGAGAAGGCAAAAGGGGGGAAAAACTTGATGATTTCCATTTGATTTGGCCTTGATTTGATCTTTGCTTCCTTTGTCATACTTTGTAAGATATGAAGTGACAAAAGTTATGGAAGAATGGGTTTGATTTGAGTGTTAGTAAGGTTTAGGCTTGTAGGGTGGCTAATAGGTAGTGTAGGTGTACTTTATGAATAGTAATGAATAGTTGACAAGACAATTTAATTTCCGGTAGTAATGAAATACGAATAAAAAGGCTATAACTGTATTTTTCATAAACCGGAAAATTATGAAAAATATATTTTTGAAATCCTTATTTTATTTCGGTTCTAATGAGTACTCATAAGAATATTTTTGAAATTCTAGTTCCGGGGCACGTTTTTCTATAATGGGTCTCGGGATGACCCGGAATTGAAATTTTCTTGAAATCAAATATTTTCTTAGTTTGAAATATATTCAAGAATTATAATCAAAAGTAAATTTTCTTAGAAAAGTTTATTAATTGGAAACCGAGGAAAAGCCGGAATTAGGGTTCCTAGTTCTCACTCCAGGCTTGAGCTATTCCGGTTTAGGGTTTTGGGTTTCCGGTTCTAGGGTTATCTTAGCTACTTGAAAAACCGGGGTTTACATAGGGAATCGTCGAACTCGGGATATCCTAAAAAGGAAGAAATACTCTAATCAGTATTTCAACTCAAACTAATCCAACGACTTCATACGAATTTATCAAATTCGTAATTCGCGTCCTAAGCGGGAATTCCAACTTAAAACGGCCATAACTTGGTCATTTTAACTCGGAATCTCGCAAATTTTATATCGATTTCTATCTACTTCGGAAGAGCTTTCTAAATACGAAGCTTAAATCAAGTTTTGAAAATATCTAAGCCTCAGAAACGAGGGATCAGATCTGTACAGCGGGTATATAGATTCCGAAAATGCGGTTTTCATGAATGCACTTGAGATTCCTAAGTGTAAAATGATACTAAATGCAATGGTAATGATTTTCCCTATCATGAATGTCATGATGTGAACTTTAATGAGTCTATGTTCTTATAACTTTTTAGATTTAAAGAATTTGAAAATAAACTTTTCTTAGAAACCATTTCATACCAAAGTTTAGTAAGTGAATTTACTACTCTTGACCACACCTACATATTACAAGGATTTTCTTTAGAAAACTCTACTTTGTTTAAAGAAATTTTGACCCTTATATTAGTTATATCCTAAGGCCTCTATTTCTTTAACAAAATCCACATTTATAAACTTTTAAGTGGGTCTTTTTCTATGGGGTTTCCAAAAATCCGAATTTAGAAAATTCCACTTTCAAGTTGATTCCTTTGAGAAAAATATATTTTATACTCAAAACTTTAAGTATTTATTATACCTATATCCTAAGGACTCCATTTATTTAAGAAAATACCATTTTTGAAGTTGGAAAAATAGTGTTTTCTAGCCATCTATCCATTATTACGAATTTGGTTGTTAAGACTTTTAACTCTAAATTTCTTTTAAACTTCATCTCTTGTTTTCAACTATTTTCCTTAGAAAAATCTCATTTAGACTCATGAAAAATACTACCAAACATTATCTATTACCCATAGGCTTCATTTCTCTTGTAAAATATATGTTTAGAAGTTGATAAAAGTGTTTTTAACCTAGGTTTCTAAAGTCATCCGAATTTACACAAGTTCATATTTTGAAAAGTGTTTTCCTTTTTGACTTTATTAACTTATCTAACCATAGATCTACATACTAGGAAGGTGATTTACTAAAGACAAAAGCATTAAAGACTATTAATGCACATAAACACAAAATAATAATGAAACCTTAAATGCCTACATGATCATGAGTAGCAAAATGATAGATCTATTATTTCATATGCTCAAATGAGTTTTGAAAACATAAAAACTATATTTTTATAAAAGATTTTTTTGTTTAAAAACACTTTTTGTTGAAGGAGCATCAAGCTTTTGGTATGAAAGCTTCTTTAAAAGTTAGATCCACTTTGTAATGGTTCGGGATTTTTGTTTTGATATCTCATTGTCCCTACTAAAAGATCATGGGGACATGGAGTTGAAATATCCAAAAATCACTTAGCCATAACAAAGTTTTAAGGATGGAAAGGGTAAAAGGCTTACTTACTTGAAGGTAAATGGAAGATGAAGAGAAGAATGGAAGTTGTGTGTGTATGTGGGGGGAGCCTTAAAGTTTCGGCCAAGGAGGAAAAGAGGGAGTGGAGAGGAGAGAAAAGAGAGTGTTTTGAGAGCTTTTTCACTTTGTGAAAATGGAAAAGTGAAAGAATGAGGAAGGAGAGAGAAAAAGTAGTATATATATGGAATGGGATTAGGTTAAATGGAGTTAGATTAGATAAGAAAAAAAAAAATTGAAAAAAAGGACATGGGGAGGGGGACTATTCACGCCGGCACTATTCATGGAGGAGGGAAGAAGTTTGAAAAACTTTTACTTTGATTGATTGATTTAACTTGATGTGAAGTTGTTATGAGATGTAAGGGAAGTTAAGGACAAAAGTTATGGAAAGAAGGAATTGATTTGAGTGATGGTAAGGGTTAGACTTGTAGGGTAGGCTAATAGGTAGACTAGGTAGTACTTTATGAATAGTAAGGAATAGTTGACAAGACAATTTGATTTTCCGGTAGAATGAAATACGAATAAAAAGGCTATAACTGTATTTTTCATAAGCCGGAAATTATGAAAAATATATTTTTGAAATCCTTATTTTATTTCGATTCAAATGAGTATTCATAAGGAAATTTTTGAAATTCTAGTTCCGGGGCACGCTTTTCTATAATGGGTCTCGGGATGACCCGGAATTGAAAATTTCCAAAAATCTGATCTTTTCTTGGTTTGAAATATAATCGAGAACTATATCCAAAATTAATTTTGCTTATAAAAGTTTCTTATTTGGAAATCGAGGAAAAGCCGGATTTAGGGTTTCTAGGTCTTTTTCATAACACTTTGAACTAAACCGGTTTAGGGTTAAATTTTCTGGTTTTCGAAGTTTACTTGATTACAAGGAAACCCAGGGTATAATAATATAATATAATAATAATAATAATAATAATAATAAAATATAATAAAATTGTGTAATGAAATGAAATGAATAGTGCAAAAGACTAATCAATTACCGGTAGAAATGAAAATACGGTAAAAAGGTTATAATTGTAACTTTTATAACCCGAAAAATTATATAACTGATATATTTAGAAAACTTATAAAATTACGAGTCTAACCGTACTAATGGTATATTTTTGATATCTCGAGTCCCGGGACACGCTTTTCGAAGTCTGTATCCGAACGGGTTCGTGATAGATCAAAAACTTACCAATATGATATTTGTGAACAAACTTATATTACTACGAGCTATTCTACTTATTTAAACTATCTTTCGGCCTCTAGAGTTAAGGCACTAGATTGCCGGATTTAAGCTATTGCATTCCGGTTAGGGTTTCCGGATGATTTTCAGGTTTGGACCCTTGCCAAATTGGAAACTGAGATTTTCTGTTTATACAACGTATTTAGTTTGAGAAATTTATTTTAAATTTTATTTTTATAAGTACTTAATATCTCTTACTGCTTTTCAGAAATCCTGAATTGAATTATTATATCCGGAGTTATATCGGTAATGGTTACCAGATATGATTTTTTTGAGTTTGAGTCAAATATCGGTTTTTGGAATGATTTTGGGGAAATCTTGATTTTTATAATTTGCTTTGAAAAAGGATCTTCATAGTGTTTTGTTTTCGAATTTATTTTTGCTTCGATTTAAGGTTTTATGAACAATTGGTCAACTTAAGGATTATTTAATTTATTATTTTGTTTCTTGAATTCTTCCTTCTTAAGATTACAATTTCAATTTCTAACTCGTTCTATGATTCTTGGGAGTTTGATTTGATCGTTAGGGCTTTATTGTGATTTCCGTCTCTTAGGATTATTAGTCCGGTCGTTTGGGGAATTTCCAAAGTCTATATTTTATTATTGGCAGATAAAGTTTTCTTAATCGTGCCAAAGACTAATTATGGAATTGGCCTTTGGTGCTTTCCTGATCCTTCAAATTGTCATGTTATGGATTAATTTGCTTTTTAGCAAATTATCACTGTGTTTTATTTTTATCCAATTTTTTATGAATTATAGATTAGGTAAGCAATTTATCTTACGTAATGGTTTTTGGACTTAAGGACTTTTGTAGTCCTTGTTTTATTTTTAGATTTTGTCAAGACTAATGAATTCATACTTTCGTTTTATATATTAGGACTCATTCGAAGTTCAGTTTTAATTTGGAGTGATTTTTAGGGTTTATTTTCAAAGTTCATCTTGGAATTATTTACTGAAATTTTCCGGGGCTTACAAAAAGCGTATCACGGGTTCGAGATATAAAAAACATTCCATTAATACTGTTAGACTCATATTTCATAAGGATGTCAAAAATATCAGTTTTATAATTTCTCGATAACTAAAAATATCTGATTTTGCGATTATATTCGTATTTCTTTACTACCAGTAATTAGCTAGTCTTTTACACTATTCACTACTACTTGTTACACAATTTTACACTACTCTCGTAAACCTTTGTATTTTTAGATAAATATTTTATAGATCATAGAAAATTCTGTTTTTCTAAAATTTAGTTCGTTTTCGGGTTTTTACGGAATTAGTTTCTGTTTAAGACCCGATACTAAAAATAAAATAAATTAATTTAATAATTGAAAAATATTTGAAAAATATTGTTATTTTCATAAAATAGCCTTTTAGAATTTTTTAGGTAATAATAATATCAATTATAGCTCATATTAACGTATTTTGATCATATCGATAACTTATTTGATAATTCACTAAAATAAATAAATAAATTATCTTATTTTAATTATGAAAATTCTGCTACAAAAATTTTGAATGCATTTTTTTCTATTTTTTTTATTTATAAAAAGTATTCTTACAAACACATATCTATAGTACACTTTTCACACATAACCTCTTTTTCATTTTTACTCTTTCTACAATTCACTTATCACTTCATGGCAGGTTTTTAGAGCTCTTTTTGCTGCCTTTTGTCCTTTGAAACACTCCAAATTTGATTAAAATAAACTTATTTCAATCCTTCTTTAGAAAGTAACACATACACTTAGTTACACATTACAACTTTAAGTCAAAAACCAACTAAATCTCCCTCCCTCTCTCTTCCAAAATCACACCAGCTATAGGGCATGTATTAGATACCATTTCTTTTTTTTTTTTTAATTTCATTTTGAGTGTCTTTTACTCCTCATATATCTCTATATATGCCCTCTCTCATTCACACATTTAACCCTTTATCATTCTTTGCAATTTTCCTCTCTATTTTCTCTTTTTCTCTCTTCATTTGCTCTTGTTCTTGCAAGAGAAACTTGCTGCCCCTATCATATATGTGAGCTCCCACATATATTTCTTGAAAATCCTTAGGTAAAACTCTTATTCAAAGCTTCCATAGTTGATGTAAGTGGAGTATAGTGAGAGTTTCAAGCATCAAATGACTTTCCATAAGCTTAAAAGCTAAGGATGATGATGCCAAAATGAAACACTCTTCTTACTCATGATTATTTTCTTGTGATCTTATTATTTTCTTACTAGAAATGCTTATATTTTGTAGATCTCACTTTTATGTAACTTTAAGTATGTTTATGTTTAGATTTATGAGTTTATAGCTTACTACCATGGATTTCTCTTATATTTATGTTCATAGTAGGTGTAGATCTTGGTTTTGAACTCAAACAAAAATAGTGATTTTCATATCTAGGCAAGACTCATATTTAAAAACCCCATTTCAAGTATCAAAATGGAAGTTTTACTTGAAATAATGAAGGCTTAATGGGTATATATCATCAAGACTTCATTTTATATGATTCAAAGGTGATTTTCAAAGATTATTTTTCAAAACAAAAATTCTATTTTCGGATCTAGACCAAGGCATAGTTTAAAAACATGTTTTCCAACTCAAAAATGAAGATTTTATTCAAGATATGGAAGGCTCTTAAGATAGGATATGTAAAGGTTGAATTTTCATAAGTTTAGATGGATTTTATCAAAAGATATGTCCAAAAACAAATTTTGTAAATTCGGATCTAAACCAAGACCAATTTTGGAAACCTATTTTTCAACACCAAAATGAAGGATTTGTTTAAAATATGAAAAGCTTATGGAATAGGTATCAATAGAAGATGTTTTTGATAAATAAAAGGTAGATCTACTAATAGAGATTCTGAAAATAGGAAGAGATTACAAAATATAAAATTTGAGTTTTATTCTAACCTTGTGAAATTCGTATCTAGGAAATGATGATATGAAAACCCCTATTTTTCAAACTCAAAATGAAATTTTTACTAAAGGAATGAAATCCTTAGTGGCTAGGTATGGTTGAGCCTTACGTTTCTAAGTATCAAATGAGTTTGCTTAAAGGAATCACCATAAGAATAATTTTTACAAAATTCGGATTTTGGGATGAACCATATTTAAAAACATATTTATAAAGTGTAAAATAGGAATTTTTATTGAAGAATAAAGGCCTTAAGGAATATACATAATGAGGGCTTAATTTTAACAAGAATAAATAAATTTTATCAAGGAATTTTTCTAAAAACTAGTGAGAATTGTCAAGAATACAAGACTAGCCTTTCTAAGTTGTTTTCATAGTCTTACAAGGAAAAAGTTTTCTAAAAATTTATTTTATTAAATATCATCAAGAAAATTTACATATATATTTCATGACATATCATTTATGATAATAACTTGGTCATATTGCATGTATACTTGTCTTGGATAGTAGAAACTTCATAAACTTTCACAAAATCAATTTTCTAATTTAGTTTTCGCTATTGATATGAATTGATCAGATATTTTCAAAGCTTAAATGTTTTTAAAACTTAACTATGATATTAGAATTAGATAGATCTTTCGAATTAGATAGAAATCGGGATATAATTTGCTAAATTCCTAGTTAAAATGACTAAGTTGTGGCCGTTTTAAGTTGGAATTCCCACATAGGACAAGAATTACGAACTTGATAGTTTGTATGAGATGGAATGGATTAGTTTTGAGTTGAAATACTTATTTGGGTATTTCTTTTGTTAGGTAACCTTGCTTTCGAGGATTCATTACCATCAGATTACTATTACTAAGAGACCGGTAACCCATGGCCGAGTGAGTATTTCTTCACGATTCCATTTATTGTATGTGATTGTAATGATAGTTGAATTAAATTTTAGGCAAAGATAAATGGATATGTATGGTGGGGATAAATGGGAATTATGTATGTTTTCTGATGATATGAGAAATTGAAAATAAGAATATCGAGGCCGGGTGATTAACTAATGGTTATATAGATGAATTAGGATTGATTGTCTACAATTATTGATTGATCACTTAAGGAATTGTCATAATTGACTATTCGGAATTGATAAGTAATATGGACTCATTCATATCACAAATGGGGATGGATCATTAGCATTGGTTGGTTGCCCGTGATCCATAAATGAAATAATGAGTTAATTAATTATGATCCACAAATGAAATTATAAGTTGGTTGACCGTGATCCAAAAATGGCATATTTTAGTAGTACCGAAGTATTCGTTAATCTGCTAACCCAGAATGGAGGGCGAAATTCCATTCACATATGATTTCCGGTAGTCATATGTCTGTTGATTTCCATATGTTTGATGCATATCACTTGCCTGATTAATCACTTGCTTGTATGATGTATTATTAATGTAATCTTGGAAGTTCTCACTCACTAAGCTAGTATAGCTTATACCTCAATAGACGTTTGAATGAACAGGATGACTTAAGAATGCTACTTAGGGACTGAGATGTATGGAGCCGAGAATGACCTCGAGATTCCGGCAGGATGTAAGAATACTTAAAGATATTAGCTAGGTTTTGTGAATTGCCTTGTAATAGTTTTATGTAGTGAAATCTTTTGATGAATTGTAATTGAAGTATAGCGAAATGTATTTCTTTTACATTGTTACTCAAGTTGTATCAATATAAAATGTATCACTCCGATGTGTCTCCTCCATGTGTTAGACGCCTTATACATAGTATGGAAGCTTTCGTGTGACTGAGGTGGTCATTCCTAGGCTTTAATATTGTGTATGGTGGACTGCCACATTTAGGGTACCATTCGGGGCATGACAAGAGGACAACTGTTAGAGGCATTTAGTTACAGATGATA
This sequence comes from Combretum micranthum, assembly GCA_024138025.1. Taxonomy (NCBI): domain Eukaryota; kingdom Viridiplantae; phylum Streptophyta; class Magnoliopsida; order Myrtales; family Combretaceae; genus Combretum; species Combretum micranthum. Next base: position 57,736 of record JAMXBD010001522.1, read on the forward strand.
GATTTGACTTTGGCACCACCGGGGAGTAGAGCTATCAGGATAGACAGCAGCGATAGTGATTCTGATGATAGAGATGAATATCCCCAGCTTGGCCCCAAGAGAAGGGCAAGGGATTCCTATACCCTAGCCCATATAGTTAGATCTAGTATTATGTTATGATGTTTGTTATGAGAGATAATAGGATAGTTGTGATATTTTGATAGACTTTTGACGGTGTGTATATGTTAGAGTATAATATGTAAGTGATGGACTATGATATGTTACTTTGGATGATATTAGTAGTAGAAGATAGGAATAGAGTTAGTGTTAATTTTTTTATGTACATACAATACAAACTAGGAGACTTATGTATGTCTTGGATGCATAAATATATGTGAATATATATACGAATGTTTATAGTTAATTTGAGTAAAAATGAAGTGATGATGAATGTGATTTAACTCAATTATCATATTTGATGCTAATAGACTGCCAAGTGGAATAGGTAAGAGTAGGAATGCCAGAATATCTGTAAATCCACCTAAAAATGTGCCTACACCACCGGTTAGAGGACATTTTACAAACACTCTAACAACAAAATGCATAAATTCTGAAAGCTTTGCAAAACGTGCGAGCACCACATGCAGTTCCACCAGTTGAGGCATCAATAAGGCCTCTAGCACCTACCAAGAGGAATGTAGGACATGATACACCAGTCTAATTTCAAGCAAATGGACCAGTATATCTTAATCACCAAGCTGAATCTGCTGCTGAGGTGCATGGACCGCCTCGACGCAAACATGAACTACCACCACCACCACCATTACAACCTCAAAGGAACTTGTTACTAGAATTCATAAACTGTAACAAGTATTTTGAAGGAATACCAGGGAATCCAAAAGAAGCTGAGGAATGGCTAGCTTAGATTCAGTGATCCCTTGATGTTTTTCAGGTACTAGAAGCTCTGAGGGTACCATATAGATCTTATTTGCTAAGGTTGAGAGTAAGGATATGGTAGAATTCCAAACAAAGAAGTTTACAACAACCTATTACCTAGGAAGTATTTAAGCAAGAATTTCTGAATGAGTATTTCCCTGGTAGCTTAAAAGCAAAGTATAGCACTGACCTGATGAATCCGACACAGGGAAGTACGACAATTGGTGAATATGAACACGAGTTCAATTAGTTGTTACAATTTGCTTCAAATGCTTATCGAGACAGTGATGAGCTAAAGAGACAGACTTTCATGGCTGGGCTAAAAACCCATTTCCATAGGAGATTTGCTCACTTTGAGATTATAGATTTTGCAGTTATGATAGAAAAAGCCCGAATCATTGAACGTACACGAAAATATGAGGTAGAAAGGTACCGAAAAAGAGGATAGACATTTGGAAAAAGAACCTATGAAAATTCTATGGCAAACTCTGTGCCTAAAAAGATTAAGTTCTTCAAACCCTTCAGTATGAACAAAGGAAGAGTAATTAGGAGGAACAATGTTACATGTTGGAAATGTAACGGCTCTCATTATCCAAGGGCATGCCCACAATTGTAACACAAGTGTTACTACTGTAGAGAAAGTGGACACATGGCAACAACCTGTACAAAAAGAAAGATTGCAACTTGTTTTATTTGTAACAAAGTTAGTCATATATTAACCAACTGTCTATAGAAAGTGAACATTCTAGCTGGTTCTTCATAATCTAAAGGAGCAATTGGAGTGACAGGCCCAAAAAATGGAAATGCTAACAAAGCTACTACAACAACTAGAGTCTTTGCTATGTATGGGAATTTAATTGATGATGTGGAGATGGAAGAGGAAGATGGAGGAAACATATGGGAGGAAGTTGATCCTGATGACTACATTCTTATTGCAGTTATGTAGTTATATATTTGATTATTTAAAGTTTTAATATAAAACACAAACAGGATTAGATGCACATAAAATACCCTCATGACTTAGAAATAATATGTAATTAATAACTGATAAATAGGAACAATTCAAGTGAAAGATCAAACTACGTATGCCTTATTTAACACGGAAGCAACACATTCTTTCATAAATGCTGAATTAGCAAGACTTGTAAGACTACCAATTTAGACCATGAGTAAGGAATTAAGTGTTACTACACCAATAGGAGATCTGGTGATAGCTCAGGACATGATAAGAGGATGTCCACTAAAGATTGGAGATTAAGAATTGTCATGCCCCAACGGGTACCCTAAACATGACAGCTCACCGTACACAATATTAAAACTTGCGAATGACTACCTTAGTCACGCGGAAGCTTTCATATTGGTACAAGGCATATGTTCACAACAAAGGAAGACCGATGGAGTTATGCATTTTAAGATAATGGCAGTGGGACATACAAACCAATACTTAATATAATTCATCAAAATATAAAGTTCTACGACTTCTACGGGGCATTCTCCTGATAAGTCTCCATAATAACATGGTTTGACTAAGACAAATAATTAAAACTAAAAGATTTTAAAGGAAATCTAATCTAAAACTTCAAATAGAATTTCCTCCAAAACCTTCCCAAAAGCGTAGGTTCTACAAGAACGGTCAAGGTAGTCTCTGGTATAAAACAAAGATCTTGCAACATCAGAATTCTATTGGGGAGTAAGCATAACTAGCTTAGTAAGACAATCCATACGTGAAAGTAATCATAACAAATATTCAAATAAGTCCATTAAACAAGCATATTAAATGCAAACAACCATATAATCAAATAATACATACGACTATCTAATTTCATATGTAGAATGGATTTACCCCTCCATTATGTGTTAGGGAATACTTTGAATGGGTCACCAACAACCTCTTTGAATCGTAATACTAGTCCCTGGGTTTTCCTTACCCAAAGCGATCGATCTGGCTCGGCTACACCATGAGGCTGTATTCCTCAAACATCCTAATATCTCAAGATGTAGCTAGGCAGCTTACCTTTTCGGTCCCACACTGAGGAATAGTAGCAAAATGCAAAGATGATATTCTATGTGATATATATGAACAATTTAGTTTTAAGGAATTTCCAATCCGACATTAATTCATTTAAGGCGATCAATCAATATTTGTACACATAACAATATGCATAGGAACAATTTATATTAATCAATCAATTGAGCTCCGATACACTTATCGTTCATTAATTACACATAACGAATCACATACTATCACACCCCAAAGGGTACCTTAAACACGATAATCCTGACACTCAATATTAAAGCTTAAGTATGACGACCTCGGTCATCCCATAAGCTTCGATAACGGGTGTAAGGCGTACGTTCATGGTCATAGAGGACCAACTTTGAAACAAGTTTTTAAGAAGACATTCATATATTAGTTTAAGAATGAAAATCATAAGATAATATATGAATTAAGGAAATATATATACAGGTCTTACAATCATCAAAGGGGCATTCCCTCGCTAAAAGATATAGTTCATCAAAGTCTACTGAAGCCTAATCAAAATAATTATGTCGAGATTTACTTAGAAGTCTAAGTCTACATCTAGTCTTTGACTTTTTCCAAAAACCCCTTAAGCTAAAAAGTAATACTTGTGAGAGATACCCCTAGGGCTTCAACCATAAATGGGGAAACTGCAAAAGGTATCTATAAGGGGATAAGCTTCTTGCTTAGTGAGAATTAAATCCATAAGTAAAGTACTCAATAATCAATTAAGTTATTTAATCAAGCATATGAGATGCAAGCAATCGCATGAGCAAACAATACATATGATTTTTCGAGAATCATATTTTTGAATAGATTTACCCCTCCGTTCGGTGGTTAGGTGTTCCGGGCAACGAAGCCATAGTTTGCAAATGATATTTTTTGTAGTTTTGTACAGATTCCTACCAATCGCTAAAATATAGTTGATTTGGGTGCCCACTCACCATTTAATTACAAACAATCAAAGTCATAGATTATGAATTCAGGTCCTCGATCTCATTACTATACCCTTGTCCCACCAAGGGTATAGTAATAAATGCAATATGACTCACTACGTGTCCTGCATGAATAATTTAATTTAAGTAATTATGGCATAGTATTAGTCATTTTATAAGTGGCCATAGAATTTGCAGACAATCAATACTAAACTAAATCATACAATGATTAGTTAACATTTCCTGCCTCGATATACTTATCATAATTTCAACCATGTAAGTAAAACACACGCGCTTTCATGTTTTATCTTTTCCTAAAATCTAGTGCCACTATACTACAAGCAAATACATAAATATAATTGCGAGAATTTAAACCCACTCGGCCATATCAGCAGAAGCTCCTTAGTCAAAATAGTCCTGCAGGTAAGGTAGCTCAGACTCCACGTCACCTATACAAAAGAAATACCCGAAATGAATATTTCTTGAAAGATCTACTTAAACTTGAAACTCTATTCTACTAAGTTCATCAAAATTTGCATAGAATGAAATTCCAACTTAAAATGACCATAACTTGTTCATTTTAACTCAAAATTTCGCAAATTCTATCTACTCGAAAAGATTTATCCATTTCTAAGGTTATTTCCTACATACGAGGTCATTTTGGTTGCTAAAGTTCTCAGTACATATTCAAAACGAAAAATCCCAGCTTTTGCAAAACAATTTTCCAACTCATCTTTATTCAAAAGTCCTTTGGAATATATATATATATATGATTGAAAAATCCTTTGAGTATATATATAAACTTACTTTATATGCAAAAATTTTAACGGTGTTGTCTTAACGATTATTTTCGTAAAACAATTCATCTTGAAGTATTAAAACTTAATCTTGAGAAATTTCCTTTCAAAATATTTGAAGAAATTTTATATTTTCTTAGGTTATTATAAATGAGTATATTCTTATTTTGTTTTTCCCATTTCTTTTCTAAAACAAATAAATTTTCTCTTAACTTTAGTCTTTTACAATTTTTACTTCTATTGATAAAAGAACAAAGTTTTCAAAAATTTTATTAAGTTGTTGATAATTTTGCCTTTACAATGGTTTTAATAAATGAGTCTTTTTCCTTTTATATTCTTGTTTATTAACTCCTTAAAATAAATTTTTGTTTCTAAAACTTAGTCTTTTACTTTCTTTACCGATTTTATCTGAAAAGAAATCATCTTTATTGATAAAATCCTTTGTTTTTGATCTTATCATACTTATATTCTTGTTATTTCTTTGAAAATAGGTTCTTTCTTTAGAAACTTGAAATTCATTATTTTTCTAAGTGAGTTTATAAGTTAATAGGTTGATTTTATGTTAACTTAAAAACTAGTTTACTTCTTGGTTGAGAAGACTAAATCTTAAGCTTTTTGTGAAAAATTTGAATACCAACAAATTATTTTTACTAAGCCTCAGGTTACCACATTATGAAAAGAATGTGTTTATTTATTTTATTTCTTTGGTAAAACTATCATTATTATTATTTGAGAAAACTTGAGGAAATATTGTAAAAATCCATTTTCTAAGTTGTTGATGACAACTCCTTTATTTAGTGACTAGTTATATAATAAAAAGTTTAGTTTCAAGTTCTTTTATTAAAGAAAAATTCTACTTTAAATATTGTTGAGACAATATCATTATAGAGATGCATGTATTATGAGCATGTAGTATGTAGATGAAGAAAAAATAAAATAAGAAGCCAGTTAATATTAATAAGCAAGATATTATGGTCAAGTATTAGGAACCTTACTTCAACAAGATAACCCGGTCAAGTATTGAGAGCCTTAGCTTCATTAAGGCAACCTGGGACTATGTCTAAAAAGAAAAAGAAAAAAAGAAAAAGAAACAAAGAGAAAAAGCAATAATAAGAGCAAATATAATAATAAGCTTGTTAGTGAGTTAGTGAGCATTTAGGCTCTAGAATATATAGATAATATCATATATAAATAAAGTTAAGTTAGAAGCATGATAATAACAATAAGATCATAATAGTAACATAATAGTAGAACAACATAATATGAAATTTATTCATGAATAAGAATAAAACATGAACATAGTGTTGCTTCTACAACATTTGAATGTTTAAGAAACATACACCATGGTCATATTAAGTTACATGACATGGTAGGAAGAAATAGGTAGGAACTTTTACTTAAGGAGATAATATGGAAGTGATAGTGTAGAGAAAGTTTAGATGGTGTTTATGTGTGTAGGAAATGTGTAGAAAAATTTGGGTAGTAAAGAAAGAAAAATGAGATTTTGGAAGACAGTATTTGTGGAGAGAATTTATGAGAGTTTTAGTAAGGTAAATAAGTGTGTGAAAGAATTGGAGGGAGATGGGGTATTTATAGAATTTTTAGAGTGTAAAATGTATGAATTAAATAAATTGAAAAAGAAAAAAATAAAATGTGTGTGTGTATGGGAGAGAGAGGGTCGACATGATGCTTGGAGAGGAGAGTGAGAGTGATTTTGATTTGTTTTGTATTTTGTTTAATTAAAAGTAATAAGATATAATGTTTGATGTGTATGAAGATGTATAAGAAAGGTAAAAAGTAGAAATAGGTATGATAAAGTGTAGGAATATGTGTAGAAAAGTAGAGATAGGTGAATAGTAATGAATAGTATAGAATGTACTATAAAGAGTAGATAAGACAAATTAATACAAGTAGTAATGAAAATATGCATAATTAAGATATATATGATATTTTTAGATACAGAAAAATTATAAAACTGATATTTTTAAAATCATTGTATTTTTACGAGTTTATTGGTATTATCGAAATATTTTTGCCGTCGCTCACCGGGACACGGTTTTCGAAAACTGATCTCGTTCAAATCCAAAAAATATAAAAAATTATCTAACCTGATATTTTTACGCATCCCTATATTATTACGAACTAGTATCTACTACTATCTCAATTTCATTGTTTTAAGATTAAGAGCACGGGATTGTCAGATCTAATCTACTAGGGTTTGATGAGTATTTGTTCACCTCAGGATTTCCGGTTAACTTTTGGTTTAGGGTTTAAACATAACTGTAGCATAAAATCTAAGGGATTACAACCTACCCTCCTTAAAGAAAGTTTTGTCCTTAAAACTTGGATTCGTACCTGATTCTCCAAACAAGCTCGGGTATTTCCTTTGGATTTCATCATCAGCCTCCTAAGTAGCTTCCTCAAGAGAATGGTTTCTCCATAACACTTTAACATAATCAATCTCTTTGTTTCTAAGCTTCTGAACTTTGTGATCTAAAATCCAAACGGGGCATTCCTCATATGTAAGGTTTTTCCTCAACTGTACTGATTCTAGCTCCATGATTCTGTTAGGATCTGGTGCATGTTTTCTTAGTACTGAAACATAGAACACATTATGTATACTTGACCAATTTGGTGGCAATGCTAAGCGATAAGCCAAATCACCAATCCTTTCAAGTATCTCAAATGGTCGAATGTACCTTAGGGTTAGCTTTCCTTGTGCTCGAACTCAGTGTATACTTTTTGTCAGGTTAACTTTCAAATGCACATGATCTCCGATTTCAAACTCAAGAACTCTTCATTTTTTATCCGCCCAACTCTTTTGTTTGTCATGAGCTTCTTTTATTCTTTGTTGGATAAATCGAACCTCACATTCTGCATCTTGAATGAGATCGGGTCCAATCACCAACTTCTCCACATCGTCCCAAAACAAAGGCGATCTACACTTTCATCCATATAAAGCTTCGTAGGGTGGCATCTTGATGGTCAAATGATAGCTATTGTTTTAAGCAAATTGAACCAAAGGCAAGTGCACTTCCCAACTTTCCTTGAAGTCAACAACACAATATCGAAGCATGCCTTCCAAAGATTGGATCGTCTGTTTTAACTATCCATTAGTTTGTGGGTGATTATCACGCCCCAAAGGGTGCTCTAAACGTAACAGTCCGCAACACTTAATATTAAAGCTTAAGTATGACAACCTTAGCCATTCCCAAAAGTTTTGATATTAAGTGTAAGGCGTGCTCTCACAATTTTAGAGGACCATACATGGAATCATGAAGTTTAAGAAGATATAATAACATATTAAGAAAAGAGGATTCATAATATTCAATTACTTATAACAATGATATTTACAACTTAAGGACATTTCCCTTGATCACTAATCTATTACAAGAATATTTGTACATCATTACTAATACTAACTTCATCTAGAATTTCCTTTACCCAAAAGAAATTACCTGATCGCAGGGTCCTCGTGGCCTTAACCATAAATAGGGAAACTGCAAAAGATATCTATGGGGGTATAAGTTAACAGGCTTAGTGAGAATTATTTTCATAAATAACTTCTTGTAACAAGTTTTCAAACAAGTTATTTAATCAAACAAATGGAATGCAACATACACATGGGCAAACAAGACATATAGTTTTCCGGGAACTATATGTTCAATGGATTTGCGCCCTCCATTCGGGGTTTGGTGATACATATCCTCAAAATAAGTAGTTTTAATAAAAAGTTTTATGCTTTCGATCAATATCGCCAAGCGTATTAAGTCTAGTTGAATTGAGCCTTGCTTTCGGATCTTCCGCCAATCATTTCCTTTTTCCATAACGCCGCCAAGCAATCGCTTTCGGATCCTCCGCCAAGTATTGCTTTCGACATGAGCTTACTATCCTTCTCACCTAAGGATAATAACCCAAATGCAATGTGACTCACTTCGTGGTATGCATGAATCCATTTATTTATGATATCGTAACATTATTATTATCAAGTTTATGGTGATCAAAGCATCTCATATAAAGCAAGTATTTATACTAAAACAAACATTTTAACTCAATTCTGGCCTCAATATTCTTAGTATTCTTTCAAAGAATTATTTTACATACATATCCATTTGTCTTTTCCTAGATTTAATGCAACTAAATTACAAGCACAACAAGTATAGTAATTAAAGGAAATAAACTCACGATGGCATGTCGACTATTCTTCTCTACGGATGAGTCGTTCACACACTCCAATTAATCGAAATAATCTTCGCAATATAGATATCCTTCCTCGGAGTCACCTAGCCAAAGAAAATACCCACAATTAGTATTTCTTGATGATTTTCTTGAATTTTAACAAGATAATGTCAAAAGAACGTTAAAGTTCGTATAAAGGAGAGTTCCAACTCAAAATGGTCATAACTTGGTCATTTTAACTCGAAATCGCGCATATAATATACCAATTTCTATCTACTCGAAAAGATCTACCAATTTCTAAAATTATTTTTAACAAACAAGGTCATATAGGCTCCGAAATAGTGGCGACAAAATTCTCCATGGATTTTCTAATTCAAAAACAACTTTGGTTCAAGCAATCAAAATTTGTTTGATAAATACTTATTTATCTATATACTTGAAAAATTCTCTTTTTATGGTTACTTAGCTCATGTTTATTCATGCTCAAGTGTTTGTCGTCCATTTATGTTGCTCAAATAAAATCATGTTGGTTTTAGAGTTTTTAGAAAAATATAGTTTACAAGAAGTCATTTTTTTTTTGTAGGTCTCTTAAAATGAATATTTTGTTTCTTTTGTTTTACAAAAATGTTTTATGTTGGCTTATATATATATATATTATATTTCCATGTAACTTTTTGAAAATAAGTTTTCTTCTTTCTAAGTTTCCTATATTAATAGTATTTTTCCTATTTATTTTTCCTATACGAATTTCTTGGTCTATTTGTTTGTAAAAATCTTTATTTGAAAATTCTTCATCCTTTCATTATGCTATCTTTTTCATAAAAATCATTTTTGTACCAACGATTATTTTCTTTTGAAAAATAAAGTGGAATATTAAAAGTTTTTAAGAAGCTTTTCATGACAAAAGTAGTTTAAAAAATTTTAGTGAGTTCTTTTTGTAACTTGAAAAAGAGATAACTTTATTTTTGTTTAAACCATAGATCTTATACTTTACATAAACTTATTTTTAAGTGTCAAAATCTCCTTTGTGTCAATTATTTTTAGAACTTGAAACTATGGACAACAATTTAAATGAACATGAATTATGAGAAAATAATAGCAAGCAAAATAACATAAATAATAAAGTCAAGTATTGGAGTCTTTGCTTCTTCAAGGCTGGCGGGACTAAGAGGTAGACTAGTCCCAAAAACAATAAAATGAAAGAATGAAAAATTTGTTTTGACTTGATAAGGACAAGTCTAAGACTAGAGACTAGTCTTAAAATAACAAGGAATAAATAAATTGCAACGGAATTAATAAATAAATTGCAATGGAATAATAAATAAATTGCATTGCATAAAAATAAATAAATTGCAAATGAGCTTATATGCTCTAAAGAATATGTATATCTACATAGATAATAATACTTAGATATAATAACAATAATATTAACAAAAATAATAACATAAACATAAATAGATTTTCATGAACAAGAACAATACATGAACATAATGTAGCTTCCATAACATTTAGTCTTTGGAAACTCACACTATGGTCATGTAAAGTTACATGACATGAGAAGAAAGAAAATAATATGGAATGGTTACCTAAAGAAGACTTTGGTATTGTTATGTGGTTATGGGTTTTAGTTGTTGGTAGAAGTTGTTTTGGAATAAATTTGAGAGAGTTTTGGAGGATATTTTGAGAGAGTTATGAGAAGAGGTTTTGGGAGAGTTTTTGTAAGAATTTGTGGGTAATAATTGTGTGAAAGAAGTGAAGGAGGAGGGGGTATTTATAGGAAATGTGGAGTGATTTTTGTATGATTAAAATAAATAAAAATTGAAACAAATTTGAGGAGAGGGGACGGGGGGGCACCAACCATCTTGATAGAGAGGGGGAGAGATTTTAATTTTTTGCTTTTTGTTAATTAAAAGAAGTAATATCTAAGGTAGATGTGAAATAAAGTTATGGGAAAGGTAAAAAGTAAAGGTTATAGGTTATGGTGTTTGTAAGAGTAGGTGTAAGAAAAAGTAGAGATAAAAGAATAGTGTAGAATAATAATGAATAGTATAATGTAAAGTAGATATGACTAATAAAGTACCGGTAGTAAGAAAATACACATATAATTACGATATCTGTTATTTTTACTTACCGAAAAATTACAAAATTGATATTTTTGAAAACCTTATATTTTTACGAGTCTAACGGTGTATTCGAAATATTTTTACTATTTCAGGGTCCTTGACACGTTTTTCAAGAACCATGTCCGACCGCGTTCGAGACGAGTTGTGGTTTTACTAATATGATCTTTTTATGTTGCCTTAGATAGTTCCGCATTATTCTACATTCTAAACTTCTACTTATTCTCACCGAGTTGCTTATTCGGGATTGCCGAACTTTGAGCTATTACGTCTAACTAGGGTTTTGTTGATTTTTAGAGCTCCGGTTGACTTCTGGTTTAGGGTTTTTGGGCTAAACCGATTCCAAAAATTTGGGGGTTTACAACCTACCCTCCTTAAAGAAAGTTTTGTTCTCAAAACTTGGAAAGCCATAACTGCAGCTTCAAACGAACTTAGATACTTAGCTTACACTTAATCCATAGTTCCTTTAGTTACTTTGAAAGAGACTTCGACTTCCTTATTTTCCATCTTTTGAATCTTTTGGACTTAGATGATAAGCTAAACTTCCAACTTTCCAAAGGATTGTACAATAAATGTTTCTTATTCTTAAGTACACTTGATTTCCGTTCAAAATTTCTAGGGTCCTCATTGTTTGATTAATCTCACCTTCTTTGTTTATCTTGTGCCTTCATCATTCTTGGAAATCCGTGAGACATTCTTGATTGTTCCTCGAAATTGGATTATTTTCTATGATCATCCGTTATGTAGCGTCACAAGGTTTCTTTTTCTTCAAAACTTCTTGTTAGCTCCTCAAGTATGTATCATTCTTATCTCTTGATTCATCATGATCTTGACTAGGACTCCTTGCTTTCATCTCAAAAGACTTTACCAGGTTGTACATAGAGAACATTATATTAAGAAACGATCCAACTTTGGTTAATCGATTAACCTATAAACGTTTTTACCTTTCTGTTAATATTGTGAGAAATCCAAAATCTCGGGAAGTTTAATTCCGTCTTTATCCCGGTATCATCGAGAGTTTATAGATCCTTCCGTCCCTTGGTGTTCTCACTTCCTTATCGACACTTCATTTCTTCTAATGTCTCTTGAACATCGGCATATCTGAGTTCTCTTTGAATATGCCGTTGATCCTAAATTATGACTTCCTTGTCCTTAGTTATACTAAATCGTCCTTTAGCTTCCTTCAATACACCTTTCTTCCTATATTTCTTCTTTATCCTTTGCATCTTCTCATCTAAGCGTTAAGCTTCTTTATTCTTTTCTACCAAGGTTGGTTTCAATATCCTATTAGTTGTCTCCTCCTTTAAGCCTTGTTTTGAAATCTCAATGTTCAGCTTCTTGATTTCTTCTATTAACTTCTTATACTTAAGATTACGTTCCTTGATTATCTCCCTTTCCTCTTTTTGAATAGATTACTATTCTCGTCAACTTCCAACTTATCTAATAGGGACTTATATTCTTGGTTCTAGTTGGGTACTCCAAAAATCATTACTAGAAACTCGTAGTGCCCATAAAGAGTTTGAGGGTCATTCTTTTGAATCACTTTTTGATTTGATCCTTAGTTGGTAGTATTGCGATCTTAAATCTCTAGAAAAACGAGTTCGCTCCTTGTAGTTGGTCAAAAGATCTTTAATTCCAGGGAGTGGTATTCACTCCTGATTGTGACCTTGCTCATCTTCGAGAATCAACACATAAACTTAGGGTCTTATCCTTTTCTCCCATTATAAGCTGAACTAGCATATTCCATGGGGGTATACTTGATTGCATAAAGCCTTGATTCAAAATTCTTGTAGTTAATCCTCCAACTTCTTTTGAATTCTATTAAGATTATTCAAAGCTCAGAAGTCTGTTCTTAAAGTTGATCCTCCTCTTCTGATGTCATCTTATTTTTTTGGAACTTTATCGAAAATCGTGAATATCTCCAAGGGTCGGTTTCTCTTCATTTTCTTTTGTATCATCCAGATAGTCATTCGTTTTTTGGAACTTTTTCTATCAACTTGAAAGAATGTGACTCTTCTTTTCTCATGATAGTAAGTTCTTTACCAATGTTGCCTTCCCTTCTTATAGTTCTATGAGTCCTATGTTCTCTTTGTGACTTTTATTAGAGCTTTATAGGGAAGTAAACGTCTTGTACCAAAGATTACTTCTTAATTTTATCACGAGCGGTTGCATGTACTTATGTTGTTACTAGATGATCCTTCAACACTTCTTTGAGTTTCATCGTCCTTTCTTGTGGGGATTTCAAATCTTAAAACTTTGACGTTTGCTATGGGTAGTCTTATCCTCTTATCTAGGTCTGACAAAAGAATGTGTTGCTTCGTAATCTAAAAGAGCAAAAACATTATGACTTCCTAACTGTAGGCTTCTTGCGTATCTATCAAAGGGATTATTACTTTTATTCACATTTCTACTTATCTATAAAAACTTTAAACTATTGCTTGATATAAGGAATAACAACAAAGAAGGTTCAAGACTTATCGGTTCTCATGTCATAGCTATAGTATCTATTGCATCCCATGGTAGCCAAGTCTTTATCTTCTTCATTTATTTCTTCACTTATCCATTGTCCTTCTAGGTTGTAGATTCGAACTCCTGAAGCAATGGATCCTGATCTGCTTTCACTTCTACTTCCATTTCCTTTCTCAATCCTTATAGGTACAACTCCTTCTGAAGATCTTGTCGGAATATTCCTCCCTTGCGGACAGCTGTTGGCAGAATGCCCTTTTTGTTTGCAAACATGACAAGTATTAATTCCTTTGTTTAGACATTTTGATATCTTATGGCCTGCATTTCCACAGAAGAAACACTTTCCAAATAACTGAGGGCACTTCTTAGGGTAGTGTGCTCCATTGCACTTCCAACACTGGACATCTTTTGGTACGAACCTTCCATTGTCATCATTGTCTTTATGGTTGTCGGAGATCCTGAATTTCTTCTGTGGGGGTATGAAACTGGATTCAACATAAAACTTCTTCTCAACAATCGGGGTTTCCTCTTCTTCTTTTCTTTTTCTCCTTTTCCTTGCCCCTTCTACAATCCGAGCTCTTTTCACTAATTCTCGAAAATTTCTTATATCAAATTCTTCCAACCTCATTCTCAGGTCTTCATCCAATCCTCCTATAAAGACTTGTCTTTTTAATTCCTTGTTGTACTTGTACGAATCAGGGCATATTGCAACAATCTACTGAACTTGGTTTCATATTGCTCGATCGTTCTTCCCTTTTGAGCAATTTGCAAGAACTCGGCACTATATCTTACTCATAAACTTCCTGGGAAGTAATTTTCCAAGAACTCATGTCTGAACATTTCCCAAGTGATTGGAGTCATTAGCTCTCTTTTCTTTGATTCCCACCATATCCTAGCGTTCAAACGAAGCATGAATGTCCCATACTTGATTTGTAGGTAGTGCGGAACTTCATATGCATCAAAGACATCTCAATTTAGGCCAACCAATCTTCTGCCTCCTCCAGCTTATCATAAGCTCCTTCAAAATAACGGTTGCTTTTGATGAAGTCAGGCAACATGCTTTTATATGGCCTTGGTGGTGGTGGTGGAGGTAGTGGTGTATTTCGGGAGTGCATGTTCCTATGCACAGATGCCTCAGTTGATACTTGTTGTTGCGGTGGTGTTGGCACAGGTGTCGATGCTGTTGTTGGTGTAGTTTCAGGTACAGGTGCTTGTGTTGGCATGTTTTGCCTAATCGCTTCTAGTACGTGGGTCAGATGTCCTAGCGTGGCATGCAAGTCCATCTGAGGTGCAATGGCTCCTTGAGCGGCAGGTTGTTCTGCTTCCACAACCGGCTGGTTAGAGGCACTTTGCTCCTCTCTTCGTCTACTTCTATTTCGGCTATTTAAAACTTTCCTAAGTTAGGTTTTATAAATTTTGATAACTTAATTAAATTTTTGTCGGAAACTGGTGGATGTAACAGAAACTTTAATATACATAGAAGATAATTAAATTTAAATCAAAACAATTTCTGAGATCAAACTTAAAGCATAACATCGTTAATTTGAAATAAAGTTCATTCACGAAAATAGAAATATTCAAAGGAAATCGCAAAAGGGAAATTACATAGAAAACAACAAAACATTGTTCCGAAAACTAAAAGATAACTGAGATCGCGGATCTAGTCTATGGTTACAAAATTTAAGCTGGACTTCTAGGGATATGCTCAATCTTCTTCCTCTCCTTCTTCATTCTTCGGGCGCATCTCCAGATTGCTGCTAGATGATCCTGGGTTCCTATACCTCATAGATTGCCTAAAATATTTCCTCCTTTTCTGGGCTGCCTCCCTTGATCTTTCATGTATGTCGGTCAGTTCTTCCCCAGTCAATTTTGGTATTATGTCATGAATAGTTTTCCAAGTAACAGCTCCATCTGTCTCCATGGTGTTGTTCTCATTAGGTGGAGCACTGTCTGTGTTCATGGCTGAGTCTGCTCCTTGCCCCCTTCGAGTCTGTCGTCTAACTAAATAGCGGATGATTCTTTCTTCAGTGCTATTACGGGGTTCCCTTCTCCAACAGCAGTCTGGTCTTCTTCTTCCTGTTCCGATCCTTCTTCATTGTCTTCTTTCGGGTCTTCTTCAGAATCTTCACTTTCTTCTTCCATAGGCTCATCTCTTATCACTGATCCATCTTCTCGTAGACGTAGGGTCTCGTTTATCCTTAGTTAGATTCCTGTAAAGGTAGGCAGCTCAGTGGACACTTAGGTTGGGGATTGTAGCACTTCCTAATATACTCCATGCTAGTGGAAGATATCGTTGATGTCCGCCTTCATCCATTCGAGATGATCCATTAAGATATCATGGGCGTAAACAAACATTGGTCCGATCCGGGTCCAAGTTCGAAAATCTGGTGAAGTTCGACCTCCATCTTCTCTAAGGACAAATGTTGCTTCCTTCAACATAGGTCTATCTTCGTCAATGGCAGTGATACGTTCCACAGCGTATATCATTTCCAACTCGGTCATTTTCTTTCCTATAGGGTAGTTGTGGATAGTCTGTACTACTCCCTTCCATTCAGTTTGCATCATTCCCTTCTTCCAGATTAGGAACATTTCCCTTGTCCTGCTAGGGCAAACTACTCGCATAAAACTCTAAGTCTCAGTCGGTAATCCTCTGGTTTTTCGAAAGCTCCTTTTCGAAGTTCTTGGCTTGAAGACGGGCCTCATCTATGGCGATCTATGTAAATGAGAGAGATTAGAAAGCTTATTCTACCCATTCTATTTCATCTAAGTCTTTCTTATTTCTATTCAATTCTTCTTAAGTTCAATTCTATACTTATGATTCCTAGGTTCTTAACCATGCTCCAATACCAACTTAAACTATCATGCCCCAAGGGGTACCCTAAACGTAATAGTCCGCCACACTCAATATTAAAGCTTAAGTATGACAACCTTAGCCATTCCAAAAGCTTTGATATTAAGTGTAAGGCGTGCTCTCACAATTTAGAGGACCATACATGGAATTATGAAGCTTAAGAAGATATAATAACATATTAAGAAAAGAGGATTCATAATATTCAATTACTTATAACAATGATTTACAACTTAGGACATTTCCCTTGATCACTAATCTATTACAAGAATATTTGTACATCATTACTAATACTAACTTCATCTAGAATTTCCTTTATCCAAAAAGAAATTACCTGACGCAGGTCCTCGTGGCCTTAACCATAAATAGGGAAACTGCAAAAGATATCTATGGGGGTATAAGCTAACAGGCTTAGTGAGAATTATTTCCATAAATAACTTCTTGTAACAAGTTTCAAACAAGTTATTTAATCAAACAAATGGAATGCAACATACACATGGGCAAACAAGACATATAGTTTTCGGGAACTATATGTTGAATGGATTTACGCCCTCCATTCGGGGTTTGGTGATACATATCTTCAAAACAAGTAGTTTTAATAAAAAGTTTTATGCTTTCGATCAATATCACCAAGCATATTAAGTCTACTTGAATTGAGCCTTGCTTTCGGATCTTCCGCCAATCATTTTCTTTTTCCATAACGCCGCCAAGCAATCGCTTTCGGATCCTCCGCCAAGTATTGCTTTCGACATGAGCTTACTATCCTTCTCACCCAAGGATAATAACCCAAATGCAATGTGACTCACTTCGTGGTATGCATGAATCCATTTATTTATGATATCGTAACATTATTATTATCAAGTTTATGGTGATCAAAGCATCTCATACAAAACAAGTATTTATACTAAAACAAACATTTTAACTCAATTCCGGCCTCGATATTCTTAGTATTCTTTCAAAGAATTATTTTACATACATATCCATTTGTCTTTTCCTAGATTTAATGCAACTAAATTACAAGCACAACAAGTATAGTAATTAAAGGAAATAAACTCACGATGGCATGTCGACTATTCTTCTCTACGGATGAGTCGTTCACACACTCCAATTAATCGAAATAATCTTCGCAATATAGATATCCTTCCTCGGAGTCACCTAGCCAAAGAAAATACCCACAATTAGTATTTCTTGATGATTTTCTTGAATTTTGACAAGATAATGTCAAAAGAACGTTAAAGTTCGTATAAAGGAGAGTTCCAACTCAAAATGGCCATAACTTGGTCATTTTAACTCGGAATCGCGCATATAATATACCAATTTCTACCTACTCGAAAAGATCTACCAATTTCTAAAATTATTTTTAACAAAAAAGGTCATATAGGCTCCGAAATAGTGGCGACAAAATTCGCCACGGATTTTCTAATTCAAAAACAACTTTGGTTCAAGCAATCAAAATTTGTTTGATAAATACTTATTTATCAATATACTTGAAAAATTCTCTTTTTATGGTTACTTAGCTCATGTTTATTCATGCTCAAGTGTTTGTCGTCCATTTATGTTGCTCAAATAAAATCATGTTGGTTTTAGAGTTTTTAGAAAAATAGTTTACAAGAATTCATTTTTTTTTTTGTAGGTCTCTTAAAATGAATATTTTGTTTCTTTTGTTTTACAAAAATGTTTTATGTTGGCTTATATATATATATATATATATATTTCCATGTAACTTTTTGAAAATAAATTTTCTTCTTTCTAAGTTTTCTATATTAATATTATTTTTCCTATTTATTTTTCCTATACGAATTTCTTGGTCTATTTGTTTGTAAAAATCTTTATTTGAAAATTCCTCATCCTTTCATTATGCTATCTTTTTCATAAAAATCATTTTTGTACCAATGATTATTTTCTTTTGAAAAATAAAGTGGAATATTAAAAGTTTTTAAGAAGCTTTTCATGACAAAAGTAGTTTAAAAAAATTTAGTGAGTTCTTTTTGTAACTTGAAAAAGAGATAACTTTATTTTTGTTTAAACCATAGATCTTATACTTTACATAAACTTATTTTTAAGTGTCAAAATCTCCTTTGTGTCAATTATTTTTAGAACTTGAAACTTTGGACAACAATTTAAATGAACATGAATTATGAGAAAATAATAGCAAGCAAAATAACATAAATAATAAAGTCAAGTATTGGAGTGTTAGCTTCTTCAAGGCTCTCGGGACTAAGAGGTAGACTAGTCCCAAAAACAATAAAATGAAAGAATGAAAAATTTGTTTTGACTTGATAAGGACAAGTCTAAGACTAGAGACTAGTCTTAAAATAACAAGGAATAAATAAATTGCAACGGAATTAATAAATAAATTGCAATGGAATAATAAATAAATTGCATTGCATAAAAATAAGTAAATTGCAAATGAGCTTATATGCTCTAAAGAATATGTATATCTACATAGATAATAATACTTAGATATAATAACAATAATATTAACAAAAATAATAACATAAACATAAATAGATTTTTCATGAACAAGAACAATACATGAACATAATGTAGCTTCCATAACATTTAGTCTTTGGAAACTCACACTATGGTCATGTAAAGTTACATGACATGAGAAGAAAGAAAATAATATGGAATGGTTACCTAAAGAAGACTTTGGTATTGTTATGTGGTTATGGGTTTTAGTTGTTGGTAGAAGTTGTTTTGGAATAAATTTGAGAGAGTTTTGGGAGGATATTTTGAGAGAGTTATGAGAAGAGGTTTTGGGAGAGTTTTTGTAAGAATTTGTGGGTAATAATTGTGTGAAAGAAGTGAAGGAGGAGGGGGTATTTATAGGAAAATGTGGAGTGATTTTTGTATGATTAAAATAAATAAAAATTGAAACAAATTTGAGGAGAGGGGACGGGGGGCACCAACCATCTTGATAGAGAGGGGGAGAGATTTTAATTTTTTGCTTTTTGTTAATTAAAAGAAGTAATATCTAAGGTAGATGTGAAATAAAGTTATGGGAAAGGTAAAAAGTAAAGGTTATATGTTATGGTGTTTGTAAGAGTAGGTGTAAGAAAAAGTAGAGATAAAAGAATAGTGTAGAATAATAATGAATAGTGTAATGTAAAGTAGATATGACTAATAAAGTACCGGTAGTAAGAAAATACACATATAATTACGATATCTGTTATTTTTACTTACCGAAAAATTACAAAATTGATATTTTTGAAAACCTTATATTTTTACGAGTCTAACGGTGTATTCGAAATGTTTTTACTATTTCGGGGTCCTTGACACATTTTTCAAGAATCATGTCCGACCGCGTTCGAGACGAGTTACGGTTTTACTAATATGATCTTTTTATGTTGCCTTAGATAGTTCCGCATTATTATACATTCTAAACTTCTACTTATTCTCACCGAGTTGCTTATTCGGGATTGCCGAACTTTGAGCTATTATGTCTAACTAAGGTTTTGTTGATTTTTAGAGCTCCGGTTGACTTCCAGTTTAGGGTTTTTAGGCTAAACCGATTCCAAAAATTTGGGGGTTTACAGGATTATAGTGGATTATTATGTTGGTATTGTGGGAATGATCATGAGTTTGATAAATGCCCTAATGCGTATTATTTTACCTCAAACTAATTATATATAAATGTGTTTCCCCCTCTTGCTCATTATGAAGAATTCTTAGATAATGACCTTATGACTTTGGATGATATGGTTTGTAAAGGGTGTAATGGTCGACATTGGACTTTTGAGTGTCAAAGTGAGAAACCTGTCTCACATTCATATCATTCTATCACCATTCATCAAAACTTAAGTTCTTACCATATTAAGAATTGAATCCGAGTGAAGAACCTTTGAGGACAATATACCCTTTGATCTATGAAACATTTAGTTCCTATAGGTTTTTTAAATCGGTGCAAAAACCCTTCACCCCACCATTGTCCTCCTTGAGCTTTAAAGAAGAAGACTCTCAAGATAAGTTCATGTTAGAATGGATCATTGAGTCAAGATATGATGATTTAGATTTATTTGTTAGGATGATGCAAGTTATGTTTGAATCGGCTTCTTGGAATTTAAATGCTCTTGATATTTACAAACTCATAAGTTTAGAAGAATTGGCCACTCTTCTGAGATCATCTCAAGAGTGGATGTGTCACGCCCCAAAGGGTACCCTAAATATAACAGTCCGCCACACTCAATATTAAAGCTTAAGCATAACAACCTTAGTCATTCCTAAAAGCTTTGATATTAAGTGTAAGGCGTTCTCTCACAAATTTTGTAACGCCCAAAAATAACGCATTATAACCCGCCACGTGTTCTCTCTTGAAATAGAACACACTGAGGCTCTAATATCCACAAATTATCAAATATATTCTGTAAACACACACATGAGATATCTCATAGGATACTCAATACAACCTGTATAATCTGAAAACACAAGTAACTTCATAACATTCATGTTTAATCAAACAAACATCCTAGTTGGCATATCTATAAGCCAACAATCCAACACAATAATAGAAATTGTCTACAAGAGAAAAACCTTCATTTACAACTTAGTCTTCCAACAACAAATGATCTAATAATTGTTCATAAAAAATAATAATAAAAATCTAACTTTCACCTGGATAGTTAGGTCCACTATCGTTATCCCCCTGATCAAAGATCAAATCCTAACCCGAAAGATCATATACAATGTCTTCATCACTTGTACCTGGAATTTTAAAAAGTGAGCTGCGAAGCCTAGTATGATAACTCCAATCCTTAAAAACAAATGCAAATGCACACGTAACAGATATATATATATATATATATATATATCATCAATGCACTAAGTCTAATGTAAGCAATTAGTTTGTTATCTTTTTATATTCTGCAAATCAACATAGTTCAGAACTATGTATACTCTAGTCCCAAACTCGAAGTAACTCAGACTCCTCTTGAAAAACAACCAATTCGTTGAAAATAAGGTAATTATATACATATATGGATGAGTGGGTACTCCCCAAACATTCCCGATTTCGCCCTAATTCTACCAGAATCATCTCTATGCACGAGTCTACTCGGGACAATCTCATACATAAATCATCATGGTGCCTCACCAATATCACTGTCTGCCAGGTCTTTACTGGTTAAAGCCAAACACAACCAAGCAAACAATTATTAAGCTGAATAGAATTAGGTTTATTATGAAGTTCTGTTCCTACAACCAATCAAGCAATACTAAACTTACAAGCAAAAACAACAAGCAAGGATTGGTCATACCTTTTCAATCTCAGGAATACTAATCCAAATTCACTAAACCCAATATCAACAACAACAGCACTAACATGATTCTCTATAACTCCTCGATCAATACCAACAATCAAACACCAAAATCTCCAATTATCTTGTCAATAGCATATATACATAAACAGATGTATAAAACACGGTAAAAAGAACAAACCCTAATATATCATAATCTCCTAAAACTCTAACCTGATAATAAATCTCCAAAAATTTGCACCGTCTTCTCTGATCATAACCCACAACAACTCCATAATACCGACAATTCACCAAAACCTTAATATTACATGACAATAAGAACATATAAAGATCATTTAACCACATATTGTTTAAATCCATCAACGAAAAGATGAAACTTACTGATTTGGATCACTAAAACTCGAATCACATCCATAAATTCATATTCCAACCAAAGCTAGGGTTTTTCTCCCACAAATCCTTCAAAAATCAACAAAACCCTAAGAGAATTCATGCTTAGATCCGTAGAAAACATGTTGTAAATGGATTGGGATCACTCACCTTTGATCAAACTTGCCTTAGGATGAAGATTCCATACTAGAACACAAAGAATAACCAGACTTCTCTCTGTTACGAAGGAAAAAGGATGAAATAACTTTTGTGGAAAAACCCTCGGACGAATGCGTCTATTTATAGAATTTGCACATACGCCAGCAAATTTAATTCCTACGCTGGAGGTGTAGGTTCCCTAGGAGGCAGCATTCGACGTGCAACAAAATCCTTCATGTCGTTCCGACCATCAAACACTGGCAAAACCTAACTCAACGCCGGTGGCGTTCGACTCCGGCGTTAAACAATAACGCTTATGATCCAACTTCAATACCGGTAAAAACACACACATACACACATCGAAGTTTAACTCCAACATTAAAGAATTTGGTACTGTACACCACCTACGTTGCGTCTATGCCATCAAAGTTCCCTTTCCAGATGCCAGCGTTGCATTTGTCAAAAATTGCAGACATTCCAAATTTTCACAATTCTTTTCCCAAAACAAGATTAACCAAATTTAACTTATTTTGTGGCTTTGATATAAGCTTATATATATATCATGATCCATTTATCTTCATTTAATCTTGTTTTTCTGTGTTTTACAAATTTAGAGGACCATACTTTGAAATATGAAGCTTAAGAAGATACAATAACAAATTAAGAAAGAGAAATCATAATAATCATTCATTCATAATAATTGTCTTACAAGTCTTAGAGTCATTCCCCCGTCAAAATACTAATCTATTACAAGAAATTTTCTATGAAGTCTACATCTAACTAATGCTAAAATTTATCTAAAAATTCCTTAACCAAAAAGGGAAATAATTAGCTGCAGGGTCCACGTGGCCTCAACCATAAATAGCTAAACTGCAAAAGAGATCTATAGAGGTATAAGCTAACAAGCTTAGTGATAATTATTTCCAAAGATAAATACTTGAGTAACAAAATCAAGCAAGTTTTTAGGCATCTAAGTGAGATGCAACAAACACGTGGGCAAGTAAGACATACAGTTTTCCGGGAACTATATATTTAATAGATTTACGCCCTCCATTTGGGGTTTTGGGGAAGCTAATAAGATTTTGCTTCGAGCCAATGGCCGCGAAGCATTGTTCCTTGTTATTATGCTTCTAGTTTAAAGTCGATAAGCATCTTCCTAATATTTTACTTCGAGCATAATGCTATTAAGCGTTTCTCTTTATATTATGCTTCTAGCTTAAAGCTGATAAGCATTGTTTATGGCCTTACAATCGTACCACCTTTCCCTATAAGATTAGTGATCCCTATGCAATATGACCCACTATGTGATATGCATGAACCAATTTATTTAGAACATCATAGCATGATTAATGTCAATTTATGGTGATCATAGAATTTCAAACATATCAAGTTCTATACTAAAACAAACAATTACTTACAATCAATTCCCACCTCGATATTCTTAGAATTCCTTCAACAATTTTACATTCATATCCATTGTCTTTCCTTAGTTCTAGTGCAACAAAACTACAAGCACAATCAAGTAAAGTAATTAAGAAAATAAACTCACGTTGCCATGACGATACTTTCTTATTATGGATGAGTCGATCGGTCAATCCACTAATCAAAATAATCCTCCAGGTATGGATACTCTTCCACGGGATTACCTAATCAATAAGAATACTCATAATGAGTATTTCTTGTTGATTCTATTATATTTTGCCAAAACTATGTTATAAGATCGTCAAAATTCATATAGAAGATAATTTCAACTTAAAACGGCCATAACTTGATCATTTTAACTCAGAATTGCGCATATAATATATCGTTTTCTACCTATTCGAAAATATCTATCCAATTCTAAAACTATCATCAAACTAAGTCATTTGAGCTCCGAAACAGTGGTGATCAAATTCACCACGAGGTTTCCTACTCCCAAAACATTCTTTTTTCAATCATCAAATCATTCAAAAATTATTTTGATAAATACTTAGTCATCTATATAGTCGAAAAATTCCTTTTTATAGCTACATAGCTCATATTCTATGCATGCTCAAGTATTTGTTGTCCAACCAATAATTCTTTAGTAAAACATTGTTAGTTATAAGTTTGAAAAAAATCATAATTTACAAGATATCCTTTTTGTAAATCCTCTAAAATGGATATTTTGATTTTTTTGTTTTCAAAAATTATTTTATGTCTATCTTACTATTTTTTTTTTATTACTTTTTCTATATATAAAAAAAATGAGTTTCTATTTTTCCTTTTGAAGCTTTCAATAGTAATATCACTTTTCCTATTAGTTTTCTATGTACCATTTGTACTTTGTAAATCTTAGTTTGAAAATTTACATTCCCTTTTTATATTATGTTTCAAAAGAAGATTTTCATACAAGCATTCATCTTCCTTATCTTTGGAAAACAATTTTATTACTTCTAAAGTTATGGTTTGGAAAAAGTCTTTCAAAATGATGATATTTCCAAAATCATAATGAGTTCTTTCTAAAGTTTTGAGAAAGTAAATTCCTCTTATTAATTCTAAATTTCTTTTAGGACTTTCTTTTGGTGGCAAAAATTTCTTTTTTATAAAAAAGTATAGTTTAAACTTGATGGTTTAGACAACAATATTTAAATTGCATTAGTATGAGAATAATAACAAGCAAAATTATACCAACAAAATAAATAGCAAAATAATATAAATCAAGTATTGAGAGTCTTAGCTTTGAATCAAGACTCTCGGACTAAGAATGGATTAGTCCCGAAAAGAAAATAAAAATTGATTTGACTTGATGAGGATAAGTCTATGACTAGAGACTAGTCTTAAAACAACATAAAATAAATAAATTGCATAACTTGAAAGTATATAAATAACAAATGGGCTTATATGCTCTTATATATAAGTACATAATTATATTTAGTTAAATATATATATATATATATATAAGAAGCTAACATAATATCAACAATAATATGTGCAAAACATAATAACAACATAAAAATAGAGAAATAGATTTTTATGAACAAGAACAATGCATGAACATAGTTTAGCTTCTATAACAATAAGTTTAGAAAACTCACATCATGATCATGTAAAGTTACATGACATGGTAGAAAGAAATATGGAAAGAAGTTTTTACCTAAAAGAGGATTTAGAGTAGTATGTGTGAATGAGTTTTGTGTATGTAGAAGGAAGTTTAAGAAAATTTTGAGAAAGTGTTTGGAGAGAGTTTTGAGAGGAAAATTTTGGAGAGTTTTGGTAGCAAATTTGTTGATAGATGAAGTATGAAAAAAAAAATGAAAGAGGAGGGGGTATTTATAGGAAATGAGGAGTGGATTTGTATGATTAAAAATAATTGAAAAAGAAAAATGTATGAGTGAAAATGCGTTGGGGGGCGGGGGTAGCACTGGCCATTGGGAAGGAGGAGAGACGAAGATGTGATTTTTTTTTTTTGTATTTTGTGAAATAAGAGTAATAATATATAAGGTAGATTTGATATAAAGTTATGGAAAAGATAAAAATTAAAGATAATAAGTGTATAGAGTATAAAAGTAGGTGTTAGAAAAAGTAGAGATGGTTGAATAGTGTAGAATAGTAATGAATAGTGTAATGTAAAGTAGATGTGACTAATAAAATATCGATAATGAGAAAATCTTGATGTAAAGTAGATTTGGGGACCAAATCTTGATGTAACATTGTTGTATGGCTCACTAAAGTAATGAAAAGGTCAAGTTTGTTTTAAAGAAAAGGAGTTGTGGAAAGCATGCATACTAGTCATGAGGCATAAAGAACATCAACCGCATATAGATCACATGAGCATTCATTCATTCACATTATTGTTATGAAGTTTCAACTTGATACTCTATGTGTAAAATTTTCTTTTATTTTATTTTCCTTATGATTTTATGGATTTATGAATTCCATTTCTTTCCAAATTTGATTTCTAGATTTTCGCAACTTTTGAAATTGTTAATAATCTTGTTCCTTCGAAATCTAAAACTTACTAAAGATACTAAAAATTCATCAAACATTGTATAAACAGACGAAACCGACGAATTCGGAATCGGGAACAAGGGTCTAATTTGAACGAAGCCGATCAACCGGCTATGCCACAACCTAACCCCCAAGGAGCTGCACCCCAAAATCAATAGGGTGATGTGCTAATTGCGAATTGGACAATTGGCTAATCTTCTGAACACTTTCATCCAGAGTCAGAATCCGGTTCAGAACCCACACCCAGGGCGAAGTGCTCGGGATTCGGCCCCACATCCCCGACCCGCAGATCATCGGGAAATGACTGCAGAGGCACCTGCTCCACAAGAGGAGCATTCCTATAGTGTGCAGTTGCCGCCACCCCCGCCATACAGGAGACCCGACCGAAGCTCCTTACCGGATTTTATTAAGAACAACCGGTATTTTGATGGGGCATTCGGCAAGCCGGATGAAGCTGAGGACTGGTTGGCTCAAGTCGAGCATTCTTTTGCTGCATACGAGATTCCACCTTACCTGCAGTTAGAATATGGAACGTATATGCAGAGGTACAATGCGCGGGTCTGGTGGGACTCTAAAAGAAGAAACCTGACTGCCCCAGCCACTTGGGAAACTTTTCGCCGGGAATTTCTGAACAATTATTTTCCCTCCAGCTTTAGGGTGAAATATAGTGCTGATTTCCTCCATGTAAAGCAAAAGGGGAGGACAGTAGAGCAGTATGAAACCGAGTTCGTTCACTTGCTGCAGTATGCCCCTGAGTCTTTCAGGGATAGTGAAGAATTGAAGAAGCAGGTATTTCTGGGAGGCTTAGACGAAGATCTGCAGATCAAGTTGGAAGAGTTTGGAGTCAGGACATATCCTGAAATGGTAGAGAAGGCCCGGGTAATTGAAGGGACCAGAAAAAGAAAATACCAAGAGCCAGAAAAGAGGGTATTTGGAAGGAGGCCATTCGACGCCTTGAGTTCAGGATTCAAAGGAAAGAGGTACAGGCCGTACCAAGGATTCAAAGAGGAGTCTAGTGGCAAACCGACCCAGTTCAAGGCCAACGTCACATGTTGGAAGTGTAATGGAGCATACGCTCCTAGGCAGTGCCAGTTGCTGAAAAACAAATGCTATTTCTGTGGCGACGCTGGCCACATGGTCTACACGTGCCTAAAGAAGTTGGCTGTGATTGCTTTATTTGCAAGGAGAAGGGGCATCTAGCCTCTGAATGTTCCCAGCGGAAAAGCATGGCCGCTCGACCCTATGGAACTCCAAGTAATACCAACCCTATGAGGTCGGGTAACAAAAGTGGGAGCCAAGCAGCCTCAGCAATGCATGGGATGAGATTGTATAACTTTGAAGGCCAATGGATGGTCGAGGAAGATGAGGAGGAGGATGTAGAATTGACAGCTTTGGATCAAAGCGAAGGCGCTGATAACGGCCTGGTGACAGGTTAGTAACAGAAACCCCCCTTAGTTAAAATTTAAGTTATCAATTTGAATTGTTGCCTGAATGAAATTGATTATGATATGGGAAAGCTGGAAGTAGGAACCCTGTGTAGATAACCTTAAGGATGTTGTAGGGATCAATTGTGACGGATATTTGTTGACCTCAGGACACATACGGGTGAATGGCGTGGAAGCTTACGTTTTATTTGACACGGGAGCGACTCATTCGTTCATCACCAATAGTTTGGCTAACCAATTGAGATTACCTATAGCCACAACTACGGTTAGCCTATGGATTAAGACCCCCACAGGAAGTGTTGTATCAACCTGACAATTGGTGAAGGATTGTCCGTTGGAAGTTCATGGACACAACTCCAAAAGTGATTTGATAATGTTGGAGATGAATAAATACGAAGTTATCCTCGGAATGAGTTGGCTAAGCAAGGTAAAAGCGATGGTGGATTGCCAAAAGAAAACAGTGAGTTTCTATGATCAATTGGGAGAAAAAGTAGAATTTGTGGGAGAAACCCTAGTTCCCAGAAGGTTTGGTGTAAACTCGTTTGAGCTAATGATGGAGGATGAATGATAAGATCATATTTTGTACAAATCTTGATAATCAATTGAGCTAGAATGGATATTTGTTTTGATTAAATTTTATGTTTCAGGACTAATTTGGATAAAGAAATCAAAACAAGTGAATTTGAATTGAAAAGAGGAAAAATTGAAGTCAAGGCCGGCAATTCATCATTGAAAGCCGCCGGCTTTCAGACGGCGTAAAATCCAAGGCCGTTGCACAGCCAGCTTTGCCCTGTACAAGTTAAACAACATTCAAAGCCGCCTCAAAGCTGCCGGCGTAGAAGATGAAGAAGCCAGCGTAAATGAAGGCCGGCAGCCCAGAACTAAAACATCACCAGCTTTGAAGGAGTTTCATTTTAAGCCGGCATGAAAGCCGCCGGCCTTGAGGCAGTGTACATGGAAGAATTGAAGAGACATGAAGATGTCCAACACTTGAAGGAAAATGAAGCAACACATCTGTTGGAATACCTACGCCGGTGCCAAAGCCGCCGGCCTTGGAACGGCGTTAGTTATAAATCTGCCCAACGCTTCATTTCTGACTACATACGCCGGCTAGATCTACGTTCAAAGCCGCCGGCGTTGAAGCGGCCTACGTTGTAACAGATATTGAAGGCTGCCAGTGCACTGCCTGCGCAAGGGACAATTTGAAGATACGCCGCCTGTAAGCCGCCGGCGTAGGATCCATAACGGCCGGCGTACATTGAGAAACAGCAAAGCTCATTAAATGTTTTTTACGAAATTTTTCCTATAAATAGGGGGTCTTCCCCTCATTCTCAGAATCATCCAAGCAACCAAATATCTAGTACTACAAGTAGCTTTAGAATATTTAGAATAGGCATTTCATAAGAGATTTTGAAGAGATTTGAAGTTATACAAGATTTGCAAGTGAAGCTTTAGTATTTTGAATTGGTGATTTCTAATCTTATTCTTTTTATGCAATTCATATACTTGAAATATTCTGATCATAATGAAATCATTTGCAATTTCTTATTTGATTGTTGAATCATCATCCATGAGTAGCTAAATTCTTTTTGTGGGAAGTTGATGAAACTTTAAACATGCTAAGATGATTTTTGAATCCATGTTATAAGATAATTAGAATCATGAAATATTCATATTGAATTCTAATTATTCATGTTTTTGTTAAAGAATTCTAATAACTCGGAAGGGAAATTAGTGTTCACATGAATTCATAAATTGAGATTAAATTGCAATTGCGGAAGCGGAGTAGTTTAATCTAGTTTAGAAATTGTCCACAAATATTAATGCAATGTTTTATGTTAATTTCTCACTAAGGAATTAGGAGATTTTAAGATAAAGTATTAGTCAATTATAGAATCGGGAGATTTATAATTGAAATTTTGATTCCACTAATGATTTATTTAACGGAAGTTATTGAATTGTTTTGTGGTTTAAAAGGTTTTCAAACTTTGTTTTTAAATCTTGATAATTTCTTATGAATGATCATGAATCTAATTATCATTATAACATGAGTTCAAGTTGATTAGCAATAGTTTAAAGTGGATTCTACTCCTTCCCACACTTTTCATCATATCCCTCTCTTTAAAAGCTCATTGCATTTCATATAGATAATTAGTTAGATAAGTTAGTTTAACTTAATCATTTAAGAAATCAATTGCCTAGAATAGTATTAGTTGATAATTGTCTAGTAGTTAGTAAATCCTTGTGGGATCGACACTTTATTCATGCTATATTACAATAGAAGACCTAGTGCGCTTGCTAGAAATATGCTTTAAAATTCAATACTTATCACAGCACATCAAGTTTTCTGCCGTTGCCGGCCGGATTTATTAATATTAGACTAACTTCAGCTTTGCTAGTAGTTTAGGTTTAAATTTAGTTTGAAATTTTTCCTTTTCTCTTTGCAGGTTATATGCGAAGAAGTAGAAGTGCTGAAATTCTACCTTTAGATCCAGAAATCGAAAGAACCCTGCGACAACAGAGAAGAAGGAACCAAAGAAGAGGAGCAATGGCCGAAAATCAAGATAACAACAACCAATTGCAACCAGCTGCTCCAAGGGCAATTCGAGACTATACGGTGCCTACAATTCAAGATCCCGCCATACGAATGCCCACTGTGGAGGCAAACAATTTTGAGCTTAAACCGTCCCTAATTCAAATGGTTGAATCACATCAATTTGGAGGACATCCAAATGAGACGCCAGATGAACACATTGCTAAATTTCTTCAATACACCAACACTGTCAAACTCAATGGTGTAAGAAACGAAGTCATCCGACTTCAGCTTTTCCCTTTCTCTCTTAGGGATAAAGCTTTGGCATGGTACAACTCCCAACCTCCAGATTCAATCACCACATGGGCTGATCTGACAAAGAAGTTTTTAAAGAGATTTTTCCCTCCAGCAAGAACCGCCAGATTAAGAAATGAAATTTCCAACTTCACCAAATTCCCTGGAGAATCATTATATGATGCTTGGGAAAGATTCAAAGAGGCGGTCAGAAAGTGTCCACACCATGGTTTACCCGATAATCTACTAATTGAGAATTTCTACCTCAGTCTTGATGAAGCTTTAAGGTCATTAGTAGATGCTACATCGGGCGGATCACTGATGGGGAAGACATATGAGGAAGCTAGTGAGATTATTGAAGAATTAGCTTCTGCTGCTCATAATTGGAGTTGTGAAAGAACAAGGTCTAAAGTAGCATCATTGGAAGATAAAGAAGATATCTCACAACTCAAAGCTCAAATGGCTACTCTCATCACTCAAGTAAGTAAACTCACAACTACAAATACTTCCAATAAAAACAACAAGTGTTTTGTTGTGAGATTTGCTCAGGACCACACTCCTCTTTTGAGTGTCCACATGGATCATCTTCAAATGAGCAGCTCAATTATGTGGGAAATTTCCAAAAAGGCAATTTTGGAAACACATATCATCCGAATATGCGAAATCATCCAAATCTTTCATATCGGAATGATGCCAATGTTCTAAAGCCACCACCTGGTTTTCAAGGACAAGGATATGTGAGAAATGCTCCACCTCAACAGCAAATTCAAACATCCACTGATGCATTACTGAGGGATTTCATTGTTACCACAACAAATTCACTCAACAATCAGAATGCAATCATTCAAGATTTGCAAGGGAAACTCCATCAACTTGCACAGCAAGTGAGTAATAGACCATCGGGTCTTTACCAAGCAACACGGAGGAGAATCCCAAGACTGTAAATGCAATCACATTGAGAAGTGGAAAGGAGATTGCTCCAGTTGAGGAAACTACTAAAGATGAAGAGGAAATTCCCCACAAAACAACAAAGGGAAACGAAAGATGGAGGAAACTATTCAAAAACCACCTGAGGTGAAATCATATGTTCCTCCCGTTCCTTTTCCAGGAAGATTAAAGCAACAAAAGCTTGATGAGCAATTTTCAAAATTCCTGGATGTTTTCAAAAAGCTGCACATCAACATTCCATTCTTAGAAGTAATTCAAGGAATGCCTTCCTATGCCAAATTCATCAAGGAATTGCTGTCTAACAAGAGGAAGATTGATGGAAATGTGATACTCACTGGGGAATGTTCCATGATCCTTCAGAAACAAACAACCAGTCTGCCCACTAAGCTCCGAGATCAGGGAAGTTTTACTGTTCCTTGCACCATTGGTGATTGCTATTTTGATAAAGTTTTAATTGATTCTGGTGCAAGTATTAACTTAATGCCTTCATCTATATTTCAAAAACTAGGATTAGGAGATTGCAAAGATACACATGTAACTTTACAACTTGCTGATAGAAGTGTAAAATACCCTAGGGGTATTGTAGAAATGTCCTAGTAAAAGTTGACAAATTCTTTTTTCCTGTGGATTTTGTAGTGCTTGACATGGATGAAGATAGGGAAGTTCCCATGATCTTGGGCAGACCGTTCCTTGCAACAGGAAAAGCACTGATTGATGTGGAACAAGGGCAACTTACATTACGGTGATGGATGAACAGGTTACTTTCAATGTCTATGAGGCAATGAAGAAATTTGATGATGCCAATGCCTGTTACACTATCAATACCATAGATGAGCTGGTTTCTGAGTCACTTGAGGAACAAACTGGTGTGGAGACTATGGAGTCTGTCTTAAGAGACGTGGACAATTGGAGTGATGATGAAGAGGAAGATGAGACAATGGAAAAGTACCAATGATCAAAACCAGATATTATGAATCTTTGGGTACAAATGAGCAGAAGCAAGTTCCATCTTTAATGCAGCCACCAACCTTGGAACTGAAACCACTTCCTGACCATCTGAAGTATGCTTTTCTTGGAATTGGCGATACTTTGCCAATTATCATTTCATCTGCATTGACAGATACACAAGAACAACAGTTGATTGATGTGTTGAAAAAGCACAAGGAAGCAATCGGATGGACCATTGCTGATATCAAGGGTATTAGCCCTACATTTGCACTCACAAAATTCTTATGGAAGCCGAGTGTAAACCTACAGTTCAACCACAAAGGAGACTCAACCCGACACTTAAAGAAGTTGTCAAGAAAGAAGTTTTGAAGCTGCTTGACGCAGGTATCATCTATCCTATCTCTGATAGTAAATGGGTTAGTCCGGTTCAAGTAGTGCCAAAGAAAGGTGGTATGACTGTAGTGAAGAATGAGCAAAATGAATTGATTCCTACTCGTACTGTGACTGGGTGGAGAGTTTGTATTGATTAAAGTTGAACGATGCCACTCGAAAGGATCACTTTCCACTTCCCTTCATTGATCAGATGTTGGAGAAACTTGCAGGGCATGATTATTACTGTTTTCTTGATGGATATTCTGGATACAATCAGATCTCTATTGCACCCGATGATCAAGAGAAAACAACATTCACTTGTCCTTATGGCACATTTGCTTTAGGAGAATGCCTTTTGGACTTTGCAATGCACCTGCTACATTTCAGAGGTGTATGATGGCTATATTCTCAGATATGCTTGAGAATTTTATCGAGATCTTCATGGATGATTTTTCAGTCTTTGGAAAGTCATTCGATCTATGTCTTGAGAATTTAGCCTCGGTTCTACAAAGATGCAAAGATACCAATCTGATCCTGAATTGGGAAAAATGCCACTTCATGGTTAGAGAAGGGATAGTGTTGGGTCACAAAATTTCTGCGAGAGGAATTGAAGTGGATAAAGCCAAAGTGGAGATTATTGAGAAGTTACCACCACCCACGACTGTTAAAGGAGTCAGAAGTTTTCTTGGACATGCTGGCTTCTACAGACGATTCATCAAGGACTTCTCCAAAATTTCGAGACCTCTTTGCAATCTTCTGGAAAAAGATGCGGTGTTCAATTTTGATGAGAAATGTATGCAGGCATTCAATTTATTAAAGGAAAAGCTCATTTCCACACCAGTGATCATTGCGCCAGACTGGGAGCTTCCTTTCGAACTCATGTGTGATGCCAGCGACTTTGCAGTTGGAGCGGTACTTGGTCAGAGACGAGGTAAGATCTTTCATGTTATATACTATGCAAGTAGAACACTGAATGAGGCCCAGAGAAATTATGCTACTACTGAGAAAGAACTTTTAGCTGTTATCTTTGCATGTGATAAATTTAGGCCTTATTGATAGGTTCTAAAGTTGTAGTATACACTGACCATGCAGCTCTCAAGTATTTGTTTGCTAAAGCTGATGCAAAACCTAGGTTGATTAGATGGGTTTTACTACTGCAAGAATTTGATCTTGAAATTAAAGATAAAAAGGGAACTGAAAATGTTATTGCTGACCATTTGTCTAGACTTGAATCTGATAGTCTCGACATTCCTATCAATGAGAAGTTCCCTGATGAACAGTTGCATGCAGTAGAGATTCTTGATTTGCCATGGTATGCTGATATTGTGAATTATTTGGTTAGTAAGATTATCCCATATGGTTTATCATATCCTCAAAAGAAAAAGTTTTTGCATGATGTAAAATACTATTTTTGGGATGAACCATATCTGTTTAAAAAATGTGCTGACCAAATAATTAGAAGATGTGTGCCTGAATCTGATCAGCTTAGCATTTTAGAACACTGTCATTCAAGGGAAGCAGGAGGACACTTTGGTGTTCAAAGGACTGCAGCAAAAGTATTGTCATCTGGATTTTATTGGCCTAACTTGTTTCGTGACTGCAGGAATTTCATTATGTCATGTGCTCAATGTCAAAGGACAGGTAACATTTCTAAACGACATGAATTACCACAAAACAATATTCTGGTAATTGAGCTTTTCGATGTTTGGGGGATTGACTTTATGGGTCCTTTTCCCTCATCTTTTTCAAATAAATACATACTTGTGGCAGTTGATTATGTTTCAAAATGGGTGGAGGCTGTGCTTTACAAACAAATGATGCCCGAGTAGTTTTGAAATTTTTGAAAAAGAATATTTTTACCAGATTTGGTGTGCCCAGAGCTATAATTAGTGATGGGGGGTCTCATTTTTGTAACAGGCAATTTGAAAAACTTTTGGCAAAATACGGTGTTACACATAAAGTGACTACCCCCTATCATCCACAAACAAGTGGGCAAGTTGAAGTTTCTAATAGGGAGATAAAAAGAATTTTGGAAAAAACAGTTAATGCATCAAGAAAAGATTGGTCTTCAAAATTAGATGATGCATTATGGGCTTACAGAACTGCTTTTAAAACCCCTATTGGAATGTCCCCATACATGCTTGTTTTTGGTAAATCATGTCATCTTCCTGTAGAACTTGAGCACAAGGCATTTTGGGCTATAAAATTCCTTAACTTTGATGAAAAAGCTGCAGGTAAAAAGAGATTGCTCCAATTGAATCAACTGGAAGAATGGAGAAATGAGGCATTTGAAAGCGCTCGTATCTATAAGGAACGAGCAAAGAAATGGCATGATAGGAACATCATCAAACGAGAATTCTTTCCTGGACAAAAAGTTTTACTTTACAATTCTCGTTTGAAGTTGTTTCCTGGAAAATTACGGTCAAGATGGTCGGGACCGTTTGAGATAGCAAAAGTTTTTCCATATGGAGCGGTTGAATTAAAAACTGAGGATGATCGAACTTTTAAAGTGAATGGACAACTGCTCAAGCATTATTTTGAGGGGGAAAATCTTGACAGTACTACTACTGTCATCAATCTTAAAGAACCATGATCAGGTCAGGAAAGTCGGGCTAAGCGACTTTAAACTAAGCGCTTCTTGGGAGGCAACCCATGTCTAATTTTAGAGTAATTTTTATTTGTTTGTTTTTACTAACTTAGCTATTAGTGTGGCAGGATATCTAGTATATTAAAAAAAAAAATTTCAAAAGGTTGAAGGCCGGCTCAGAGCTGCCAGCCTTGAGCAAGCTCTGAGAAAACAAGGAAGGCCGGCCCAAAGCCGCCGGCTTACTGCCGGCGTAAAGGAGTAGGTGAGCACCGCAAAAGAGGCCGGCAGTGGAGAGTTGAAGGCCGCCGGCTTTGTGCCAGCGTATGAAACACAAGATTTAGGCCGGCTAGGGGAAGGTCTAGGCCGCCGGCTTATATGCCGGCGTTGGAGTACAAGATTTACGCTGGCAAGGGAAGGTGAAGGCCGCCGGCTTAAGGCCGGCGTATATTGCAGATTTCTTGAATTCTGAAATTTCCCGATGAAGGCCGGCATCTGGATTCAAAGCCGCCAGCTTTTTGCCGGCGTATCCATTTAGGCCGGCAGCGTAAATCGATAAGCGGCCAGCTTTGACCTCTCGGTATGTAATTTTTTCACTTACACTGGCTGAAAGCCGCCGGCGTACATTGCAGAAATGCCGGCGTACATTATGCAGAAGCTTAAAAAGGTACGAACTCTCTCTCTTTCTTTCATTCACTCATTCTCACATTCTCTCAATCACTCTCAATCTACAATTTCTATCTCTTGGTCATCATTCACGGCGTTTAATCCATATTCCAAGTAAGTTCTCAACAATTCCTTTACATTTATCATGCTTTGATCATCGTTATTCCATTCATTACATGAATCTGTCGATATGGGTATTGAGCATTTACTATGATTATGACATCGATTCCTGATAAATTTGAGTTCTTGAATTACTTGGATATGTTGTTAAAGTATACATTTTGTTCATTATATTGTTATTACAAGCTGTGATGTATCATACATGCTAGATTGGAGAATTAGGGTTCTTGAGATGGAGGATGTTGAAATTTCGAAATTGGGGATTGTTGCAATTGAAGTAGCTGCTGATTAGATTGTTTTATTGTTAGATTAGCAGCTCCAATACTTGCATTTGTTAAAATTTGTTAGAATTGAACTTGGAATTGAATTTGTACTCAATTTTGATACACAATCTGTATAAAAATTTTGGAACTTTAAAAGAAAATTTTTTGAAAAATATCAGTTTGAAAATTTGAAAATTCAACGTTCAATTCTAAGCTGGCAAGCGTAAGCTGCCAGCTTTGATTTTATTTTGCAAGTGTACATACAAGTTCATGATCAATAGCTTCTCCAATTATATGCCTATTAGTTTTAAAACTGTTTTAGCTCATGTTATAGGCATAAATTAGTAATTAATTGAAATTTGCATTCCTTAATACTAATTGAATTCAAATTATTTGCAGGAATGGCCCCAAAACAAAAAACGACCAAGAACGGGTGATGCTTCTACATCGGGTTCAGAGACCCGAAATCTGCTGTCCAGCAATATGCGAAGGATAGAAAGAGAAGGCTGGTCAAGAACGACTTTATCAACATCCAGTATTTAGACTGGTGCTTGCTGGATCAGTATGATATGGTAGAAAAATTCGGGATTATTCAAGATCCAGCGTGGCTGAGATTATTTGACCTTCAGGAGCCTGCATACAAGAATCTGACGATAGAATTCTTGTCCACGGTCAAAAATATTCCAGACCGTGAGGAGTCCACCTTCCAGTTCCAGGCCTATGGACAGATACGGGAAGTAAAATTGAAGCAGATAGGCCACTTATGGGACTGTATGACAGTGAAGAAGAGAATCGGACTTTGCCAAACAGTTGGCCAGAGGATATGACCAGGAGGCTTACTGGGCCCACCTAATTGGTCCTGGATCAAATGAGCACTTTGTCCCATCAAAATCGCTGGCCACGTCATTCAGTGCCATTGAGCACAAGCTCCTCCATCACATATTGCACACACCCTGAGTAACAAAAAGACAAGTCACAGCAAGGTGACTACATTTGATATGTTCTACCTGTTTAGCCTTATTAGAGGTTACAGGATTGATCTGGGGTGGAGGTAGCAAATTTTATATACCGGCAGGCTGAGGATACGAGGACCCGAGGTGTGGGTTGTGGAGGCTACATCACTCGGCTATTGAAGGGGATGAATCTTTTTGAGCCTCCACAGGATGATGAGGTGTATGAATGCAAGAGGATCACATCTGCACCATTTAGGCTGGGGATTGCTGAAAAACCCCAGGCCAGCACAGCCACCGGTATTGGAGGAGGTTGAGTTTCAGGATATTTTTCCTGGAGACGTTCCATTTGAGATGCCATCTACATCTGCTCCACCTCCTCCTACAGACGCTTCATCAGCATACGGTATGGACCAGCTTAGGCTGGATGTTGAAGAGCTGAAGCGTCAGAGTCAGGAGCTCAGAGATAGTCAAGAAAGGGAGAGAAAGAAGAACAAGAATTCAGAAAGACTATCTTTGATGCGCTGAAGACGGCCATCTGCTGCATTAGCCCAGAGACGGGGCTGGCATGACCTATCAGACTTCATCTGAGTCTCATCACTCAGATAGGCTCAGTTCGAGCATACAGAGCAGCCCGGAGACACTGCGAGACACACACCGGAGGGCAGCAGCAGACAGAGCCCGGGCCTGAGAGCTAGAGACCCTGCTAGCTCTTATTTGCTTTTTTATATCTATATTATTGGCCTGTATATTTATTGAGTACCCAAGTTCTGTGGGTGAACTCATTTCTTATTTTTCTGCTTTTATTCGGCTTTTATTTTGTTTTTGTTTTTGTTTTTTGTTTTTCTTTGTAGTGATTACAGGAATCGAGCAAAGCAAATCTCTTGCGATGCCAAATTTTGATGATTAGGAATCAACTAACTTCAGGGAAGTATCCAATTCATTTCTTATTTCTTTCCTCTGTTTTATTTGCTGAAAAACAGTGAGGTCACTGTTTAATTGAAGTGTGGGGGAAGGAATAGAATTACATGAAGTGCTGAAGTGTTGAATATGATCTGTTTGCTGTTGTTTATATTGAAAAATCTTCACCTTGTATTTTTGGTTTGAAAGCAAATCATGAGGAAATTCTGCCAAAATTTTTTCAAAATTCTTGAAAATGGAGATAGTACAAAGCAAAGAATGAAAATCAATGAAATTGACTTGTGAAAGTGTCTTACTCACCTGTTTGTGATTTGATGGTTTACTAAGTTAAAATTAAGTTGTGAAATCCTTAAGGAACAAGTTTACTTTATTTTTAACTTTGGAATTGGAAATTTAAGAGCTGGTCGAGTCCTTTTGTTGAAAATATAAACAGGTCTACTTCTTGAAATTTTAATTTGTATATATTCTTTGAATTTTAACACTTGGTGAAAGAGGTAGAAGAAACTTTTAAACTTAGTGATCCTTTATAAAATAAGTCTTTGATATTGTATTGCATTCAAAAAGAAAGAAGCAAGCATAGCCACTACTCCTCTGACTTGAAATATTGAGTTATGAGTATCTGAACTTGAATGTTAAAGTGAGGAGAGTTCTTAGGGGTATTTTGAAACCTGGTCACTTAGGTGATGAGCCTGGATGTGCCGACTCAATGAACTCACTATAACGAGAAGGAAGAATGCAAAAGTTCAATTCATGAGCTTTGAAAAACAAAAAAGATGGAGGCAAAAACCTCCCAAAAAGAAAATAAATGCTTGAGAAAGAAAAAGAAAATGAATGCAAAATATGCAAAGGAAGGAGACTTATAATAAAGAACGAGAAATTCTAAGGAAAAAGTAGATACCACATGCTTTCATTTTGTGTTACTTAGAATATATATAAGCTAGAAATCCAATGAAGTTTAAATGAGTATTTTTCCTTAGTGGATTAAGTATTTGCTTTTGAATTGAAAGTTCTTTTGTTAAAAGTTGAGATTAAAACTTGTTTTGTTTGGATTAACTCCTAAATTTTGATTATATACTCTAATTGCAAGGAATTGGTATGGTTAGAGCTGTAGATACAAGAGATCAAGTTAAAGAAGTTGAGATTTAAACAGGAAAATTGTACTATCTGAAAAGAAATTTCATATTATTCTTCATTTGCTTGAGGACAAGCAAAAGTTAGTGTGGGGGAATTGATAAGATCATATTTTGTACAAATCTTGATAATCAATTGAGCTAGAATGGATATTTGTTTTGATTAAATTTTATGTTTCAGGACTAATTTGGATAAAGAAATCAAAACAAGTGAATTTGATTGAAAAGAGGAAAAATTGAAGTCAAGGCGGCAATTCATCATTGAAAGCCGCCGGTTTCAGACGGCGTAAATCCAAGGCCGTTGCAGCACAGCCAGCTTTGCCCTGTACAGTTAAACAACATTCAAAGCCGCCTCAAAGCTGCCGGCGTAGAAGATGAAGAAGCCAGCGTAAATGAAGGCCGGCAGCCCATAACTAAAACATCACCAGCTTTGAAGGAGTTTCATTTTAAGCCGGCATGAAAGCCGCCGGCCTTGAGGCAGTGTACATGGAAGAATTGAAGAGACATGAAGATGTCCAACACTTGAAGGAAAATGAAGCAACACATCTGTTGGAATGCCTACGCCGGTGCCAAAGCCGCCGGCCTTGGACGACGTTCGTTATAAATCTGCCCAACGCTTCATTTCTGACTACATACGCCGGCTAGATCTACGTTCAAAGCCGCCGGCGTTTGAAGCGGCCTACGTTGTAAAGATATTGAAGGCTGCCAGTGCACTGCCTGCGCAAGGGACAATTTGAAGATACGCCGCCTGTAAGCCGCCGGCGTAGGATCCATAACGGCCGCGTACATTGAGAAACAGCAAAGCTCATTAAATGTTTTTTACGAAATTTTTCCTATAAATAGGGGGTCTTCCCCTCATTCTCAGAATCATCCAAGCAACCAAATATCTAGTACTACAAGTAGCTTTAGAATATTTAGAATAGGCATTTCATAAGAGATTTTGAAGAGATTTGAAGTTATTCAAGATTTGCAAGTGAAGCTTTAGTATTTTGAATTGGTGATTTCTAATCTTATTCTTTTTATGCAATTCATATACTTGAATATTCTGATCATAATGAAATCATTTGTAATTTCTTATTTGATTGTTGAATCATCATCCATGAGTAGCTAAATTCTTTTTGTGGGAAGTTGATGAAACTTTAAACATGCTAAGATGATTTTTGAATCCATGTTATAAGATAATTAGAATCATGAAATATTCATATTGAATTCTAATTATTCATGTTTTGGTGTATAAGAATTCTAATAACTCGGAAGGGAAATTAGTGTTCACATGAATTCATAAATTGAGATTAAATTGCAATTGCGGAAGCGGAGTAGTTTAATCTAGTTTAGAAATTGTCCACAAATATTAATGCAATGTTTTATGTTAATTTCTCACTAAGGAATTAGGAGATTTTAATATAAAGTATTAGTCAATTATAGAATCGGGAGATTTATAATTGAAATTTTGATTCCACTAATGATTTATTTAACGGAAGTTATTGAATTGTTTTGTGGTTTAAAAGGTTTTCAAACTTTGTTTTTAAATCTTGATAATTTCTTATGAATGATCATGAATCTAATTATCATTATAACATGAGTTCAAGTTGATTAGAAATAGTTTAAAGTGGATTCTACTCCTTCCCACACTTTTCATCATATCCCTCTCTTTAAAAGCTCATTGCATTTCATATAGATAATTAGTTAGATAAGTTAGTTTAACTTAATCATTTTAAGAAGATCAATTGCCTAGATATTAGTATTAGTTGATAATTGTCTAGTAATTAGTAAATCCTTGTGGGATCGACACTTTATTCATGCTATATTACAATAGAAGACCTAGTGCGCTTGCTAGAAATATGCTTTAAAATTCAATACTTATCACATCACATCAATGAAGAAATAATACCGATTGAAGGTGTCTTAGATGAAGAGGGAACCTGTGAGAAAAAGGATATACCGGTAGTGAATGAGTATTTGGATGTGTTTCCTAAGATCCTACCGGGATTATCACCAAAAAGAGAAATTGATTTTGAGATCGTTTTGGCTCCAAATACCGAACCGATATCTAAAGCACCATACCGGATGGCACTGGCCGAGTTGAAGGAGCTAAAGACACAGTTGCAAGAACTTCTGGATCAAAAGTTTATAAGACCGAGTATATCACCATGGGGCGCACCCGTTTTGTTTGTAAAGAAGAAAGATGGATCGATGAGATTGTGTATCGATTATCGTGAGTTAAATAAAGTGACTGTCAAGAATCGGTATCCCTTTCCAAGAATTGATGATTTGTTTGATCAATTGCAAGGGGCTTGTGTGTTCTCACGTATTGATTTGCGTTCGGGATACCATCAATTGAGGATTAAGCCTGAGGATGTGCCTAAGACGGCTTTTCGTACTCGTTATGGACACTACGAGTTCCTGGTAATGTCATTTGGACTGACTAATGCACCAACTGCATTTATGGATCTGATGGACAGAGTCTATAAGCCACTTTTGGATAAATGTGTGATAGTCTTCATAGACGACATACTCATATATTCGAAGACCAGGGAACAACACGAGGAACATCTTCATTTAGCATTGCAAACATTACGGGATAATAAGCTGTATGCCAAGCTGTCTAAGTATGACTTTTGGTTAGACAGGATATCATTTCTTGGACACGTAGTAACCGGTGATGGGATATCAGTTGACCCCGGAAAGATCAAGGCTGTAGTAGATTGGAAACCACCGCAAACAGTTACCGAAGTAAGGAGTTTCTTGGGATTAGCTGGCTACTATCGTAAGTTTGTGAAGGATTTCTCTAAGATAGCCAAGCTACTGACTCAGTTAACTCAAAAGAATGAGAAATTCGTTTGGACGGACAAGAGGGAACAGAACTTTCAGGAATTGAAGCGACGATTGGTTTCGGCACCGATTCTAGTTTTGCCAGACAAAGAAAATCCCTACACGGTACATAGTGACGCCTCAAGGAATGGCCTTGGATGCGTCCTGATGTAAGAGGGGAAGGTTATTGCATATGCTTCTCGGCAATTGAGATCGCATGAATAGAATTATCCTACGCATGATTTGGAGCTAGCTGCTGTTGTCTTTGCTTTGAAGTTATGGAGACATTATCTGTATGGACAGAGGTGTGAGATATATACAGATCATAAGAATCTTAAATACCTGTTTACACAGAAGGAGCTAAACATGAGACAAAGGAGGTGGCTAGAATTAATAAAGGATTATGATCTGGGAATAAATTACTGTCCAGGGAAAGTGAATGCAGTCGTGGATGCCCTAAGTCGGAAAAATCACGGGGAAGTAGCCGCCTTGATCACAAGTCAAAAAGATTTAATTAAGGAATTTGAGAAGCTAAGGATTGAGTTTATAGACCAAAGCACTGAGTTGGAGATATCCAATCTGGTACTGGAACCGACCCTCATAGAGAGGATCAAAGAAGCCCAAAGGTATGACGAGGTGATACAAAAGATAAGAAGGGAAGTCTAGGTAAGAAAGTACCTTGACTTTGCCATAGATGATGAGGACGTGGTCAGAATGAAGGGGAGACTGTGCGTGCCAGAGGATGAGGAGTTGAGGAAGGAAATAATGAGTGAGGCTCATAACTCCGGATATACCATGCATCCGAGAGGCACCAAAATGTATCAAGATTTGAAGAGCTGCTATTGGTGGAATGACATGAAGCGAGATGTGGCAAATTATGTGATGAAGTGTCCAGTATGCCAACAGGTGAAGGTAGAGCACTAGAGACCGGGCGGATTG
The DNA here is from genome assembly GCA_024138025.1 of Combretum micranthum. Classification (NCBI taxonomy): domain Eukaryota; kingdom Viridiplantae; phylum Streptophyta; class Magnoliopsida; order Myrtales; family Combretaceae; genus Combretum; species Combretum micranthum. The sequence goes on from JAMXBD010001522.1 coordinate 100,692, forward strand.
CTAAAGCCCTTACCCATTCCGGAATGGAAATGGGATCAGATATCCATGGATTTTATGTGTGGTTTCCCCAAGACTCCATCTGGTTGTGATGCAATATGGGTGATAGTGGACCGATTGACTAAGTCGGTGCATTTCTTACCCATATATATGACCTACTCAATGGAAAGATTAGCCAAGATCTATATCAGAGAGATCGTAAGATTACATGGCATACCTGTAGGGATTATCTCCGATAGAGACCCGAGATTCGTGTCCAAGTTTTGGACATGCTTGCAAAAGAGCTTGGGCACTAAATTACACTTTAGCACGGCCTATCACCCTCAGACCGATGGACAGTCTGAGCGGACGATCCAAACCCTAGAAGACATGCTGAGAGCGTGTGCCTTAGAATTCAAAGGGAATTAGGATAGCCATGTACACCTAATCGAGTTTGCCTACAATAACAACTATCACTCCACCATCCAGATGCCACCGTATGAAGCTTTGTATGGACGACGTTGTAGATCCCTTTGTTTTGGGATGAAGGAAAAGGTAGCAATTGGGCCGGGAATTGGTACAAGAAGCCGCGGAAGGTGAGGTTGATTCAGCGGAAAATGAAAGAAGCTCAGGACCGGCAAAAGAGCTGGGCAGATTTGAAAAGAAGAGAACTTGAGTTTAAGGTGGGTGATCACTGTACCTAAAAATAAATCCAATTAAAAGTATTAAGAGGATGCGTACACAAGGGAAGTTAAGCCCAAGATACATTGGACCTTTTGAAATATTGGAAAGAGTCGGAGATCTGGCGTATCGGCTAGCCCTGCCACCAAATTTGTCCGGGATCCATAATGTATTCCATGTGTCAGTGTTGAGGAGGTATGTGGCCGACCCGGAAAGGATTCTGGAGTTGGAACCAATTCAGCTAAGGAGGAGAACCTGACATATGCGAACACCCAGTGAAGATATTGGATAAGAAAACCAAAGGTCTACGAAACAAAGACATCCACTATGTTAAAGTGTTATAGAGGAATCATGCCTTTGAGGAGGCAACCTGGGAAGCTGAAAAGGAAATCCGGAGGAAGTACCCTGAGATATTTGAAAGACAAGGTACGTCAGTTCCGTTTTGAGGACAAAACTTTATTTAAGGTGGGGAGGTTGTAAACCCCGGTATTCTCAGTAGCTAGGAAACCCCGAGAGTTGGAAGCGAAACCCTAATCCGATCCAGGTTGAGTTTAGTGAGAGAATCCTAGGAACCCTAAATCCAGCTTTCCTTCGGTTTCATAATAAAAGAAATTTTTATAAAGTAAATGAAGTTGAATTATTGTTTTAAAGTACATTTCAAACCTTTGAAAGTTTTAAATTCGGGAATTTTTCAATTCCGAGCCTTCCCGAGCTCAATTACGGAAAAGCGTGCCCCGGACCACGGATTCAGAAAAATGTTCCAGAATATTCATTAGAACCGTAATTTTATAAGGATTCCAAAAAATATCAATTTTATAATTTTCCGGCTAATAAAAATTACAGTTATAGCTTTTCCCGTGTTTTCGGAACAATCGGTAAAGTAGATGTCTTGTCTACTATCACAAGTACAACCTACACTACACACTACCCATACCCTATTCTTACATCCTTATAACTACTCATTTCAATTTTCTTTTCCAAGAAATTTTGTCTCTTTATCAATTATCACATTTATTACATTTTAATTAACTAAATTACAAATATCAAAATTTCAAACACACACACACACTCTCTTGAAGTGACGGCCCCCCCTTGATTTTTCCCCTCAATTGATTTATTTTTACAATTTTTATTCATTAATAAATAATGCCTTCATATATAAACATATTTTTCTCTCTCTCTCCTCATTTCTTCTTGTTTCAATTTACAAAGAGTAAAAATCCTCTCTTTTTCCCCCCTTGGTGCGTGAGCTTTGCCACCTCCCCCTCTCACAACTTCAACTTGTTTTCTTCTCTTTTCCATCTCAAGACTCCTTTGGTATGTTGTTTTAGGTCTTGTTCTTCCTAGATCTTGTAATGGCAAGACTATATCTTGTGTGTTTTCTCATTAACCCCCATGATGCTCTTGCTAGGGACATGAAAACACATGAACAAGAATATCAAGCCATCACAAGACATGGATTAATGTTTAGATGTGTTTATGCTAAGATCTCATCTTGTTCATGCATGTAAAGTAAAGATCTTGCATATATATTGTTGTTCATGCATGAGATCATGATTCATGCACTATATTTAGTGGATCTAAGGTTTAGACATCCATAACTTCATGTCATGTATGATCATAGAGTTATTTTTATTTCCATGCATTGATGATCATAAAAATGTAGTCTTGATCATGTATAGAGGTGTTAGATAGTGGATCTTTACAATAGGAAGCAAGAACATTGAAAAAGGAAGGACTTTGTCACATATGAAATGTTGAAAATTCGGATGAAATGGAAACCCTACTTTAAAGACCACCAAAATCACTTTTGAAACTCATATTTTATATGAAAAATGAAGGGTATGTGTAGTAGATATCTTGAAAGAATAATTTTCCTAAGTTTAGATGGGTTTTGGCATGATAGGAATGTAAAACAAGTGGTGGAGTTAGAATGAAAAATATTGGTATGTTGATCAATGGTTAAAATTCGTAACTTAGGTTCATGCCTACAAGAACACTTGATATTTAAGTCTAAATTGGATGTTTTATAAGCTAAATGAAGTCCTTAGATAATATATATATTGGAGCTTCAATTTTTAATGCATTAGACAAGTTTTTCCTTAAGAAAAATGCAAGAAAATGAAATTGGAAAATTCGGATTTTTTTACAAAAAAGCTTGTTAAAGACATGTTTATTAAATGAAAAATGGGGAATTTTTATACATGAATGAAGGCCATGATTAATATAGACTTTGAGAACTTAATTTTAGTTAGATAACAAGTGGATTACAAGATTAAAAGCCAAAGAAGAAACCCTAAGGAGTGTAAAGTGGAAGAATAGCTTTTCAGATATAACCTTTATGGAATTTTTAACACTTAGGAGTTCATAAGAGTTTATTATCATAAGATCATCATGACCATGCATATTGAGTCATTACATGCCATTCATGTTAGTAATTCATTCCTATACCATTTGTGCTTGAATCATCAACTAGGAAACATATCTTATCAAAAGCAAAACAAATTGTCGGAATTGGGAAAAAGTGTGGAACAGATCTGAATCTACTGTTCCGTGACCTTACTATTTTCAAAACTTGGAATTAATACTAGAAATAGATAGATCTTTCGAAGTAGATAGAGATCGATATAAAATTTGCGAAATTCCGAGTTAAAATGACAAGTTATGGCCGTTTTAAGTCGGAACTTCCGCAAATAGCGAGAAATCCGAATTCATCTTGTTTAGATGTATAGTTTGATTTGGTTACATAATGAATCTCATTAGGATTATTCTTGCTTGGTAGGTGATCTCGAGCTGGACGCACCTACCTCCCGACTACTACTATTTAGAAAGATCAACGTCCAATGGCCGAGTGTTTTACTTCCACTCTCAATATGAATGTGATTGTAATGTAGTGGCACTAGCGGTATAGGCAAAGATAAAAAGAATTGTATATGCATGATGGGGTATATGGGAAATTATAATGTTGTCTACTGTTGATATGTGAAATGGAACTTAAGGAATATCGAAACCGGGGTGTTAAGCTATTGACTGATAAGCTATTATCCTATGATGAATGTCTGCGAATACTTGTTGGTCACCTAAAAGAATTGAGCTAATGTATATTCGACTTCAATTGTTAAATTGGATTCATTCATTCACGATGGGGTTGGAGCATTCGCATTGGTTGGTTTTTCGTGACCCATAAAACGAATATGTTGGTTAATCGGATCCATAAAACGAATTTGTTGGTTAATCATGATCCATAACGAAAATATTGTTAGTTGACCAATGAGCTTAACGGCGTCGTACCGCAGGAATTCGTTAATCTGCTAACCCGGGATGGAGGGCGCAAGTCCATCCACGATATGATTTCCGGTGATCATATGTTTGTTGATTACATTTGTTGTATGCATACACTTGCTTGAATAATCACTTGTTTGAATGAATTGTATTTAATTGTGTTATGGAAGTTATTACTCACTAAGCTAGTTAGCTTACGCCCCCATAGTTTTTATCTATTACAGCATGAGTTTATATGGCTTGGACCGAGGCAAGCCACAACACAGGTACCGGAGATAGGAGTTTCCCCTAGAAGTTTAATCCATTCTTTTTGTATAGACTTCCATTGGAAACTAAGGACTCTCGATGACTGTAATGGACTTGTTATTATTTTGCGAGGGAATGCCCCTTAGATTTTGTAAACTATAATTATGCGTTTTGATTTATTATCTATGGCTAATGAATGCCACACTAAACTGTTTAACTCCATTTTTCGAAGTATTCTATTGTCGTAAAGGAACGCTTTACATCTACTTAAGACTCCCGAAGGGCTCGGGTAGGGAACTCGAGAGTCTTATTTAGTATGTGGCGAGCTGTTACGTTTAGGATACCCTACGGGGCGTGACATTATGTCTAACTAGGGTTTTGTTGACTTTAGAGTATTAGTTGACCTTCCAATTAGGGTTTAAGTTTAACCGATCGTAAAACTATAGGGTTTTATAGGATGTCTACGTTAATTCAATCTTTAGCAGTTCTTGGGAGACATGAGAGAGTAAATGAGGAGATGATTAGAAGTCCTTTTAATGCATTGACAAAAATTGATTTAGATATTCATTTTGAGGAGTCATTAGAAGTAAAGGATGAGGTGATGGAAAAGAACCATCAGTTAATAGATCATAGGGTAGGTTTAAACAGTCAAGAAGAAGGGTTAGAGCCTAATAGGGAAAATGATGAATTTGAAGAGACTAATATGATATACATTAGTCCATTTACTAACGTTCTAACTCTCCAAAACATTAGCCTAGAGAACATTGTTCAATCTACCCCAAAAGAAGAGGAGATTGAAGAAGTTAACCATGAGACGGAAGTTAAAAATCAAGATATTTCTCCTTTTAGTAAATTGATTGAGAGTTTGGAAGATGATAAAAATCAAGAGATGTGGCTAGAACCCATAAGATGTATTGTTAAGTTTATCGTAGCACCAATTTGTCAATACTCTCTCAATCAAGAACTCCTACAATTAAGTGGAATTATGCTTCAAAGAGATAAAACAAGAATGACAAAGAAGATCCCCTCTTTAATTTTAGAAACATGGGTATAGGACACATTTCCATGGGAACCTAGATGATAGGATTGTCAATATGTCAAGCTAATGACGTTAAACAAGAGATTCATGAGAGGCAACCCATGCCTTGTTTTGTGTAGTATTTATGTTGATTTGTGTTATTTATAATCTAATGTAGTTCATGTTGCTAATTTTGTAGATTTCCAACACTTTTTGGGCGAAATTATGTGATGAAGGATAATTTGGATAGAGTATATCATGATCATTTTGAAGATTTCGAGCTATGGATGGAAAATACAAGGAAAGCATCAAAAAGAAGAGATAACGCCCCTCACCACGCCCATTACACACCAGCGTGATAAATTCAGGGAGATCCCCCTGTCAATCACGAGCATTATGGGGGCCATATAGGGTAAATTACAGTCGTGACAAGGATTGTCAACAAAATGCAAGCTTGATAAGAGAAGATAACGACCTTGATAATGGCCGTATCAAGCATGCATAAGGAATTATGGTTTATCTAGAGAGGATCACGACCAGTGAAACGACCGTGATAGGGGACGTGATAGAGTTTGAGTGCTCAAAACAGATCACCACCCCCTGTTATGGCCATGATCATGGGAGTGATTCCAAATTTTTGTTGTCCAGAGAAGATCACGTCCTACAAGACGACCGTGACGATGGAGATGGAATGAAAGTGTTCGAGATCAGTGGAGATCACGGCCGTGATTAAGAATAGAAATTCAAGCTGAATTCATGGATCCAAATTTTCAAACTTCACAAGGGGAGTGTTAGTTTTCTTTTTCTTGACTTTTATACTTTTTATTTCCTTTTCTTGATGTGCATGTTTTTTAAGACATTAGGGACAATATCTATCTTTAAGTGTCGGGAAGGGAATGTATGTATGAAGTAGGAAAATGAGTATGATGATGATATTAAATTTTACTCAGTCATCTATAGGAAAACTTTTATGGTACCAAAATTTGGAGCATTTTTTTTCCTAATATCTCTCATGTTTTAGTAATTAAGTGACTGGTGTTGAATGTTGTCTTAAGTTTTTGTACTTACTTTTGCACTTTTGATAATATGTTATGATTGCACAATGACATCAGAGTGATGTAGTTTTAATTATCATTTAACCAGGAATTCATATGTTAAGATTAGCACAAGGTTCTTAGTAAAAGCTAGTTAATCAATTTCTAAAACTTAACTAAGAGTATGGGTTCTATTCAATTTTCTTGAAGGCTTCATTCTTCATATGATAGAAGTCCAATTGAAGTTAGAAATCTACAATCCCCTTGTCTCCAAGCAAAAAAAAAAAAAAAAAAAAAAAAAAACAATAAGTTAAGTGGTGGAGGTTCGATGGGGTCCCTTTAAACCTAGTCACCTAAGGTCATCTAGCCTAGGATCGGCCAACTAAGGAATCTAACTTAACAAAAGAAGAACTATTAAGCGATTCTCGTAACTTGAGTCATTAAGTCCGTGGGATGCCTCTTAGGTGGAATAACATTTGTTAACTTAGGTGATGAGCCTAGGATTATCGGCTCAAAGCTCGCTACATGGGTTACAAGATTCCTCAAAAGGAAAAAATGAAGAATTTCAAGTGAGTACTAAGGGGAAGAAAGGTTAAAAATGTATGGACTTTTACTAGGGCTAATATTGGCTATAGGGATGATTGGGATTGCTTATACTCTTATGTTAAGGGGATGGGATTGGTTAATTGTCTTTCACTTGGTGATCTTGTGTATGATTTTTCAATTTTTGAAGAATTATTTAAATGATGAGAGCAAAGGCTACACTACTCGGATTAATCTTGGAATACTAGCAAGATTAACTAGAGGGCATGTCATTATTAGTAGAGTAGGACAACAATGCATCTAATTGTGAAATCACTTAGTGGAAGTTGCTAAATCAATGAGAGATACATGGGTTTAAAAAAAAATGCACCATTTGTAATTTGTTTTCCTAACCTTGAATGTAAATTTTATTCAAATCCTTTTTATTAGCTTGTTTGCTTAAGGGCAAGCAAAGCTTAAGTGTGGGGGAAGTTTGATAGAGATCATTTACTCTTTGAAATTGAAGCAAAATTATGTTTAATTTTTCTTTAAATATGCTTATGATTAAGGAATGTGGTACTTAATGCTTAAAAATGTTCATTTCAAGTGGTTAAGGGCGAATTCTCAACACTCGTGTGAAGATAGATCATTTGGGGTTACAAATAACTCATCAGCACCTTCATCACTCCCGTAATGCAGGTGGTGATCTCCATCACCGCCCTCATCACGCCCTTTACGTAAGTGGTGATCTACATCACTACCTCCATCACATACGTTACATGGATGGTGATCGCCATCACCGATAGTGACGCAGGTGGTGATTTCCACTAATTTGATTTTTTAGCCTATCACCACCCGAGAAACGGTCGTAACGAAGGTAGTGATCTCCCTTGTTTGCGTGCTAGACATGAAATAATCGGTTTTTGAAGAGATGTAAAGACCAATTGAGAGGAGGAAAAGATTCCATTCATGTCTAGTCACTTGAGAACTATAAATACAAGATCCAAACATCACATAGGAGAGCCGAATCATTTTTGTACACATTAAAACCATGTGAATCAGAGTTTTCTTTTGTAACTTTGTACCTTTTCATACTTCTTGTCTACATTGTGTCATATTGTAATGTACTCCTTGGAGGTTCTTGAGAGAGAAGGAAGAGGGGATGGAGTATTGTAATCACGTTGTTGAAGTGTTCAAGTATTGCATCATGAAAGGGGAGTTTTTTCTCATGTTTCCATTTTATTTTATTTTAATTATTGTTTTGTTTTCTTGATGTATCATGCATGAGTAGTTGTTAAAGACTTGTGTAGCTGTGTTTTAGTATGTAAATACATGGAATGAATACCGATTGTTGTAGAATTCACTAATCTTCATAGTGTATTGAAGTATTCTAATTCTAGGTAGTGCACGACTTAAGATTAGATCAAATTTCCATGGGATGCGATTGAGAAATCTACCTTTGGAATAAATCTAGGCTATAGAGAAAGGTTGCTCATGACGCCTAGAGATAGGGTAGTGAAATCTTCTGCATGTAATTTCAAATTATCTTAGGATTATGTTTGTAATGCAATCTTAGTTGGCTATTAACTAGAAAGAGATTCTAGTGGACAAGGCTAGAATTAGGGTTCAGTAAACTCGAGAGAGGTATTGAACTAAATGGTGGAATCCCACAGTTAGGAAGGACTCAACAACTAACGAAGATGTATTACATATTAATTCATTGGTGAAGCAAGTCTGATGTCTGATTGATTGTTAAAGTATTGATTGTTGACTATTATAGTTACTGTAGTTATAGGTAATAATCAATTTAGTTAATATTTTATAATCATTTAAATCAATTTTATAGGTTAGATAATAGGAAAAAGGTGAGTAATAGTGCTTGCTAAGATCCCTAAGGAATACGATCCTATATTTCATTCCTATACTACATGCGATAGGTGCACTTACCTAGCGTTGACCAGATCATAGGAAAAGATAATAGAATATTGATATATTAAAACTTGGTCAGATAAAAATGCACACCAAGTATCACTATCTACTAGGTCTTCTCTCTCAAGAACTCTCATAAGCCCTAGAAATCTCTCTCTAGATGAAAAGAAGGAATGAACTTATGAGATTTCATATCTTGAATTGATAATTCAAGATATGATTAAAGAAAACCCAAATTTTCAAACCTCAAAACTTGTCTTACAAATAGAATAGATAGAAAAATATATATATAGAGATTAAATGACTACTATTGAACTCAACAATGATTTGGGACTAGAACAATGAGTAGTAATGAGCCTATACATGGATCTAAACCCTAAATTCAAGATTCTTAGATAGTATTAAACACTACTAATAAGATTTCATAGTAGGTATCAAAAACCGAAGATATGTAGATAATTTAGCTTATATATCAAAAACGATATCGAGTAGTTAACCAATTACGCTTATAGATAGCAAACGATAATCTAAAGATAAACCGTTAGGATTATAAATACACAATAAAAACATAAATAGATGTATAACTAAAGATCTAGACTTCAAATAAATAATTGAATCACACCATTGATCTAATTAGGGTTTTCTTAAGCTATTGGAGCCTAAAACAAAAATTAACCTAATGAGCTTAGGAAATCTTAATCGCGGGAGATAAAATTCTAAAAACAATTAATCACGTAAATTTAAAACTTAAAGTTGTATCATTTGATAAACTAAACATTTTGTAGAATCTTATAAAAATATTTTTGTACAAAAACTCTCAAATATTTGCTAAATTGTACCCGATTAACGTAATAAACTACGCAAAAATATAAATATTATTATTATCTAAATATTAGTATTATATATATGCTAGCAGGATCGGTTATTAGTTGGATGAAATGGAGGGTTTTGATTTTCTAGAAAATAGGGAGCCGAAACTTGCTTGAAAATCATCCAATTTGTGCACAAATTGTCAACAAAATCAACACACCAACCAATCAAACTTTGCCAACTCATCTCCTTCATTAGTGATAGCAAAACAAATGGAGGAAACAATAATCAAATGAGGAACAATCGGGCCAAATATCAGAAGACAACGTCTTCTTCTTTCCTCTCTATATGTAAGTGTTTATAGCTCATAATGTATAAACAAACAAACACCAAACACTCCAAAAGTTTTCAGATTAAACAAGCGCCTAAATAACAAACAAATCGACCAAAGAAAAAAAATCAACTCGTCCAAGACAATCCAATTCAAATCAAAGAAAAGTACAACACAAAAAACACGTAATCTAGGAACAAGGTAAGTTGTTGTAATTCGACTTGTTATTTGTTAAAAACAAGGATTGAAACTAACTTTTGATGATCATTACTAACTTAAGAACAAGCTTCAAATTCCATCAAACAAGCCTAAGCAAGGTAAAATTCAAAAACTCTAGTTTTACCTTTTCAAATTCGAAAATTTAAGATCAAATACATGTAGATGTGTTATGAGTTGATATATGTATATAAATATCAAGTAAGACTAAGGCAAGCTACATGAAAATAAAGATTAATTTATAATTGTTTTCAGAAGATCATTAAAGAACCAAAATAAGTAATAGAAATCGAGCCAAATATCAATTTAAGACACTAGACACATATAGGAGTTTAGTTATATAATCTATATTATATTAGTGAATATTTTATTCATCTCAATAGGTGATTGTGGTACCATAGAGGACCTTCCGGCAGATTACTACGATTAAGTCACCATGAGCAGGTAAGTAATTCAGTCATATTATACTGTTTGTGCTCGTAGTTAGCTGAATATGTAATGCAAAGATAATAATAATATGAATATTTTGATGGAAATGTGTTGTGATCTGATTTTATGATTGCTAATCTAACATTACAAAAGTGATATGTTAAGATGAATATTACTCATAATTCACTGGTTTAATTTGGATCAATTTGTTATTAATTTTGTAGAAATTATATGGAATCGGTACTTAATCGTGATTTATATGAATATCAGGTCTTTGAATCCAAAAGAAGCAAATAATACAAGACTGGAGTAAAATATATACAAGGAGCAAAAATCAGCAAGATAGGCCGGCCATTCATGGACTTAAGCTGCCGGCCTTTGTTGAATTTCATCGGCGTTTAATATAAAACATACAAAGGCTGAAGAAGGATTGAAGAAGGCTGCCAGCGTATCTTGAATTTCGCCAGTGAACAAATTGAAGAAGGAACACCGGCAGCGTATCTATTTAGGCCGCCGGCTATCTTGTCTCTGGACGCTGAACATTATATGTAGGCCGCCTGCTAATGGACAAGGCTGCCAACCTTTGTAACTCTGGATTTCACCAAACAAGGAAAGGCCATCAGCTTATATTCAATGGCCGTCGGCCATCTTGGTTCTGAACGTAAGCAAGCAATGTAAGCCGCCTGCTAAGCTGGCAGCGATCCTGGGTTTTCACCAGCGTAAATCACTTACGTCGACCAATTCATGAAGAAAGCCGCCAGCCATCCTGGGAATTTCGCCAGCCTTCTTGTAACGGCTGGGTAAATGAAAGGCCATGAAGCATTTAGGCCGGTCAATTCATGATCTAAGCCGCCAACTTTGCTGGAAACCGAGCCAGCCTTTGTCCATACAAATTCCATAACTTCCAAACTTGTATATATTTGTGTTATAGGGTTTCTTTCAGACATTTTGTGAAATTTATTCATTCCACATTCTGATATCTTTTGTTAAGAAAACCCTAGAGAGAATTCTAAGGATCATGAGTGGCTAAATCCCAAATCTAGCCAAAGGATTGCTACATATTCAATTCAAGATGGATTGTGAGATCAAAACGGTTCTATTATATTGTTCTTAAATTGAGTATTCATATTTCATCTGCCTTATATGTTATTATTGTATGTTTATTGATTGCAACTTTGGATCCAGTTGTATGATTAACAAACAATAATCAATCAATTAGGAAATCATACGTAATTGTATGATCTTTCTAATATATGTGATGAAACAACACGATTAATTATAACCAGATGATTGATTTTGTGTTATGGTGAAATATGATCTAGTTTAAATGATTCATGCTTTTGGATTGTTGATTAGGATTGGTAATCTCTCTATTTCATGAAGCAGTTGATAGATTAAATCCTAAGAGCGTATTTAGGGTTGTCTAATCAATTAGGGAAATAATCAAAGATCTTATCTTGATTATCGAATCATTAAGGAAAGATAGATTTTCAGAGCGTGTTGAAAGTCATAACCAATCTATTCAATAAAGGAACAATAATCTTTAAGTCAATGATCAATTCCAAGAATTGAATTGTGGTAAGACTTTGGTTGGATATTTTCCTAATATAGAATCTTCATATTTAATATAGAATTTATTTAATTGTTTGATTTCAAACCACCCCCCCCCCCCCCCCCCCCCCCCCCCCCCCCACCCCAATTTTTCTCTTTTCTCAATCTTGATAGAAAAAGATTTTTACAAGTTCCCTGTGGAGACGATCCTGCTCTATCCTATCTACAAATCTTTAGAGTAGGTTAAATATAAATATTTTTAATTTGTTGGATTCGACACCCACCATGATAATAAAATGGTATGATGATGTGAAGTAGCATGATGATGATTGTGTTTAATGTATGATCATCATGAAATTGAATAAGAACTATTGACTTATTAAAATAACCTGGTCATGCATTGCACATACTGCGTTATTGCATATACAAATGGGTGACAGCCTGCTACATATTATTATTTTGGTTCTCTGTTAATGCTTGGTTTTTTTTAAAGTGTTAGTTCTTCTAAGGTTTTCTTTGTTCTGTTGGTTCTATGGGAACTTAGTGGCAATGAAGAACGCCGCCCTTATTATCACTTTGAAATGATTAATACTTAGGGAGTTTCTAAGGATGGATACAGAAAATGGTCAGTTATTGTTGTTAGATTTAAAGTGATAACCCTAAGACGAGAAATCGTTGATTTTCCTTTAACTGAATCTCTCCTGGGCAAGTGGGTCATAAAGTAAATGTTCTTCAATCCTAAAAAGAAGGTATAAATCTTTTTCCTGTTTGGATTCTAGATAATCCAAGCTTGTATCTGAGCATATGTTTGAGTGATTACATTACATACGATTTGTTAATAACTTGTTTGATGTGTAATATGTCTGGTTATTCACTAAGTTGTGGTTTCGCTCATACTCCAATAGTCGTTTCAGGTTTACGCTTCGATCTTGGTTAGTTACTTCTACAAATATGGTTCCGATAAGGGCTTAAGAACTGGAAGCTTATGGTTCTACTTGGGATTAATGGTTTATATTTTTCCTATAATGGATTAGCTAGTGTTATCTTATTAGTTATATATGTAGAGAATTACAAGAAGATGATATGGTTTGTAATAATCTATGATACTTTATGATTAAGATGGCAATTATTTACTAATTTATTTCTTACATGTATTTATCATTTCTTATCGAAGCAAATAAAAGATCCTGTTATTTTGGAAAACATGTCACTCTTCGAAGGTAATCTAACGATAGTATTCAGGTGTGACTTGTTTACTTCTACTAGGATACCCTCGAGGCATGACATCTTAGGAATCCTACGTCGGCTATAAATACGAGTAATGCAACAGCAGTTCGACAAAAGTTTTCCTTCGTATTTTTCCTTCGTGAAAGAGAGAGATCTGGTTGTTCTTGGTCTTCTAGTGTGGAATCTTCATCTTAAGGCGAATTTGGTCAATGGTGAGTGACCCTAATCCATCTACAACATGTTTTCCTCGGATTTATGTAAGATATTTTAGGGTTTTGTTATGTTCTTGAAGGAAAACAAGGGAAGGATTAAGATATCGGGTTTAGTCTATTTCGGTTAGATAAGGGGTGAGTTTTGTGGTCTGATCAAGTAGGTATAATGTTCTCTTACATGTTTTATGCGAATTTCATGCAAGTTCTTAGGATTTTGTGGTTGTTTGCATGAAGAAAACCCTAGCTTTGGGTAAGACCCGAATTGGTGGATGTACGTTGGATTTTTGATGATATAAATTGGTAAGTTGTATCTCCTCTACGATGGTTTTAATCAATGTATGATTGGATGATCCTTATACATTCTTTATGTTATGTAATAAAGGGTTGTAGAGAAATATTCGATAATTTATGGAGTTTGTGGAGTTATTGTTGTTCTTGAGGATTTTGTGGAGTTTGATCAGAGTACTCGGTGCGAATATTGGAGTTTCCTTGTCAAGTTAGAGTTTTTGGAGAATCCATGTTTGTTAGGATATATTGATAACGTGTTTATTTTTGTTGATGGATGTATATATGTTGTAACAAGATATTTGGAGTTTATGGAATTGTTATTGGTGTTGATATAGGAGTTTGTGGAGTTTGGGTTATCTTTGTTGTTTTTGATATCGGATTTAAGGATTTGAGTTGTATTCTTAAATTTGAGAAAGGTACGACCAATCCTTGCTTGTTGTTTTTGCTTGTAAGTTTAGTATTGCTTGATTAGTTATAGGGATAGAACTTTATAATAGTCATAATTCTAATCGGCTCAATAATTGTCTGCTTGGTTGTGCTTGGCATTGACCAGTAAAGACCTAGTAGACAGTGATACTGGTGAGGCACTCTGATGATCTTAGTGTGAGGTTATCCCTAGTGGACTCGTGCTATGATATGATTCCAGTAGAATTAGGGGGATATGGGGATGTTTAAGGAGTACCCACTCATCCATACATGCATATAATTGCCTTATTTTCAAAGAATTGGTTGTTTTTAAAAAGGAGTATGAGTTACTTCGAGTTCGGGACTAGAGTATCCATAGTTCTGAATTGTGTTGATATGCTGATTATAAAAAATAACAAACTGATTGCTTACATTAGACTAAGTGCATTTGCATGTGTTTTTAAGGATTAGAGTTATCGTACTAGGCTTCACAGCTCACTTTTTAAAATTTCAGGTACAAGTGATGAAGACATTGTATATGATAATTTGGGTTATGATTTGATCTTTGATAAAGAGAATGGCGATAGTGGATCTAACTACCTAGTTGAGAGTTAGGCTTGTGGATTATAGGTTCATAGAAGAAAAGAAGTGTCTAGATATGTTGAAGACTTGATTTTGCTGTATTTTGCTTATTATTATGTTTTATGATCAATTATTGGATCCTTTATCGTTGGAAGACTAAGTTGTAAATGAAGGATTTCTCTTGTAGGCGGTTTCAATTTTTATGTTGGATTGTTGGCTTGTGGTTATGCCAATTAGGATGTTTGTATGTTAAATAAGAATGTTATGAAGTATATTTGTGTTTCCAGGTTGTACAAGTTATGTTGAGTATCCGAGTATCCTATGGGATACCCTATGTGTGCGCTTACAGGTGATATTTGTAAAGTTGTGGATATTATAGCCTTAGCGTATCTTATTCAAGAGAGAACGGACTCATAGTTTTCTAAGTAAAATCATTTTAAACCCGATGTTTATAATGTTTGCAAGATTATGATCTTTAATTGAATTATTCTTCAATGTAATTTTATTTCTTTAGAATTTTGTGCTTTAATGCTTAAACTCATGGAGAAATAATCTCCTACAGTTTAGGGTTTACAAATCCAAATCATGATTCATGTGATTTCAAATACGCTATTAAGTATAATTGACTGGGGATTTGTAATTAGTAGCTTGCTTTGTTTTCATGGGTCTAACTGTGTGGTAAACTATGTTAGATTTATGTTTTGATTTCAATTGAATAGGCCGAGAGATCATTTTCTTGAATAGATATGTGGCTACTAATGGAGTTGATCCTATCTACCTCAAGAGATCACTTGTTTTTAAAATTCATTGAGTTGGTTTTTCAAACAAAGGATTTTTGTTCTTTATGCGGGTCTAGTATCTAGATCTAGAGCTACTGACTTCGAGAGAAGCTTTAGTTTAATTCAATGAATCTGATAGTACAAATATTTCAATCAAACCACTCTCTCGGAGTCATTTCTCTTATGGAATCACATGATAAAGAGTTGGTGTAGTAAAACCTGGGCTACTGTTTTGAAAAAGTTACAAACCCATTTTTCCCAATTCTGCCCATCAAATGTTTGTGAATATTTCCATTAACCTAGCCTAGCTTCTACTTTCACTTATGTGTTTCTAAGTTTTTCATTGGCTAGATAATGGATGGAATGTGAGTATAATAATTGCCATTGATCCCTTAGGATCCAACCTGATTCTTTCTATACTACTTTAGTAGGTGCACTTGCCATGGATGTTGGAAGTTGCTAAACTAAAGTTGAAAAGAACCAATTAGTTTTATAAATTTTGAAAACTTCAACTTTGAGTTGTGATTTTGAAAATGTGTTATACAACTCACCCAACGAGAAAAAAAAATCTGACCAAGTTTTTCTAGCACCGTTGCATGGGATTAGTGTTGGATTCATTTATTGGAAGCCCAACAGACAATATTAGAAAGCATTCCATTGATTATTCTAGCCGTTAACTTGTAAATATTGTATATATTTGTTTTTCTTTTTCTTGTACATATTTTAGTTTCTTTTCTATAAATATTTTTTTGCTAATCCCTTTTTCTTTGTAAATAGCTGTTTATGTATATATCTGCTTTTATTCTTTTTTGTATAGTTCTTTATATTTGTTTATTTGTCAAATCTCTTTTCTATTCTTTTCTTTAATATGTCTATTGTTTTGTTTCCCTGGAATTCTTTTATTCTTTATTCTTCATACGTATATGTCTGTTGTTCTTTAATTCTTTATTTGTTAATTCTTTTTGTGCATGTTTTTGTTCTTTCGTTGTCAATTTCTAATTCATTTTTAAATAAAACGTAGGATTATGACTAGGAGTCAATGTAAATTTTTGTTTCCATTTAGTCTAAAGACTCAACAAATAGGAACAAAACCGAGGAGAGTGAATAAACAAAGACTCAAATCCACTTTAGACGAGATGGCTGATAATGAAAACATAAGAGAAATTCAAGAAGTGTTAGATCCTGGTAGGGTGAACCAACCTAGGACTATGCTTGAATTCTGTAGACCTAACCTAGATAGAGCAAACACAAGCATAAATAGACCTTGAGTTGTTGCAAAGAACTTTAAGATTAAGCCCAACATAATTCAGATGGTTCAATAGTATGTGCAATTTGATGGACTGTCAGACAAGGATCCAAATAACCATCTACAACAATTTTTGGAGATCTACGACACCTTCAAGATCTATCAAGTTAAGACTGTTTCCATTTTCCCTTAGATGAAATGCAAAGAAATGGCTGAACAATTTGCTTAGAAATTCCATCTCTGCTTAGCAACAAATGGCTAAAGGGTTCATGAGAAAATACTTCCCACCTTCAAGGATGGCCAAATTAAGAGCTGGCATTGCTTCTTCCCACCAAATGGATTCAGAAATTTTGTATGAAGCTTTTGAGAGGTGGAAGGACTTGTTAGGATGTTGCCCACACCATGGATTACCTCAATGGAATTAGATGCAAACTTCTTACAATGGTTCAAATTATGGGACGAGGCAATTAATTGTTGCTGTAGCTGGAGGGATTTTGAATCATAAGTCTCATGAAGAGTGTCTGAATTTGTTTGAAGACATGGCAAACAACCGCTATCAATGGTCATTTGTTAGAGAAAAGAAGGAGAAATCAGGAGGAGTTTTTGAACTTGACTTAGTTATCAACCTAACCTCCAAGATTGATGCTCCGAGTAAGAAAGTTGAGAGTATGTCTATAGGACATGACCATGTGAACAAGATTGAGAATTGATGTGGACCAGTTGTAGAGGGAATGACCTATGAGAGTGTTGAATTTGTGTTAAATTTTGTTAGCCAAAAGAATGACCCATATAGAAGCACATATAACCCCTGACGGAGGAACTACCCAAATTTTAGGTGGAGTAATAACAACTTTCCTTAATCTTTTAGCAATCCACAAAATTATTAGGGTCATGGTCAAAAGATAAATGCTGCTCATAACAACAAAGGTTCTTTAGAGGACATGATTTCACAGTTTATTAAAGCTTCTGAGAACAAGCAATAAGGAATTGATGCAACTTTAAGGAATCATATTGCTGCAATTCACAATTTGAAAACCCAGCTTGGCCAAATTTCAAAATTACTCTTAGGAAAACCCTCTGGATCTTTACCATCCAACATGGAAAGCAATCCCTATGATCAGTCAAAGCCTTAATGAAGAAGAGACTTCTAGGATGATTATCCTACCTTTTCTCATGTATGTTTGTAGGATGAGAGGTTAAAAGCATGTTTGCTTGAGGAATTTCAAAGATCTTATTGTTTTGAAAGTTTGTTTGTAAAGACAATTCTCAGGTCTTTATGCCTGTTTTGTTTATATTCTATGTAAATTTTTCTAATGATTAATGCAAGTGATTAATGTGTTTTAGTTATAATTTTTGTTTGAATGCATGGAGCAGTATATAAATGGCTGAAAATATTTGTTATCTTACCCTTTTGAAAATTTTGATACATGTGGAAATTGAGCCTTGAAGCAACTACTGGGTTGTGAATAATTTGTAATTAAGTTATATATTTTAGTTAAGTTTTTGTAGGTGAATAGTTTTGACAAAAGCTAAAGCCCTAACATGAAAAATTTTAGAAATTTATGGTCGACCCCTGAGTCAAGCCCTCGATTTAAGTCGTGATACTTCTATTTTTTTTTGTAGGAATAAAATAATGACTTTAAATCTCTATTATTTTAAATAAGCTACAACTTGTATTTAAGTCATTGTTCTTTAATTCTTTTATTCTTTTGTTAATAAATGATCTACGACCAAATTGTCGAGCCCAAAATCTTGCCGTCGACATCTTTTTAATATAATAACCAAGAACTGTTCACTCCCTCTTTTATCACTGCATTCAAAATTTTCAAATCCGATAGAGCAAAAGAGTACCTTCGATATACCCACATCGCTAAAATTTACTAAAAATCACTCCTTTTATCATTTTGAGCATCAATGTACTAAGTTAAGCTTTGTTTCATTCTTGTTCTATATTTTCACTACTCTATCAAAGCATGAATAATAGAGGAAGTTGTGCATTCTAGCATTTCAGAATAAGCATGATTTCTTGTATTTGTTATACCCAATGGAAAGCAACCTATTTGATGATTAATATGAGTCTGCATAGTTATTTTAAGAACTTCTATAATCTAAAAATTTTGAGTAATCAGTCATAAAGTTTGTTTTAAATTTTAAGCTTCATCGAGCCTCTTGTTAAGCCTAGTTTTTTTTTTATTATTTGAAAAACACCTTAAAGACAGAAGAAGTGCAACTAAAACAATAATTTTATAAATTTTTGAGGAAAAAAATTAAAGAATTTTTTTACATCAATTTACCCTAAGGCTGAGTTCTTAAAAAAAATTTAGGGGAAAACTATGTTTATTTCACAATTTTACAAGCATAAAAACTTATGTTGATTACATTCTTTTGCAGGACATGGTTCCCAAAAGAACACAAACCCAGTCCCAAAAAAAATCCAAAAAGGCTAGGCAAGAGTCTAGGCCAACCATACAAGTGTTTTTCCTAGTACTCCTTTGAGTTTGATTGATGAAGATAGGACAAGTGACAATATGTATTTGGTTTGGAAGAGGATAGTTGAAAATTTTATGTTGAATTGGGAGTTGTTAAGGAATTATGGGATGGAGAGTGATTTTGAGAAGTATTTAGAAGATCATGCTTGGAAAAAAGTTTTTGAGATAACATAAGATGCGTCTAGAGAGATAACAATAGCTTTGGTGGCTAGTTTTAAAATGGAAGGAGAAGTGCCGAGTTTGGACAATGTTGTTAGATTCTATGCATTTAGGGAATATAGGCAAGTTCCCATGAGGAAGTTTATTTTTGCAATAGGCTTGTATGACAGTGAGGCATATCTGAATGAAGCTAAATTCGGGGAATTACCTCTTGAAGTGCCTAAGGTGGAAGTTAAGAGTTTTATTGCTGAGGAAATTTAAGGGCCATTCGCTCAAAAACTAGTTCAAGATTTAAGTTTATTATAAATTTTTAATGTTGATAATTCTTTGTTATACAATATTTTCTTAAAAACTTATTTATAAGACTTATATCAACACCTTGAAAAACATTAAGAACAAAGCAAGTTTTTCTAATCAAGGAAAAAAAAATCAAATTTTTTATAAACTCAAATCACTAGTAAACACCTACTTAAGGAATAAAAATTAGTAGATAGCTTAAGAAACCAAGTTTTTAAGAAATAAATTTAATTTTTTATAAATTCAAGAAAATATAAAAGTGACGGTTTTAAATGAGTAGGCATTCATTAATAACAAACTCAAAATTTTGATTTTTCTTCAAACAACTTAAAGAGAAATTTTGTGAACTTCAATTTCCAATTTCTAAAATAAATTGATCCATGAAAAATCATTGTTGGGACAACACCACTAGAATCATGCATATAATATGAGTTTATATATGTATTAAAAAGATTTTCAACTATACAAATAACTATGTATTTGCTATGGGGTTTTTGGATGATGTAGAACTTGGGAAAATTTCAATTTAAGGCTTGGAATTTTCGTGTCAATTCTGTACCAACATGTTTTGGAGCCTAAATGGATTTAAATGTTAAAAATAACCTTAGAAATAGATATATCTTTTTGAGTAGGTAGAAAATGACATCTAATATGCGAAATTCCGAGTTCAAATGAGCAAGTTATAGTTATTTTAAGTTAGAATTTTTCTTAATCCGAAATTTTGACGAAATTGATAAATAGAATTAGATAGTTGAGATAAAACTTCTATAAAATAGTCATTTTGGGTATTTCTTTTGTTTTGGTGACAAAGACCAAAACTTTCTCTTTCCCAAAAATTACTTTGATTGATGGCAATTGCCATGGTCAAGTAAGTTTTTCTTTATGTTTTATGTATTCGCCCATGTGCTTATAAAGTAAGGCACTATAATTTAGGATAAAGATAAAATCGGTATGCATGCGGCATTATCATAGGATTATGTATGTGATTCGTTACGTGTGATCAATGAATGATAAGTATATCAAAACTTGATTGGTTGATTAACATAAATTGTCTTTACGTATTATATTATGTGTGCAAATATTGATTGATCTCCTTAAATGAATTAATTATGGATCGAAAATTCCTTATAACTAAAATGGTCATGCATATCACTTAGAAAATCATATCCTCATTTTGCTGCTACTTCTCAGCGTGGGACCGAAAAGGTAAACTATCTAGCTATATCTTGAAGGATTAGAACATTTGGGGAATATAGTCTCATGATGTAGCTGAGCCAGAATGATCGCTTTGGGTAAGGAAACCCAGAGACTAGTAGTACGGTTGATTAGAACCCCAAGACATGCGTGCAAATGTCAAGAAGGTCGTTGGACCCATTCAAAGCATTCCCTAACCCCGAATAGAGGGAGTAAATCTATTATGCATACAAATTCGAATAGTCATATGTATTTGTTTGAGCATATGGCTGTTGTATTACATATGTTTGCTAATGGACTTGTTTGATTGATATGTTATGGGTACATTTGTGTAAGGAATTATCTCACTAAGTTAGTAGTGCTTACCCTCCAATACATTTTTGATATCGTAAGTTAACCGCTTTTGGACTCGAGGTCATTTTCGCCTGGTAGAACATTTGCTTTTGGAAGGCTTTGGGAGAAATCTATTCGAAGACTTTAGATAGATTTCTTTTAAAATCTTTCAAGTTACAGCTCTTTGATTAAATAAGTTTATGCTAGAATTATGATTTTAGAGATTTATCAGGGGAATGCTCCATAGAAGTTGTAAGACCTTACATTTTGATGAATTATAATAGTATTGTGTTGCATGTTCCGTCGCTACTATCTTAAAATCCATAACACCACTAGCATTCATTTGTTGTGAACGTACACCTTGTACCAATATAAATGCTTCCGAGTAACTAAGGTAGTCATTCTCAAATTTTAATATTGTGTACCATGGGCTATCACGTTTAGGGTACCCATTAGGACGTGACAAACCATTGACCGGAATCTGCTTTTATTTTTCTTGTAATTAAGGAGATTAATTACTATATATGTACCACTATGGGCCATTCAAATTCCTAAAAACCTCTTAATGAATATGATTCAATTCCCAATTTTTTCTCTCAATTTTTTCATGCTTTCATTCGTAATAATATTAAAGCACAATCCATAACAATAGATAATGGAGAGATTACATTTGAAATATTATAAATGTCTTCCTAATGATTTTGGGTCTAACTCCACTGTGAGGGTTTGTAATGAATGGTGCCACAAGTTGAAGTTGAGTGAGGTAAGTCAAGGTCTAAGTCAGGTTGAATGAGGTGAGGTGGGGTAGATGGAATGAGTGTTAAGGAAATGGATGATAGAATGATGGGAAATGAAAAATGGATTTTGGGGAGTTGTAGAATAATGGATGGAATATTAGATGTAATCAATGATGATTTCTATGCAAGTGACGATCGGTATTTATAGTGTTTCCTTAGATTTTCTGTTCCCATGTGTATTAAAAAGGAAATGTATGTACATGATGAAGTGGAGTAGATGAGTGGAGTGTGCCCCTTAATTACAAAAAGAAAACAAACTAAAAAGTCTAAAAATTACACTACAACAAAATGAATGTTTGGTCACGTCTAATAAACGTAGCTAGACATTAATTAAACGTGGCGAAAGATTTTTGGTCACGTTTTTTTAAACGTAGCCTATAGACGTCGCCAAAGGTCCGCCTCAGATTTGATAGGTAATGTTAAAAATTTAAACATCGCTAATATAAATTTGGCAGCCAAACGCACATTATTAGGCTACGTTTAAACATGGCCTATTATAATGTATTGGTCACACTTATGTGTGGCTAAATATGATTAATCCCCATCTCGCCAAATATAAAAGGAGGGAAATTTATGATTGGCAACGTTTACACGTGGGTAAATATTATAATTAGTAACGTGTACATGTAAGTAAATTACTAAATTGGCGATGTTTAACCATGACCATGCAGAGATGGAATAAGCTTTATATATGTTTGTTCGGAAAAAATGGCGATATATAAACGTGGCAAATGTCCTAGTTACCGCAATTTAAACGTGGTTATTCAAATACATTGGCGACGTTTACCTATAGGTATACAATTAAAAAAATAATTTGCAAATGTGGCTGTTTTAAAATTGGCAATGTTTACACGTAACTATTCTTATTGAGAAAAGATGGACATTAATGTTTAACTCGGTTTGATTTGCCAATATATACTTATTTATTGTACATTATATGCACAATTAGTAATATACAGCTATTTGATCACAATATAATTTATACTTGCTATTACTTTTGCACATGAAATTTATATATGAATAAATATCACTAATACATTTTAGAGCATAAAATGTGCTCGATATGTAATAAGATCTAATAACACAAATTACTTAAAGATCACCATAACCATCCTTATAGTAAAGAAAAAAAACACTAAACAATATTGTTTAGTGTCCTTAGAAGAAACATAAGTACAAGCTTCAAATTATATCAAAATGAGCATATGTACACATTTTGTCACATCAATTTGACCCATTCATGCCAATTGGTTTAACCAAAAAACCAAGTCCTTAATTTTCTTCCTCACTATTGTCACCATCATCCCTAACTGATGGATTTGGCCAAAGATCTCGTGCACTTGCAGAAGGATCTCCATTTAGATTTGCTGTCACAAAATAAGAAAGCTTCAAAAAATCCGATGATTTATTCATAATATAATTTAAGAAAACTTTATGCTTCTATTCCAACTTTCCTTGCATTTGATGTGGAACCATAACACAAATTCAGAACATTTTGTTAATCCTGGCAAAATTGGAGTTAAAGAGTTATGGGGATAAAGTATAGACCAGAAAATTATTACAGGGGGCACAAGGCACTACTTTGAAAAGCTATTCTGGCACTAACTTACCAATCATTTTATCAACACTAATCTTTATAAATCATATCATACAAACAAGAGAATTCTGGCATACAATTTTAACATGAAAAATACCAAAAAACGGCATAGGTTAAGAAACACGACTAATGCTACAAACAAATATACTAGTGTGATAGCAATATCCTGAAGAACACAAGGAAAAAAGATATGAGTGTTGAATTGTTGGTGATAGAACATAGGCAAAAGCTTTTTTAAGCATAACTTGAAACATGATAGTTGAAAGAAGTCCTGATGACGTAGGTCCATAAAACTACTAGGCTTAAATTTTAAACTAGCTAAGAGCTATATAATTTACAAGGTCAGCTTTTAATGCAAGTCAACTACATCAATTGTTATTACATGGAATAATAAGAGTACATCTTTCAAACAACCTATCGCACATTTAATGACAAAGTACAACTTTCACATCTCAATTGTCCTGCCTTAGCTACCATTGTTTATTGCTTGTGGAGGGTATGGAAATTAGTTTGCTTGAGGAAACAATTTCCTTCTTCCTCCTTTGTTGCCCCATTAGCTATCATTGCTTATTACCATCTCTTTGTAGATGCGGAGAAGTTTACTCCAACAATAAAATTTAAAATCCAATTTAAGTGATAGCATGAATATTAGCAGCTGAGAAACATAGGAAAACGATCTTACTATGATTCATAATCCTCTTTCAAACCATTTAACAGAGTTAAACTCTATGCAGGACATTCGATAAACCCATATGATTCCAAGATCATGCCAAGAATGGGCCATCCGATTACAACAAAGAAGAAGCTAGAGCCAAATGATATGGTACCATGAAAAACCAAAACTAATTGTCATTATTCACCTACTCATAATTGCATTTGGGACTTGCTTATATGTGTGTTGCAGAAGTATTAAATTAAGAAAGAGGGAGAGAAGGGGAAAGAATTAAACCTTAAATTTTTTTTTTGTTTCATAAAGAACTACATGGTCGACTTTTAAGCCTATGGTCAAAGATACTCCAAACAAAAACAGGATCTGATAAAATACAAACCACAGAGTAAATGCAATGGTAACCAATCATCCAATTGAAAATATATACATAAATAAAACTGACAGAGCAGTAAGCATATATAGCAACTAGGTAAACCAAAACTGATACTTACTCAGTGAAGAAGCTCACATTTCCCATGGCAAGCAATCCCTTATCGAGAAGGAAGATGATTCCAAGAAAAGAGAAGAAGATGTCAAATCCATTCAACCCAAGCCCAATCTCTAATGATTCAATCTAGAATGATTAGAACAATTTGTATATTACCAAAGCAGAAAAACTAATATAATGGTAGTATCTAAATAAAAGGAAACAATGCTAGCAAGATGTTCATGCTAGGCTCTGAAGTTCATTTTCATGACTTAATATAATTATACAAAATGAAATTCCAAAAGGAAATAAATCAAACCACCAGAAATTGATCACGACTTTTAAAGCAGATAACTGAAGTAATCATCTTTTTGTACATTGCATCTATTGATTAACCAAAGTAAGAAAAACTATTATTGAGAAAACACTTTTTCTCAATTAAGAAATATAAAAATGCAGATGCAGGATGAATTCTTGCATAGAATTCACTTCAAGGCAACAATGCAAACACCTCAGAGGACCATGTATTCTAAGGAACCCTTTGCTGATAAAAACACTCCTTCCGGCCACATACGCAGGTTAATTGCAATCTAAAGATTGTAGAAAAAACTAAGAACAAAATTTAGAAAAATGTATTTGAAATGCCACCATCTAAACAGTTAGCATGACAATTATCAAGATGACTATATTACAAGCTTTGTCCAAAAAGCACAGCTACAAATCTCATATCTCATTGCACTAAGGAAAAAGTCAGACCAACATTCCCACCACGATGTGCCCTGCCATTTTGAAACACCGCCACTAATGCGCCCCTTCCCCTCAAATACCAAAAAGTAGTTAGACAAATATTAACAACCTTTGACTGGCATAATCCGTATACCACATTTGCTTGAGATAAATACATATAACCATTTTAGTGCAAGTATGATTTTGATATATTTATGAAAAGAAAGCTAACCTTATTAGCGTATGAATCTTTAAGATCTTGATTTAAGCTGCTTCCTTTGGTAGCAATTTTTACTATTTTTGTTTCTGGCAGGCATTAGCAACCATGCTAACTTTATCATCCCAAACATGACATTCCTCGTAATCAATATATTATAAAGAGTAAGAAATATAATAAAAACTATTAAATTAACACAAAAGAATGAACCTACGATGACCACACATAAAAATCTTTTACATATAAGACTGAATGTAACTTGTTAAACTAGAAAAATATTAATTGACGCCTTTTTTTTTCATAGCAAAACCCACCATCTTATTAAACCATGTTCTTTTCAAAGGATCAAAGACAAATAATATAGATTACCACAAAGTTTTTGGACTTTTAATGCTTCAAAGTATAAGTGAACCACCTCTTGCAAAATGCTTAAAATCATTCAAATAACCAGATGAACAAGAAATCCATTGACACTAAACAATTTATATTATACCTAAACTACCTAACAAGAAGAGATCCTGTGCTATGACAAGAAACCTAAAACTGCATATAGACTCAATTAACAGTACTTGTAATACTTACTTCTTCTTTCCAACAACCTCAATTCATTATTTGGCACCATATTTATGGGTTTACATGAAAAATCTTACAAAGACATGAAACGTACTACTTTGTACAATGCATTAACATGCGATGCTACCTCCGGTAATAAAAATTACTTATTACTAAAAACTAGTGATTGTGCTTTTCTAAAGTAAAAGAGGTAGTGGATTGTTGAATGCTTTTAGAAGAATATTAGATGATAATCTCAAAATAGTCTAAAATCATAACTATAAAAATTATACCAAAAAACAATGATTCAACCACTATATGCAATAATAACCAATAATAGTGTCATTTAGCATCAGTATAGAGAGGGAGAAGATAGAAAACTTACTATTTGCAAATAATAAACCGTAGATAGAGAAAGATAAGGAGAAAGAGAGTCACTGGTCATTTTCCTTGCCTTCTAAAACCTAATGACACAAAAAATTCACCAACATTAGTGCTGTATTACATGGAAATTGAATAATAATCCCTAGCTCAAAAAACAAAGAAAAGATTTAGTAGATATACCATTTATATGCCTGCTGAGGGGTTCCTCCATGACAAGCTATAATGTGAAAGAAAGACTCTGCCCAATGGATTCCAAGCCATGGCCATTATGAAACATGAACTTGTCAGTATTTCTTGATTTGATACCAATCTAAACCCCAAAACAGAATCAACCCTCACCAAACATAAGCAACCACCAAGAACAATAAACCTTATCATTATTAGATTAAATATATTATTATTATTATTATTATTAGGAAAAGAAAACAAACCTGACTCGAACAGAGGCGTGTGAAGGGGAAAAAAATTCTAACCAATTCAGATTTAGGTGCTGGTGGCAGGGAACTCCGATTTCATCATCGTCTGACGGCGACCCAGGTTGAGGGGCTGTGTTAGTTGGCCATAGAGGAGGCCGGTGACACATCCTGTGCCGCGGTTGGCATTCAAATCCACCAAAGGGTGGTGTTCGAAGGAGAGAGAGGTGCGACGGCAGTGGAGGCTTGCATCGATGGCCTTCTAGTTGTTGTCGACGGCAACCAACCACTAGGGTCTGGTGAAGATGAAGAGTGATCAGATCGAGAGTTGAGAGAGAATGGCACAAAAAAAAATTGTAAACAATGAACTAAGGAAGACAATGAAAGTAGGATCTGGGTAGGAATGAGATGGAGAAATGAGAAGGTGCCCTAAAGTAAATGCTAAAGAGTACAGTATGCTCTAAACTTTATGCCAAGCCGATCTACGATGGGGCTTTTCTCTTTTTATTTTTGTAATAAACATATACCTAAAAATGGCGGGATTCTAAAGAAGGGTTTTTATTTTAAGTCTATTCAAAAATTTTAATAAAATAAATTTTTTCAATTTTTTTAATAAAATAAAAATTTTCAATTTTTTTGATAAAATAAATTGGTAACGTTTACTATAAGCTAAAAGTCGCAAATCAAACCAATATCTCATATAACCTAAAAGTTATTTGCAAACGTAACTAATGGTATTTTTTACCTAACATTTAATTCATATGATCAAATTATAAAAGAAAGGCGACGTTTGCAAAATTTGCAAACGTCACCTAATGTAAATATTCCTGTAGTGTTACAAAGGGAAAAGAAGTCAAGAAATTGCTTAATCATGCGCTTAAAAAGGTCAACTCAATTGGTTGTTATCATTGTTCTAATCATCATGTGGACTTTAACTTAAGCTGCTTGGTGTGATCACTGCAAAAGTTATTGATCTACTCGCCATTGGATGGTTGATTGAACTTAGGGAGTTCAATGCACGATCTTGGTTAGCTCATATTTATGTCAGCTCGGATGCTTACTCAGTCAATTAAGTTAGGTTGGTATGGAGTTGGAGCTCGAAGATTGCAATTTGTTTACTATCTTATCACAGTAGCTCAAAGTCATGACTACTCGACATGCTTATGACCTACATATCAAACTGAAGTTGTAACAAGTGTCTAGTTGCTTGGCTCTTGCAACTGAGTGCTGTTACAGAGCTTGATTGGTGCTCGACATTATCTCATGCCTTTTATTTTGGTTGTATTCTCCTGTTTGATATAAGAGCTTAACATTCATATAGTGTGCTCATCTTAGTTTGCTCGAGTTGAAGCAGCTCGTGTGCGCTTAGGTAGTTGATCTTTATAACACAACAATCTTAGACATGAGAATAGTAGTAGCGATGTTGTATCTATCATGATCAGCTCAACTTCTGGTTGGAGGTTCGTCAGTGAGGAACCTATTGCAGATGCTCGACACTCAAAGGAAGCTTGGAACTACTGATGTTGCAACTTGTTGAATTGTGTTCTAGACACTCAGGTTCAGTCAACAACCATGAAGCTCGATGGTGATGAGGAGCTCGACACATTGCAAGTTGGCATTATGGGGTGACCGAGGCTTAGCGTGAATTGAAGGAGCTCGAACTTGTTGTGATGTTTCAAGATGGTAAGCTACGACTCCAAAGTATCGTTCTTCTTTTCATTTCTGGTCGCCATGGACATCTGATCACTACATCAGCTCAATCTATTACGGTGAGCTCAATCATGTTTAAGAAACTTGGTCCTGGTCTTATGCATGAGTTGAAGCTATTCGACAAACCAGGTTAGTTTTGCTACTATATAAGCTCGGTGACATCTTCAACAGCTTAAGTCATATTTATCTTGTTCGGCATGATGAATTTCAACTCAATTCTATTACACTTAAGAGAGCTCAGATTATGTTGTTAAGAGCAGTTTAGTGGAGTTTTGTTCAGATTGGTTCATACTAGGTACAACTTGGTTGCTTGTTGCTGCTTAGGGACTCAGATGCTTGCTAATGGGCGCTCCATGTTTGAGGTTCATACATGTTGCAAATTAGTTATTCTCTATTGTTGCTTGGTCAAATCAATGCTGGAGCTCTCGTGATGAAGCTTGGATGCAGCAGCTGGTTGGATCTAAAGGTCTATTTCTTAATCTACTCAATGTGTATTGCGTCAGTTCAAATTGGGTCACTCGCTAAAGCTCAAATTTCATCTCAATTTGTGCACTAGAGTTGAGCTGCTTGGTCATCTATTTTGGCCTAGAAGTGCTTGGTTAGCTCTTAAGACAGCAACTTGGGTCTTTCTGGCTACTTTGCTATAGTCTACTATAATTGAAGCTCATGCACCAACAATAATTCAAAGCATAGTTACCAGCAACATAACATTTGATTGAAATGCAAGACTAAAACCAGACCATCAAGGTTGTCTCAATATTACATTTCTACAATTTTAGCTCTTATTTTAACCTTTTTTGACGACTTTTTGCACATCAAACACAATTAATTCAACATAATGCAATTTATCCATTTTTAGTAGAAATTTACTTTAAAAACACCAAAACACTCATGAAAATGTGAAAAATAAGGTAGATTAAATATGTGTAAAATACACATTTATCATTACCATACTTTAATTTAAAGATATAAACTCTTGGTTATTGTATTACATATAGAATAAACAGGTATGCCTATCTTGTGTGTACTTGTATTGCTGTCATACTCAGCTTTAGCTCATTCCTTTCTTTTTTAGGTGCTAATGACTTTGATGATGATACTTAGAGGTGGGCAAATGGGACTGGCGAGCCGAGCCGGATCATTTTGGCCTGCTTTTAACGGGCCAAAATTTCTCGGTTCGGCCTGCTTTGGCCAATGGGCTAAACGGGTCAGCCCGCGGGCCAAATGAAATTTTTTTATTTTTTATTTTTGTTATTTTTTTATGTTAGTTTATGTAATAATTAGAGTATTTAAATATTTTAAAGTTTTATATATATTAAAAATTAATTTTGTTACCATTTTGATTACTTATAAATAAAAGCAAGTTTTTTAATAATTTATTAGATATCATATAATGTTTAAATCAATAAATATATATTTAAAAAATTTTATAATACTTATGATTCATGTATTAATCTATTTTCTTCCATAATATATTCAAAATAATCACAAATATGTTATTGTATTATTCTTTTTCTTACATTTTTCCTCTCTTTTTTTCTTTTAACTCTTGCCCGCAGGCTGGCCCGGCCTATCATGGATCAGCCCGTGGGCTAAACGAGCAGGGTAAAAAAATTTTGGCCCCAAACTGCTTTTTTGAGCGAGTAAACAGGTCGTGGCTCGTGATACTTATGAGTACATAGGGTGTGGCATGAAATTTGGGGAGTTACTCAACAAGTGGAGTGAGAAGGATCACTGGACTATTATCTGTACTTTATGTAAACCCCCAAAGTTTTACGATCGGTTGAACTTAAACCTTAATCGGAAGGTCATTCGGAAACCCTAAAGTCAACAAAACCCTAGTTAGACGTAACAAGTTTAAGTCTAGCAATCTCATGTTTGCAACCTTAAGTGAGTAAATAAGAGATTAATATGTGGAATAGTTCGTAATAACGTAAGAAAGCATAAAAATATCATATTAGTAAAACCGTAATTCGTTTTGAAACCAAACGGATATAGTCTTCGAAAAATATGTCTTGGGGCTCAGAATAGTAAAAATATTTCGGATATACCATTAAAATCGTAAAAATATAAGGTTTATAAAAATATTAGTTTTATAATTTTTAGGTAGTTAAAAATAATAGATATCGCAAATATACACATATTTTCTTACTACCGGTACTTTATTAGTCACATCTACTTTACATTATACTATTCATTACTATTATACGCTATTCAACTATCTCTACTTTTTTTAGCACCTACTCTTACACTCTATACACCTATTATCTTTACTTTTTATCTTTCCCATAACTTTATATCACATCTACCTTGCATATTATTACTCTTATTTTACAAAATACAAAAAAAAAAAAAAAAATCACATCTCCCTCTCTCCTCCTTCCCCATGGCTGGTGCCTCCCTACCCCCAAACAACCCTCCCCTCCTTCTTTATTTTCACTCATACATTTTTCTTTTTCAATTATTTTTAATCACACAAATTCACTCATCATTTTCCTATAAATGCCCTCCTCCTCTTTCATTTCTTTCACACTTCATCCACCTACAAATTCACTACCAAAACTCTCTAAAATTTTCCTCTCCAAACACTCTCCTAAAATTTTCTCAAACTTCCTTCTACATACACAAAACCCATTCACACATACTACAAATCTTCTTTAGGTAAAAACTTCTTTCCATATTTTGTTTTACCACGTCATGTAACTTTACATGACTATGGTGGGGTTTTCTAAACTTGATGTTATGGAAATTACACTATATTCATGTATTGTTCTTGTTCATGAAAATATATTTCTCTATTTTTATGTTTTTATTATGTTTTGCACATATTATTGTTGATATTATGCTAACTTCTTATATATATTTAACTAAATATAATTATGTACTTATATATAATCTTTAGAGCATGTAAGCTCATTTTTTATTTATTTACTTTCAAGTTATGTAATTTATTTACTTATTTCATGTTGTTTTAAGACTAGTCTCTAGTCTTAAATTTATCCTCATCAAGTTAAAACAATTTTTATTTTCTTTTCGGGACTAGTCCATTCTTAGTCCGAGAGTCTTGATTCAAAGCTAAGACTCTCAATACTTGATTTATATTATTTTGCTATTTATTTTGTTATAATTTTTCTTGTTGTTATTCTCATACTTATGCAATTTAAATATTGTTCTCTAAACTACCAAGTTTAAACTATACTTTTTATAAAAAGAGATTTTTGCCACCAAAAGAAAGTCCTAAAATGAATTTAGAATTAATAAGAGGAATTTACATTTTCAAAACTTTAGAAAGAACTCATTATGATTTTGGAAATATCATCATTTTGAAAGACTTTTTCCAAACCATAACTTTAGAAGTAATAGAATTGTTTTCCAAAAATAAGGAAGATGAATCCTTCTATCAAAATGTTCTTTTGAGACATAATATAAAAAGGGAATGTAAATTTTCAAATTAAGATTTACAAAGTAGAAATGATACATAGAAAACTAATAGGAAAAGTGATACTAGTATTGAAAGCTTCAAAATGAAAAAAGAAACTCATTTTTTATATAGAAAAAGTCATCAAAGAAAATAGTAAGATCGACATAAAATACGTTTTGAAAACAAAAGAATCAAAATATCCATTTTAAAGGATTTACAAAAAGGATTTTGTTGTAAATTATGATTTTTTTTCAAACTTATAACTAACATTGGTTTACTAAAGAATTATTGGTTATACAACAAATACCTGAGCATGCATGGAATATGAGCTATGTAGCTATAAAAAAGAATTTTTTAACTATACAAATGAGTAAGTATTTATCAAAACAATTTTTGAATGATTTGATAATTAAAACAAATGTTTTAGGAGTGGGAAATCTCGTGGTGAATCTGATCGCCACTGTTTCAGAACCTAAATGACTTAGTTTGATGAAAATAGTTTTAGAATTAGATAGATCTTTTCGAATAAGTAAAAAACGGTATATTATATGCGCAATTTCGAGTTAAAATGATTAACTTATGGTTGTTTTAAGCTGGAATTGTCTTTTATATGAATTTTGACAATCTTATGACATAGTTTTGACAGAGTATAATAGAATCAATAAGAAATACTAATTACAGGTATTCTTCTTGATTAGGTGATCCCAAGGCAGAGTATCAATGCCTGGGTGATTACTTTGATTAGTGGATTGACTGATCGACTCATCCATAAGAAGAAAGTATCGCCATTGCAACATGAGATTATTTCCTTAATTAATGTACTTGATTGTGCTTGTAGTTTAGTTGCACTAGAACTAAGGAAAGACAAATGGATATGAATGTAAAATTGTTAAAGTAATTCTAAGAATATCGAGGCAGGAATTGATTGTAAGTAATTATTTGTTTTAGTATAGAACTTGATATGTCTGAAATTCTATGATCACCATAAATTGACATTAATCATGCTATGATATTCTAAATAAATTGGTTTATGCATATCACGTAGCGGGTCACGTTGCATAAGGATCACTAATCTTGCAGGGAAAGGTTAGTGATACGGTTGTAAGGCCATAAACAATGCTTATCGGCTTTAAGCTAGAAGCATAATACAAAGAGAAACGCTTAGCTGTATTATGCTCGAAGAAAAATACTAGGACGATGCTTATCGGCTTTAAGCTAGAAGCATAATAATAAGGAACAATGCTTAGTGGCCATTGGCTCGAAGCAAAATCTTATTAGCCTCCCCAAAATCCCGAATGGAGAGCGTAAATCTATTCAACATATGGTTCCTAGAAAACTATATGTCTTGCTTGCCTACGTGTTTGTTGCATATCACTTGGATGCCTAAAAACTTGCTTGATTTTGTTACTCAAGTATTTATCTTTGGAAATAACTAAGCCTTTTAGCTTATATCCTTATAGATATCTTTTGCAATTTAGCTATTTGCAATTGAAGCCACGTGGACCTTGTAGCCAGGTATTTCCCTTTTTGGTCAAGGAATTTTTAGATAAAGTTTAGCATTAGTTAGATGTAGACTTCATAGAAAATTTCTTGTAATGGATTCTAGTATTTTGACGAGGGAAGGCCCCTAAGATTTGTAAGACAATTATTATGAATGAATGGTTATTATGATTTCTCTTTCTTAATTCGTTATTGTATCTTCTTAACCTCCATATTTCAAAGTATGGTCCTCTAATTTTGTAAGAGCACGCCTTACACTTAATATCGAAGCTTTTGGAAATGACTAAGATTGTCTTGCTTAAGCTTTAATATTGAGTCTAGCGGAATGTTATGTTTAGGGTATCCTTTTGGGCGTGACAGTTTAAACTTCTAAACTCTGCTTTCAAATTTATATTTTGATGAAGGCTTAATTGTGAGCCCATAGTTTTATGATGACATACTTGATACTATTATTTTAAAATACCTAATTGTATGATACTTATTTATAAACGATGGTCTACTCACAAAAGTAGCCTTTTGAAAACCTTTTTGTAGAAGTTTATATTTTTCTACTATAAACCTAGTTGTTTCCTAAATGTAATTTAATGATTTCAGTAATTTAATAATAATCATGATAAACTGTAGTTTAGGTTAGCCTTAGCGTATAAGTAGACCTTGACATCGAGCCAACCCTACATAGAACAACCAATTTATGGTCGAGGTAACCATGACTTGGAACCATCATGTATAGACCCCAGCCAAGCTATGTTAAGTCAATCCAACAGGTCACAGGCTGTGTTGTGGCCCATTGATCCTTGTTAATTTTTTATTATTTGTCCAATGTTTTTTCACATGTTGCATTATTAAATGGCTTTAAATAATTGTTTTTGTTTTTGTTCTTTATGGAAGCAAACTTTAGGTAAATATAAGGTTAAAAGTTAATATGTCAACTTTGTTTTTATTTCTTCTTTTTACTTTTCTTCTAATTGTTGCTTCTTAGACCCACATTCATTTGTTTCCATTTTAAATCGCCCCCACAATTTTGGAGAGAGGGAGCGACCATGGTTCACAAGCATGCAAGTGAAACTCAACCAAAGTGCCCTTGAAAACTTCCTCATTCACTATTTTTTTGTAAAATAATTAAAATAATGGCACACGAAGTCATCCGCTTGGATAAAACCTAAATCCACGAGGTAACATCGCTCTAATATGTCTCAACCCATTTATTATATTCTCTATGGAAAAACTAGAACAATGATAAACTCTCTTCCTCGAAAAAATAATAATATGTTGAAATAACACCTATCCATTTCTTCTTCTTCTTCTTTTCGTTTCATCTTTGCTTCTTTTTTTTCATTTTTTTTCCCATTGTGCTCTTTATCTCTTTTTCTTACACGTGTCTAAGGCTAGTCCTAAGGTGCCAGTATCAATTTTATTCATTGACCCACATCACACACAATGTGCACTTTTTACATTTCGAATGGAAGCCCACTATTTTGCTTGCAGTAGGACACATTTTAATGAATGATTTTTTTTTTTTTTTTTTAGTATGTGACCAGCTTGACTTGACGGATTGGTGGGTTGATAATGCTGAACCACCTATGACTTGGCTACCAACTAGGTTTTCAAATGGTTCATGACTCATATGGTTGGGCCAAACTGACAGGTCTAACCCAATCAGTGCCAGGTTGGGCCGGATCACAGGCTTGACCCGATTTATGCTAAAATTTACGAATAAGATATTGAGTCACACAACATATATATAGGGAGATTATTAGCATAAGTCGCCAATGACAACTTAAAACAAGGGCTTTGTTTATATGTGGTAGGCTTTATCCAATTTCAATAACTATGAGGTATTGAGTTTGTACAAATTAGACGGATTGCCCTAAGTGTGGTAGGTTCATTCTTATATAGAAAGTTTGTCCATATGCCTAAGTATGCTAATTTTGCTTATTTATAAACAAGACTTTACTATTAATTTTTTTTTTTTTTCCTTGGCTGCCAAAAAGTCTTTATTTTAAGACGTTGTATGCCGGCTTATCCCAAAAACATCTCCGTATTTTGGCTGTAATGCAGTAATAGATACCAGTTTCCCTCGAGGAGAGAACTAATACATATACGGAAACATTATTGAATGAAGTCGTTAAAGGCTCTGATAGTCAACAACCCTGCTATATTAAGTTAATATGTACAAGGAGGAAACATAAATGCACAAACATTTAGAGACATATGGATGATTGGGACATGGACGGTGTAAAATGACATAGGACCATGAAAAATGTTTGATTCACTAATTTGTCAGTGACGTTTCTTTATGATGTTGGTACCCAGTACCTCTCATGCAATGTTTCGAGAAGAGAGAGAGAGAGAGAGAAAGCGAGAGAGGGCGGGACGGCTTACTGCAACCAACTTTCAAGAGCAATTGAGAAAGTTAGTTTGAGAGGTTGAAAGTTGAAAGTCATTACAATGATGGGAAAGATGAGCAAGCATATGTTCTAGGATTTTTTCTTTTTTTTTTCCCACTTTTTTTTTTATAATACTGCTCGGACAAAAATTTTAGTCTTCATTTCTTTTGTTATTCTATTCTCTTTTGGAAAATTATTAAATTCACACTTCATGGTCTTTCAACTAATCTTAAGGTCCAAAGTTGTGTTAAATTGAAGTTGGCATGACATTAATAAATTTTCGTGGTCACTATGAGTAAAAACCAACAAAACTTAATCTCTCTCTCTCTCTCTCTCTATATATATATATATAGTATGCATTTGTAGGATTACTCAAAATTGTTGTAATGATTTGTATTAATATGATCTAGTTTTTATTATATGCATGATGACATGAGTTAAAGAAGTTCACATATATAGAATGATTTGAATCAGAAAATTAAAATTTCTATTCATTTTTATGAGAAATCAATGAAAAAAAAATATAGCTGTGTGGCATGATATATAAATAAATATAACTAATCAACACATCCTTTTTAATTTTTTTTTAAATTTGTTTTTTTTTCCAACAATTCAGTAGAATTTCACAAAATTACATAATATGTCATTATATATTTTTCTATCATTTAATTCTATAATTATAATCAAAGTCTCATAAGAATTATCAAACAATTAAATTATTTGAAATCATACTCCATAATAATTCAATAAGTAATTAAAATATTTAAAATCTAATTACATATTCAAATTTATATAATACACAAATGAACGAATATCAAAAGTTTTAAGAAGAAATAGGGGTAAATTAATTATGAAGATATTTAACAAGGTGTTACGACTTATTTGCAAGTCAGAAACTGTGCGGGGCATAAAGCGCAGACTGAAGCTGCATTAGGTTTTAACTCCTACGATAATTTTCGAAATATTCGAAAATATGTCCGTACAATTTTCCGATTATCAAATTATAAATGAAAACGTGAATGAATTTGACTGCTTGGGGGGGTCCCATACTTACGACTTATGATACCGAGAGCGGGGGCAGATCTTGTCAAGGTGGCATCCTTACTTTTAATGCACAAACAATACTTTGTGTCGTGTGGTTGAAATTATTGTTACATGAACACTGTGTTAGAACAATGATTTTTTCAAATAATTACGGTCTATTGATATGGAATTATTCTTTTTTTTTTCCAAGTGGATCTACATGTTTTGATTTGTTGCAGATATTGATTTGTTGCGAAATCAAAGGTTTTAAGTGATGATTTGGACACTTGTGATTTCGTGCTAGTTAAACTTAAAATTTGTTAAGTTTTTATAATCTAATGGTATTATTATAGATTATATAATAAAAAATTAAGTTTTTTTTTTGGAAAAAAAACAATTAAGTTTGGTATGTATCTTTTATTATTATTATTATTTTTTTTGTGATTGTGACAACTAAGGTAAAAGATTTAAACTCGATACATTACATGTGAATGATCCATAATTATGTCATTACACTTCAAATACCATCGTATAATTTGGCTTGTACCTTAATAAAGCTATATATACTATAGCTGAGGAGGAAAGAAATTAAAAAAGAATCTAATATGCCTAAGTCATTAATTGTTTATTTTTATCTAATATAAGTTACGACATTTTGTATCCTCGGACTTGGACTGTAGGATTAGTTAGGTTCTTAAATTAAATTACTATGGGAACATTAATGGTATGGGTATCAACTCTGGTTTGTTTAAAACATCTAACTCCACTATAGTTATAATCATGTCAACGGGTGAATAGTGGAGCTTTTTGTATTCACGAAGTAAATTCTAGGACTAAACATAATTAATGTGATTTTGTTTGCCTAGTTTGGCAGTTCTACTATAATCAAACCGTAATATTATAGTTTGATTAGTAACTCCCACTCAAAGTGAGGCCCTTATAGTTTGATTAGTAACTCCCACTCAAAGTGAGGCCCTTTAATGGATTTGAGGAGTTAAACTAAACAGCTTCAACATGCTTGATTTAGGTTTTGGTTTAAATTCCATCTTTCATTTTATAATCTATTTTATGGTTTTATTTTTTATTTCTTATGTTTATCTATATATTTTTAAATCATTACAATAGGAAAGGAAATTTGAATTTGGTACCTCTCACTTAAAAGATTAGAAGTAATATCACTATATTACAATGTTATTAACATTTTTATCTACATTTAAATCAACTTTTTTACTTATTATAATGCAAATACTTTTGATTGATTTGAGAAATTGCCACATGTCAAGAGCTATAAATGTTAAAGCTTTTATGTTTTCATAATTTTGAGTTATTTGCACCAAAAAAGAAAAAAGAAAAAAGAAGTATGATTATAAGTTAATTAACACAATAAATAATACCAAACTTACAAAAGGGATTTCTCATACATATTAAAATCCATTTATTTGCTTAAATAATGTGGTTTAGTTGAGTTCATAGACGGTCCTTAATTGAATTGGTTTAAATACTTTGGATTTTAAATCGAACTATATATCAAATTACATTATTTTTTAACCATATCTTACTATTGGGTTCGATCCGATTTGCTTTACTATTCAGTTCCTGTCCATAAACATCACTAATAATTTCCATCTCAGACATACATTTTAGTTTTCCTCCTCCCTCCATATAAGATTTACACATCACTGCTTTTATGACTTAAGGCTACTTTTTCGTTATTTTACTTTCGAGTTTTCGCACCACCCCTCTTAGGAGTTGGACACTTCGTTCACATAATTATTTAAGCTACCCTCCAAGCAACTAAACACGAATTTTTCGTATATTTCTTTTTCCTTTTTGTTTTAAAGCGGTTGAAAGTTTCAAGATAATTGAAAAAATTATTTAATTTTTTTGTTTTATGTTCTTATATTTTTAAGCTATTATTTTGCGGTGAAACTACATATGTTTTCAAAAAAATCTCTATATGCGCAAGCAAATGGTCCCATGACGCACATGCAGTAATAAAGATTACACGTAAATAAATACAATACAATCATACAGCATGGAATCAAATTATTTATTTCAGTCACGTTGATTTTTTTGTTACATGGGGCCACATGAAAGCATGACCAAAATTGCAACGTTATATAGTTTTGATATATTATAAGCACCACTTTGTTCCCCCCAAGTCCCATGGAACAAAACTAGACCACACGAAGTCCATAAAAAAAGATTGAGAAAATCATCATTTACACAACGGCTTTTTTGCGATAGAGAGCCAAAAAGGAAGATCAGATTTGAGATAGATAGATAGAGAGAGAGAGAGAGAGAGGGAGAGAGAGAGAAGAGTAGTGAGAAGGTGAAAATGGGAAGAAGACCTTGTTGCTTAAAGGAGGAGATGAACAGGGGTGCATGGACTGCTCAAGAAGATAGAGTTCTTACAGATTATATCAGAGCACATGGAGAAGGAAAATGGAGAAATCTTCCCATGAAAGCAGGTATGGAATATGAATTATCCAAAAAGGAGAAAAGAAAAACCAAAAATCCAACTATGTTATAGGATTTATTAATTTCAACTTAAATCAATTTTTTTTCCCCTGAAGATAATACAATCTTGAAAATTAGGATTATTATTTGAAATCAGAAGTAACTAGTTAAGACGCTGTTGCATTCTACATGTTAACATATTACTGATGTATATTTATGAATTGTTTTAAATATGGTATAATTATTATTTAATTAAACAACAATATGTAATAATACATCTTGTAACCATTAATTATATATTTTAATTAATATAAAATAAGATGCTGTATAAAAAGAATATGCTCTTTCCAATTATGTGAATAATGTCATATTATGTAGAAAGATTTGTTTGTTTTTTTTTTAATTGTCATAGGTAACTTCCTTTGCATAAAAATATTCATTTAGATCTCATAATTGGAATGATAATGGTGAAATGAAATATTAGTGATGAAAATCTATAATTGACAAAGATAAAAAAAAATAATTATGTATTCAAAAAGTAATTAATAAGGAAAAGACCAAATGATACAATTATGTCTCAATATCCAAAGCTTAAATATATTTTATTAATAGCTTTAATTGGTTGTTTATTTTGATAGGTCTAAAGAGATGTGGTAAGAGCTGCAGATTAAGATGGTTGAATTATTTGAGACCGGACATAAAAAGAGGTAATATATCTCCCGACGAGGAAGAGCTGATCATCAGGCTTCATAAGCTTTTGGGAAACAGGTCTCTCTCTCTCTCTCTCTCTCTCTCTCTCTCTCTCTCTCTCCCCCCTTTCTTTGAATTAATTATCAAAAATTTCTTATAAAAAATAAATAATCTTTGTTTATAACTACTGTATAAATAAATATTTTAAGTTTTAAGATATTTTTTCTATTAATATCACTCACACTAGCATTCCAATTCCAATTTACTATTTATATTCCAACGCGCAGGTCAAGCTCATACTTTACTCAAATTGGACGATGATGTTACTGCTTACGTAGTATGACTTTTCTGGCATTTACCTTTTTTTTTTTTTTTTTCCATTCTACTAATCAACATCCCTTGTGACATATATATATTTTTCTCAACAAATAAATCAAGTCTTTTATATTCCTTTTTAATAAATTTTCGTGACATTATTTTGTAAATCAATGAGAGCTGAAAATTTTTCATTTTTGTAGTTTAATTTATATATATAATATTTTTTTTTTTTTCCTTCTTTTCTGGTTTCACCAAAATCTACCAAAGTAGAACAAAGTTTAATTACATGAATAGAGAAGGTTCGTCATTGTCAAATTGAACAAAAAGAAAAAAGGCCTGTTCTGGGATAACCCAAGCTACAATAAATACGATGACCTACTCTGCCTGACTATTTATAGAATCTGCATGTGTATATAATTTTTGTAGGTTGTTAATTTTTATGGTGGGCTTCAATAAGCTTTATTGTTGAAAATTAATATATGATTTCTTTCCAGGTGGTCTTTAATTGCGGGGAGACTTCCAGGACGAACAGACAATGAAATAAAAAATTATTGGAATACCAATTTAGGCAAAAGGGTCCAGAACAACCAACAAATTTATGTCCCCGTTATTACTCAAAAATCTAAGTCTTCATGCCTACAAAATAAGAAAATAAATAATGAAAACACAAACTCAACAGACATAATTCCAGACAAAACAACCAAAATCATCGGACCATCGTCTATCGTGATAAAGACCAAGGCAACGAAGTGCTCTAAGGTGATTATCGATCCACAGCCTCAAAAAATTGAGAATAATATTAATAACCAAGTGTCTAAAACCAATATGTTGACACCATTACAACCACTGGATGGAGGTCGTGCCGATTCATCGGATCAGACGGCTCGGAACATACCATTATTATCATCATGTGGTTCTAAAGACGAGGGTCCAGCTGATTTAATGTTGGATCTTGATGTAGGGGATTTTTGCGTGTCGGATTTACTAAATTATTCGGACTTCCAAGGCAACATGGGTGACATTGGCAATAACAATGACTGTTCACCTTCCTCGGATCATCAATCTATGATTTTCAAGGAGGAGACTCTGCAAGATTATTGTGGGAACCTAAGCGACTGTGTTGAACTTACACACGAGGAGCCAAACAATTTTCATTCAATCTCTTCTTCTTTTCTTTTTGACGATAATGGGGAAGATTGGCTAGGAAATTACGCTTAGCTTATTGCTGTATATATTATATATAATATGTCTAGAGATGTACAAGATCTATAAAGAATAAGCTGAGTAATGTCCTTTCCTTTTTCGGATTTAATATAAAAAATGGAGGCAAACTTTTTAGCCAAGCGATGGGACAAGACATGAATTTTTGCTCCTCACGGACTATTGACTGCCACATAAATAATCAATTTAGAACTTCTTTCATCCTCACTATCTAAGTGCCCACTTTGTTATTTATATATCTTTGGTTTGTAAGAATTCTGATTTCTCTTTGTACAAAGTTCTCCAAATTATTAGTCAATACTAGGGGTGGGTAAAAAAACCGATCGAACCGAACCAATCTGTAACCAACCAATCCAAACCGAAAATATGATTTTTTTCATGGTTTGGTTTGAAAATTTTCAATCCGAACCAATCCATAAATTTATGATTTGGTTTGGAAGGTAAACCAAACCAATCCGTAAAACCGAACCAAACCGTTTTAGAAAAATATAATAATATTTTACTATATGTTTATATGATTTTATTTGATATTTATTATTTGATGAATATTAATTAAAATCAACTTGTCCTTTTTTTAATTTTTTTTAAAGCTCATGATATGTAATTTTTTATTGATGATGAACTATTGTTTTTTTAATAGCTTTTAACTTTGTAAAGTATGAAATTTATTTATCCAGTTATAAACTTTCATTATGTATTAGTTGTTTAATATATTTTGTCAGCTGATCATTTTATTCATTGATGAATTTGGTTTATAGATGATTTTTATTTTAGCTAAATTATTGGTAGATAATTGACAATGATGATTATATTAAAAATAATAAATTATAACTTACTATATAATGGTTAGTGAATGTATTTTATTCGTGGATAATTGATTTTATAGAGAACTATAGATTAAAATTATGATGAATTTATAAAGTATTTTGTCATGGTTTATAATATCAACTTTGTAAAATGATATAAATATTTAAGAATCGACACAAACATAAAAAAAACTAGATTTTTAATTAGAATTTTGATTTAAACCGTAATCCAAACCGAACCAAACCGTTATTTAATGGTTTGAAAATCTATAATCCGAACCAAACCGCTATTTAATGGTTTGGTTTGGAATGGAAAAAAACCAAACCGTAAATTATGATTTGATTTGGTTTTAGGAAAAACCGAACCAAACCGATCTGTGCCCATCCCTAGTCATAACCTAAAATCAATCTCATGTTCTATGGTTGAATTTGCCAGATCGACATCGACTTACCGAC
Organism: Combretum micranthum; assembly: GCA_024138025.1. Taxonomy (NCBI): domain Eukaryota; kingdom Viridiplantae; phylum Streptophyta; class Magnoliopsida; order Myrtales; family Combretaceae; genus Combretum; species Combretum micranthum. Next base: position 143,742 of record JAMXBD010001522.1, read on the forward strand.
ATTTTTATCTTCATAAACCACATAATAGTAATGACAACGGTAGGAATAAAAAAAAAATGGATATGGTGAAGTTGGAAAGATGAGAATAACGAAAGACGTCTAATCATACAACCAAAAAATCTAATATGAATGATGTAGCTTTTATATAGGCGTTTGGAGAAAAAATATAAATAAAACTTGTCAATGGTATTAATTAATTCTGCCAATACCAAGACCATAAATTTATTAACAATCCTAGTTCAATTATATACCGAGTATATTCCTAGAAAGTTCTTAACAATCGACAGCCAAATTGAGCACAAAAAACAGAGGGACTGATGTGCTAACCCAGTGACCCTAACGTGGTAGATGGGGAACTTGAGGATGTGGTTAGGTTGCTGTAAAGGGCATGGATTGGTTTAGTGCTACGAGGGTCATGTCATGTGGCCCCTTCATTATATGAAAATTTTTAAAAGGTTCTAAAATTAGCATCATTTTTAAAACGATGGAAGTCGTCCATATTCATTCAATGGTGTTACACGTTAGGACCATCGCTTTTCCAACTAGATCTTCTGTATTTCTAATATGGCAGGGACCGGGAAGAGGGATCTAAATTGATGAGTAAAGAGTAGCCGATGATGTCCACACGTAAACCAGCTGGCATGCCACCAAATATGTTCAACCGTACCCTTTCCGAAAACCACTTATGCATTCATATTTTGGAACGCCACACATCTAATATTATCACTAAATTGATTATAAAAAATTAAAATTTTTAATCATGATTGAGATAGATCTAAACTGTCTAATGATATAATAAAATCGATCATATTATAAGTACCATAGGATTGTACCATTTTTCTTATATTTTACTCTTTAGCAATTAATTTTTTGGACTTTGGATATGGATTTTTTATTTCTTTCAATTTTTTTAATTTAAAAAAAAGATAAGTGAAAATTATATAAAATTTTTAAATATCTTATGATATTATTATAATACTATCTACACCCTTTTAATTTTAATTATTAATTATATATCACGGTATTTTAGACAACAGACTGATGATAACTAGGAGAATATAAGAAGATGATCTATCTTCTCCAATAAAAAAAAAAAAAACCTAAGAAAATCTCTCCTCCTGCGAGAAAGACTTGGTAGGAATTAAAAATTACATATAAGATTTATGTGGTGTGTAGCCTAATAATATTTTAACACGAGGATATATGGATAGTAGTTACTTTAGAAACTAATATAATTGAGGATTACTCACCACATGTACATTTACATGGTGTGTAAGACCCACTAAATAATTTTCCTCCTGATACCCACTCCATATTTTCCCAAGTGAATAGCACATCCTATACACTACTAACCCATTAAATAATTTTCTTTTCTTTGACACCATTTCGAGCCTAGCCAACTTCCCTCTCAAATAACCATTCCAAACGTTTATTCTTTTATATTTTAAAACACTACTATATATTGTTATTAAATTGGTTATAAAAGCATTACTACAAAAAGATATTAAGGGCTTTGATCATTCTTAGGATAAAATCTAAATCGTTCAATAATATAATAATTCAATACTATTATAACTACCACAATCTATTCAATTTTCTAGATATTTTACTCTCTTTAACTATTAATACACTAACTCTGGATGTGGATTATTTTATTTCCTTCCAAATTTTTTTAGTTTACTGTAGACAAGTGAAAATTACTTATTTTTAAAATATCTTATGATATTATTATCGTCACCCTTTTAACTTTAATTATTAATTATATATACGATATTTCAAGAGAATAGTGTGGGCATAATTAAGAGAATAAAAGGAGAGGCTCTATCACCTCCATTAAAAAAGTCCAAGAAAGTCGCCCCTCCTACCCACTCAATTCTTTCCATGTGTTGTTCTCTCAATTTAACACATCCTACACAACCGACCCATCAAATTCTTTTTCTTTCTTTGCTACCCTTTCGTGCCCAACAAACTTCCTTTTCAAATTACCGCATCAAACAGTTATGCTTTTTTTTTTTTTTTTTTTTTTTTTTTGCCGAACGTTTCATATAATATTATCATTAAATTTGTTATAAAAAAATAAATTTTAAAAATATCAAGAATTTTGATCATTGTTAGAATAAAATCTAAACCTTTTAATAAGATAATAAAACAATTTTATTATAACCATCATAAGACGATACATTTTTTCAATATTTTAATCACTTTAAGAATTAATACACAGACTTTGAATGTGGATTTTTTATTTCCTTTCAATTTTTTTTTGTAGTTAACAAAAGATAAATAAAAATTATTTAGACTTTTAAAATATCTTATGATATTATTATAATACTATCTTTACCCTTTTAATTTTAATTACTAATTATATATAACTGTATTTTTAGATAATATAGGGACAGGATCTATCTCCTCCATTTAAAAAAAAAAAAAAAAAAATCCAAAAAGGTTCCCCCCCTCCTGCCCACTCAATACTTCCCATATGTTGCTCTCTTACTTACATCCTACAATACTGATCCATCAATTTCTTTTCCTTTCTTTGCAACCTTTCAAGGCTAACAAACTTCCTCTTTTTGAAGGGACACCCTGCTCAATATGACTTAGAAAGATCTTTCCATCCTTCCCGTCACTAGTAAATCCTATTCAAATAAGATCTTTGTACAACGTTTACATGGAGCGTTACAACAGTGCCTTTGTCCTCATTCGTCTAATAATGTGCCCATTTCTAAAGGTTTTCTATTCTCTTATTCTCAGTTTAGGTTAGTACCACTGAAGCTAGGATATTTATTGTACAACACCCAACTTATTTGTGGTAGGAGATTTTGACTTTAATGGTCTAACAATATATTGGGATTTAAAATCTTGACTTTCTATTTTAATACCATATTAAGCTTAATGTCGTAATTATTTAATTTAAAAAACTAAGCTTATAAATATGATATAAATTATTTTATTTATTACATAACATCATTTATATTTTTTTACTAATACACGTGGTCTCATGTTAAAGCATAAAGAAGGAAAAGTGTAATCAACTCCGCATTGATGATCAACTCAAAATTTACCACAAATAATGTTTTTTAGTGATGTTTTATAATTATTGATCCTAAAATAATTGTCCACAGAAGGCTTTTCATGACAATTGTCAAATATTACAAATAAACGTCTTTCTTATGCTCCACGCGGATTAGGTACATCATATTGAAAAATTAAACAATGTGAAAGGTGCATGTGTCACCAATATTCTATAATGGGCGGCATTCAGACATCACTACGCAAAAGTGCCATAGTGCACGCTACCCGAACTTCAAAAAGAAACAGTTACAAGGAAAACAAATAGACGACAAGGAAAGGCCTGGCTGGCTTGAAAATTAGTGACAAGATTGATCAGTTAAATATTTAATTATTTAAATAAATATAATAATTAAAATATTAATTACTTTATTGATTCAAGTATAATTAAATATAATATGAGTCGTTATATAATAATAGAACTATTCCTGTTAAAATTAATGATGAAACTATAGAATTCATCACATATATTAATAATGTGGAAATAGTTAAATATACTTGATATCTTGTTAGATTAATTACAAACAGTAACTACTATAACATGTAACACGATATAAATATAAGAAATGAAAAAGGAAAAATGCATCCTGAATCCTCCAAAAACAGAGGTCTTCGTGCGTTATGGAAATTGATCATCTCGAACTAAGCCAAACACTTTCCCCTACTCAAACTTAAGGTAGCAAGTGCATAAAAACCTTAAAGACCACAAATCCTAGCAATAGTACGATAGAAAAGAAAAAAGAAACAGAGACAGAGTCAGAGTAATCTGAGCAAAAGTGAGGTCGAGAGAGATGCAGCTCTTGATACTTCCGTTTAAATCTTAGTTGTTTGTGAGTTGTGGGCCTAAAACCTGAACTTAAACCTAACACTGGCGTTGTATTCATGCTTCTATGATCCTTGAAACATGAAACATTCCAAAGATGAAAAGTTGGAGGAAATGCAGCAAACATTTAGTCGAGAATTGATAAGAATTTGGCTACTTTAATGGTTTTTGTGCAATAGAGTAATCTTTTTGTAGCATGGTTGGTGGGAATTAGAATCTAGCTTTCCACTCGCAGCAATCAAACAATGAGTCATCACATTCCTTTTCCAACAATTTAGTTCAATAGAAAAAGGAATAAAATTGAATATTACCAAACTTAATGGCTGTAATGTATGGGAAGCTCCTTTAAAATTGAATGTTTCTTCAATTTTGTAATCTTCCCATTCTCTTTTTCTACACCTTCACCATAGTACAAACCAAAATTTTTGCTACAATCTTTACAATCACTTTCTGCATTTCCTTCTAAACCCCTAGACACTTCAACCAATGGACAATCTTCTTCCTGACCTTGCTTAAAACCGTCTTTACCAATTAGAAAACTATTTGTAAAGAAATAATGGCCTAAAGAGAGAAAGGTTTGTGTTACAATTACAATGAAAAATATACTAAAGAGCAAATGTCACTATAGGAATCTTGACATTGCAACATTTGTAGATTTTGCAAACACCGTATTTCTTTTATACTCTAGTCACATTTGTCACAATCTACTACCCCAGGCTCCACCGCAGCAGAGGGAGCGCCTTAGGCCCTCAGGCCATCTTGGATAGGGATCATGATACCGGATACAGTGGCCCTCCCAGCATACCGTTAGGCACAACCAGGACACTAAAGGCACTGTGTAACAACTTGAAACTCTACTCATTGACTTATTGTCCATTTTGGCCATGTGCTGTATGGTTTTGTCCTTTTGGTGCCAGTGCTTCCTAGAGGGTCACCTATCTTGGGATTGCTCTGCTCATATCACACTTAACTTTGGAATTCTAATAAACTCTAAGCCATTACATCAAAAATGTGCCTCTCTTATTAGAGTTTCGCCATCTATATTTGAGGAGCATTACATACTCTCTACTTATAGAACTGACGCCCCATCAATTTCGTTATACATATCCAGAACCACTGCTCTAATACTATAAACCCGATATTCTTAGTAGTTAAGTAAACCCGGGAGTTGAAAAGAAAAACCCTAATCCAATCCAGTTTAAGTCTAGTGAGAGAAGCTTAGAAACCCTAAATTCGGCTTTCATTCGGTTTCATAATAAAAGAAGTTTTATAAAGCAAATGAATATGAATTATTGTTTTAAAGTATATTTTAGACCTTAAAAAGTTTTAAATTCGGGAATTTTTCAATTCCAGGCCTTTCCGAGCTCAATTACGGAAAAACATGCCCGGGACCACAAACTCAGAAAAATGTTCTGGAATATTCATTAAAACCGAAATTTTATAAGGATTTCAAAAATATAAATTTTATAATTTTTCGGGCTATAAAAATTACAGTTGTAGCCTTTTTCCCGTATTTTCGTTACAACCGGTAAAGTAGATGTCTTGTCTACTATTCACAAGTACAACCTACACTACACACTACCCATACCCTATTCTTACATCCTTACAACTACTCATTACAATTTTCTTTTCCAAGAAATTTTGTTTCTTAATTAATTAATACAATTATTATATTTTATTACATAAATTACAAATTTTATCAAATTTTCAAATTCTCTCTCTCTCCCACACCCCATGGCCGGCGCCTCCCTCTCCAATTTCCCTCTATTTTTGTTTTATTTTTTTCTTCTTTTATTCAATTAAAACCTTAATCCACTTATTATATAAGCTCATTTTCTCTCTTTCTCTTCATTTTCACTCTTTCAAATTTTTACAAGGTTGAAAAACTCTCTCCTTCCTCTCTCAAGATTGCCGTGACACACACACTCACACACACACTCACAAGCTTATTTTCTCTTCTTTTCATCTCCAAATCTCCATTAATGTGATGATTTTAAGCTTTGTTATTACCAAATCTTGTAATGGCAAGACCATTCTTGAGTGTTTTCCACTTTTAATCCTAATGAGCATATGCTAGGGACATGAAAACACTAATATAAGAATATCAAGCCATCACAAGAAGTGGATCTAGTGTTTAAAAGAGTTTTTGTTGAGATAATGTTATGTTCATGCATGTAAAGTAGGGATCTTGCATGGAAAGTTATGTTCATGCCATGAAACTCATGATTCATGCACTATATATGGTAGATCTAATGTTTAGACACTCATACCTTCATCTACATTTATGTTCATATGGTTATTTTGAGCTTTCATGCATTAATGATCATAAAAGCTTAGCCTTGCATGTGTATAGATGTGTTAGATGATAGATCTTCATGTATAGGAGGCAAGAAACTTGAAAAAGAAAAGATTTTGCTAGAAATGCCTAGTTGAAAATTTGGATGGAATTTGAAACCTATTTTAAAAACCCTTGAAACTACTTTAAAACTCATATTTTTCATGAAAAATGAAAGGTTCATGTAATAGGTATCTTTAAGGAATGATTTTTATAAGTTTAGATGAGTTTAGGCATGAGTAATATGTAAAACAAGTAGTGGAGTTAGGATGGAAAATCTTGAGATAGTGATTAGTTTGTTAAATTCGTAATTTGGAGTAATGCCTACATAAACACCTAGTATTCAAGCTTAAATTGCATGTTTTATGAATTGAATGAAGTCCTTAGACAATAGATATAATAAAGCTTCAAAATTTGATGCATTAAACAAGTTTTCTCATGGGAAATATGCAAGAAAAGAAAATTTCCAAAATTCGGATTTTTCTGAAAAGCTTGTTCAAAAACATATTTGTCAAGTGAAAAATGTGGATTTTTATGCATAAATGAAGGTCATGGATAGTATAGATGTCAAGGACTCATTTTATTTAGATAGTAAATGAATCTAAGAATAAGATCTTAAAACCCCAGGGAATGCAAAAAATTGGAAAGATATAATTTTAAGAAATGGCTATTGTGGAGTCTTATAATAATTAGGAGTTCTTAAGAGTTCATTATCAAAAATTGTCAAGATCATGCATATATTGGATTCAATACATGACATTCACACTAGGAACTCATTCATATTCCATCTATGCATGAGCTATCAACTAGAAACATCTTTACTAAATGCGAAAACAATTTTTTGGAAAAGGAAAGTTACAAAACAGATCTGATCCTACTGTTCTGTGACCTTAATGTTTTGAAAACTTGAAAATAATATTAGAAATAGATAAATCTTTCAAAGTAGATAGAAATCGATATAGAATTTTCGAAATTCCGAGTTAAAATGACCAAGTTATGGCCATTTTAAGTTGGAATTTCCGCAAATAGCAAGAATTTCGATTTTGTCTAGCTTAGATGCATAGCTTGAATTAGTTAAGTGATGAGATTCTTATTAAGTTGTTCTTATTTGGTAGGTGATCCAGAGCACGACGATACCCTACCACCCGACTACTACTATTAAGAGACCGGCGTACCATGGCCGAGTGAGTATTACTTCCGATCTCAATTATTGCTTGTGATTGTAATGATAGTAGTATTAGTTGTTTAGGCAAAGATAAAAATGAATATGCATGATGGGCTATATGGGAATTATATACTTGTCTGTTGTTGATATGTGAAGTTGAACTTAAGAAATATCGAAACCGGGTGTTAAGCTACTGCTTGTATAGCGAGGAGTTATAATTGATTGTCTGCGGATATTTGTTGGTCACCTAAAAGAATTGGATTAATCTATTATTGGGCATCAATTATAATTGAACTCATTCATATCATGACGGGGATGGAGCATTAGCATTTGTTGGTTTTTCGTGATCCATAAAACGAATATGTTGGTTAATCGTGATCCACAAAACGAAATACTGTTTAGTTGACCGTAAGCTTAAACAGCATCGTACCGCAGGATTCGTTAATCTGCTAACCCGAAATGGAGGGCGCAAGTCCATCCACATATGATTTCCGACTGGTCATATGTTTGCTGAACTCATTTGTTTGATGCATATCATTTGCTTGAGTAACCACTTGTTTGAATGATTTTTCTTAATTGTGATATGGAAGTTTTTACTCACTAAGCTAGTTAGCTTACGCCCCTATAGTTTTTACTTGTTGCAGCATGAATTCATTTGGCTTAGGCCAAGGCAGGCTACAGCTCAGGTACCGAAGCTAGAAGTTTCCTTTAGAAGTTTATTTTATTTTGTTTAGACTTCCGTTGGAAACTAAAGACTCTGGATGACTGTAATGGATTTAATATTATTTTGCGGGGGAATGCCCTTAGACTTTGTAAATTATATATGTGTTTTGGTTTATTATCTATGGCCAATGAATGCCACATTAAACTTCTTAACTCCATTGATCGAATATTCTATTGTCATAAAAGGACGCTTTATATCTATACAAGACTCCCGAAGGGCTCGGATAGAATTTCGAGGGTCTTATATAGTATGTGGTGGACTGTTACGCTTAGGATACTCCTATGGGGCGTGACAAATACCATTTGTCATGACCTGCCACCCTAGCTCCACCACAACAGAGGGGGTACCCCTAAGCCCTTAGGCTACCTAGGAAAGGATCGTAATGCCAGGTATACTGGCTTCCTAGTGCACCCTTAGGCATAACCAGGACACCAAAGACACTGTGCAATGACTCGGGACTCTACCCACCGGGTATTGTCCGCTTTGGCTATACGCTGCATGGTTTTGTCCTTTGGTGCCAGCGTTTCCCAGGTTCTCAAAGGGTCACCCATCTTGGGATTACTTTGCCCAAAGCATGCTTAACTTTGGAGTTTTGATAAACTCTAAGCCATTATACCAAAAAGGCACCTCTTTAACTAGAGTTCCACCATCTATATTTGAGGGGTATTACATATTTATTAAATGTAGGTGCACATATATTATTTGTCACGTTTGTGAGCAAATTTAGATTGCATCAAATTATTATTAGATTTGTAACTCTTATAAAAGTAAACATTACAATTCTTGCGACGGTGTTAATTTTGTCTCAATCCATCTGAAATTCTATCGTGACATTATGTTTTTTATAGCCCATTCTTTTCTTTTGAAAATTTGTTTCAAATCCATCTTTAAACTTAGGGTGAAAAATAGTTTACATCTTTCAAAGACTAGTTATAACTTGTCCCTTATTGTTTTAAAATTTTCCTTATATTTTACTTTCTTTTTCTTTATATTAGCGGTCGATAGGGTGGGCACGGATCAGTTTGTTTTTCTTTTTTCTATCATAAACCAAACCGTTAAGTAACGGTTTGGTTCAAATATATAAATTTTTTAAACCATTAAATAATAGTTTGGTTCTGTTTGGATTACGGTTTAAATCAAAATTCTAACTAAAAATTTTCCTTGTTATAGTTTTTTTTTACATTTGTGTAGATTCTTAAATATTTATATCATTTTACAAAGTTGATATTATAAACCACGACAAAATACTTTATAAATTCATCATACTTATAATCTATAGTTCTCTATAAAATCAATTATCCACCAATAAAATACATTCACTAATCAATACATTGTAAGTCATAATTTATGATTTTTAATATAACCATCATGTCAATTATCTACGAAGAATTTAGTTAAAATAAAACATCATCTATCAACAAAATTCATCAATGAATAAAATGACTAACTAACAAAATATATTAGACAATTAATACATAATGAAAGTTTATAACTGAATAAATAAATTTCATATTTTACAAAGTTAAAAGCTATTGAAAAAACAATATTTCATCATAAAAAAATTCATATATCATGAGCTTAAAAAAATTTAAAAAAGAACAAGTTGATTTTAATTGATATTCACCAAATAATAAATATAAAATAAAATAATATAAACATATAGTGAAATATTATTATATTTTTCTAAAACGGTTTCGTTCGGTTTTAGGAATTGGTTTGATTTACCTTCCAAACCAAATCATAAATTTACGGATTAGTTCGGATTTGAAAATTTTCAAACAAACCATGAAAAACCCATATTTTCGGTTTGGATTGGTTCAGTTGTGGATTGGTTTGGTTCAGTCAATTTTTTTCCCACCCTTAGCGGTTGATACACTCACCATGCGTATGCAAAATTTAAAAAAGTATCTAATATATAAAATGTTAATTGCAAAAAAAAAAAAATTATGTAGTTAAAGAGATAGAGTAACTATAGAAAAGTGTGAATGAAATGAGATTTTTTGGAGAGTGAAGATAGATTGAGATTAATTATAAATACATGCTAGTTAATTAATATAAAATGCATTATGCGGTTGTTTTTAATTGTCTATTGTTGTTTTCATATCTAAATAAATGCTATATTTACTTGGAGAGATTATCTACCTATATCCTTTTTTTTTTTTTTTTTGCCATTATCAATCTATATATTTAAAGTACATATTTTTAGCTTTTTTCATAAAGCTAAATATAGTTAAAATGACCTTTTTTATTTATTTTAAGAGTGATATATTAAAATATTTATTCTTTCTATTCACTAAACCAACTTCATTTTACAAAAGGGCATATATATATATTGGTATATGGATATAAAATTTCCATCTATAAATTTTTTATATTAAATGATGCTATATCATATCATAATCAAATAAGTTGGAAAATGATTTTAACATAAGCATTATGACCAAGCTAAGTTCATTCACTAATAGTGTTATTTTCTCATAACAATATTAGGATTTGTGTATAAAGTAATAGACATAAACCATAAAATAATTAAATATATTAAAGACTTGAATAAAAGACACTATAAACTTGTCATTTAACAAAAAAATGATAAAACACTAGAAGATGTAAATTATAACGAACATAATTCAACAAAACATGTAAAAGTGATCTAATACATGAAAACATAAGTTTTTTCAAATACACATGCAACTAATTAATATAAAATACATAATATGATTATTTTTAATTGGCTATTATTGTTTTCATATCTAAATAAATTATAATCAATGCCATACCTACTTGGAGATATTATCCATCTACATCTTTGAAGTAGATATTTTTGGTTAATTTTCAAAAAGTTAAATATAGTTAAACATTTCTTATTTATTTTAAGGATGACTATATTAAAGTATTTATTTTATCTATCCACTAAATCCACTTCATTTCACAAAAGGGTGATAATATATATATATATATATATGTATGTATGTATGTATTGGTATAAAACATAACTCTTGTTTGAAAATTTTAATAAAAAATTTGATCACTTAACTCGTGTTTTGTTAGGCTAATATTTTGCAAAAGGGCTATCAAATCTCCATCTATAAAATGTTGACATACTATATCATATCATAATCAATTAAGTTATAAAATGATTTTAATATCAACATCATGACCCAAGCTAAGTTCATTCACTAAATAATGTTATTTGCTTGCAACAATATTAGGATTGTATATAAATTAATAGACATAAACCATAATTTTTTGCCTAAATGATAGAAGAAGAAAGAATTTGTATACTTAAGCTAGCATTACCATGGAAATGAAAATAAGTGGCTATCATTACATTGTACAAAATTAGAACTTCAAGTTGACATAAGAAGAAAAGGCCTCATCTACATTAGCATTTTCAATCCCAAGTAATTTTTTTTGTCTAAATATGATAACAAAAATGGCCTTTGAGTCTCTAGTCTCTATTTAGTGTCTCACAATCTTCTCCAAATCTTCTTTGGATTCTTGTCATAATCAGTTTGGTAAGCTGACTCAACTAAACTGATGTTTAGATAATAGTCACCTACAAAAGATGAAAAAGAAAAGGAACAAAGGTCAAATAGTAAGAAGAGAGTTTGCTAAAGAACATATATAAAGAGCATGGGAAAATGAAAAACATAGAATGAATGAAAAAATATATACACTTAACAACATAATAATAAAGAATTATTCTTCATATATTATAATTTTGTTACTAAAAAGTCTGCATTTGTTACAATTCTACTCAAAGAATTTTATTTTAGTTATAAATTGAAGTATGTCAACAACCATCAATATTAATATAACCAAATGGAAATTCTATTTTCTTGAGTATTGAGTCAGGGAACTTCTTTATTTTACTTTCATCATTTATTTTTAATTACCTTTACAACTTTATTATAATTTTATTACACATATATTTTTACTAATACTTTCACTAAGTAATAATAAGGAATAGTAAAATAATAGAAAGATAAGGTCAAACTTGACCCGTTGTATTTTTTACTCACAGTTTGTAAACTTTTTCATCTGCACTAATAGCCATCTCTCTCTCTCTCTCTGTGCTTCCCCCTTCCCCTCCCCCGGCGCGATTTCTCACTCCACCTTTTATAACCAAAAAGAAGAGTAAGATCAAACAACAACGGCACCGAATAATGATTTATGATTCGATCAAACAACAACGGCACCAAATAATGATTTATGATTCCCTCTTTATGTGTGTGTGTGTGTGTGTGTGTGTGTTTCACTAATTGAAACCAGGGATGTAAATAAACCAAGTCGATTTACAAACTACTTAATTTTGACTTGATATTTACTCAAGTTTGATTTGAGAATAGTTGAATTGAACTTAAACTCAAACTATTTAAACAATTTATCAAGCCAAACTCAAATTTTATATATTTAACTTGATTAGTTTGTAAGCCTAGTCAAGCTCTATTAAGCTTAAGTTAAGTAAATTGAGTTTAGATATTAATATCATTTAATTAAAATTTTAAATATATTTGTTGATAAATTAAGCCTAAATGAGCTTAATCTAGTTTAACTCAAGATTATATTGTTTTTACTTCGAAATGAACTCCAACTTATAATCTTAACCTCGGTTGAAATCGAACTAAACTCGAGCTTTGAAATTTTGATTCAAACTTGAATTCGAGCTCAATATTGCATCGTCTTGATTTGATTCATTTGTAGCCCTTATTGAAACAATCAGACAAAGACTAAAATCAATACCTAATTCAGTTCTCTTCTGAGAATTAATTAATAAGTTTCCATCTCTTACTTCTTATTTCTCTTTATTATATTTCCTTTTAGTCCTTTATTAGCTTATTAAGTAGTGTGATTTGGTTTTCAGCTCTAATCTCTCATTAAAACCGTACACTTTGATTTGTGATTTTTCACTAGGTAGTAGTTTGTAGTAGGGTTTCATATGATTAAGTCAATATAGCTCATGGATTTGTAGTTCATTATTTGCAATGACGCTTTTAATTTAGTGTCTTGTTCATGAGGTCATGTATTCTATTTTAAGGTTGACTTAGGGTATGAATTCAAAAGATGATTATCTTCATGATATGATTTTTCAAATTTATCCTTAGATTATCAAATTTTATTCCTGGAAAAATTGCACCAAAAACATAGATTAAGTGATGGAAGCTAAAATTTTGGTGGCATTACAATCTTTTCTGAAATTTTAGTTTTTTGTTTGCAATCACATGTCCATTAAGGTATTGGAGAAGCTCCACTAAGCTGTGTATAAATTTGGTAGATATTAATAGTTATGCATGAAAGGTTAGGTTTTTTGGAATATGAAGTTGAGGAAATGCTAAAGTTTTATAGCATATTGATCTTAAGCCTAAGGAATTCTCCTATAAGTTGGATTTTCTAATAAGTTGATGCACAGTTTAGGTACTTAATGTTGCTTCGGTGTAATTAATACATATTTAGTGTAAAATGTATTGTTTGTATCACCATATTTATTTATATCTTCAACCACAAATGTAGGGTTGTGAATGACAAGAGTAAGTATTTGAGGACATTGAAATGAGCAATTTTATTCTAGATAAGTGGATTTCATGATGACAAGTTTTATATTGTAAAATATTATTCTTCTTCTTACATTTTTTGGTCTCATCTCATTAGTCTTGTTCTAGCTCTTATAGGTATGTTTCCATCCCTATCCCCCCCAACACCCCTACCACCAACACTCCTACCACCCCTCTCCCCCCAATTTGTCTCTATTTTTCAAGTAAGTGATTATTTCTTTAAATTTAATAGATATATCTTTGTGATGACTACACCATATTGTATATCTTTGGGGATTGATAGATTTCTCATTGGTATAATAATTATTTTAGCTCTTAAAAAAACTAGTAGACTAATAAAAAAATATGATATCACTTGGCAATTTTATTTCAAAATTAGAAAAATGATAGAATGAGAAATGCATAAAGCATTATGATATTTCTTAGAGGAAAAAAATGAACACTTATTTCTATGAACATATAGTGTAAACTCTAGATTTTACTATATTCTTTCTTACTAAATTCAAATTGAATGTTATCACCTAGCATTTCTAGAATAGATATTGTAAGCTTTTGTTGTTAATTCTTTATCTAATCAAGAAGTTATAATCATTGTTATATGATAAAAATCATGCAAGTACATTGTGTCGAGTGGTAATGTGGAGTGTGAAGTGGATGCAAACAAAGGGTTGCCTAAAATATGGTTTAGTTTACAGTGGTGCCATGTACAATTTTCATTGTTTGCTATATTTGGATAATGCATTTGTAATGATTTTGTAATAGAATTGTTTATTTACTTCATCTTACTACTGATCTAAAAATAGAGTTATCATTATCCAAACTGTGATTAAACCGTATGAACTTTAGATTCAAATCACGATTGCGATGAGAGGAGGAAATAGGAAGCTGTGGTTATCATTGGTTGCATCACAGTTGTGAGATGCATTAAGTAGGGTAGTGATAATTCCTTTTGCAGCCATGATGTTCTAAAAATTCTTTTCTGCACTTAACACAGGCCTTAGCATGACCGTACTCCTCAAAGATATCGTTCATTTGATACATCAAGCTTCAAATGAGTTAGTGACATGCATTGGAAATTTTTTGAATAGGAATCAAAGCGAATAGAGATGAGGAAAGGGAAAAAAGGTACCAACTCTTTTATACCACTTGAAAACATATAAATACATCTCCAAACATCAAAATGAGAGGAAAGATCATAACAAATATCTTACATCCATTCAAGATATACATACCATTTCATTAACAAAATCAAAAGAAACATCCTTTGATAAGAAGTAGACAAGAAACATCCAAATATCCTTGGATTCATGAAAATTGAAGATAATTGGAGCGTTGAAAATCGGTTTTATGTGTTCCTCTTACTTCTTTGATTATACGCTTTTCATTCTTACATTGATGAAGGAATAATTATTATAATTTAGATTTTACAAAACCCTAGATTTGTCATGTAACTCAATTTGTTATTAATGAAGTTATTAGTTTTTATTAATTTATCAATTTGTCTTTATTGCATCATGAATTATTATAGTGCATGATATAAATCAATGGTAGATTTCATTGGGATTGATTGAGAGATTGTTCCTATGAATAGATCTTGATTGTTGATAAGAGTTGCTCATGGTTCTAGAGATAGAATCATGAAATTCTTTTGAAGCTACTTGAAATAAGTAAAGTATTTCTAAACATTAAGCATTTCTGGGTTGCTATCAGCTTAGGAAGAGATTCTAGAGGTTAAACTTAGATTTATGCATTAATGATTTTGAGAAAAACATTAATGTAATGAATGAATCCTGCAATTAAGAAATCTAATAACATTATAACTGGTGTTCTTAACTTACATGATAAGATTAATGGTGAAGCAAGTTCTAAGTTGCTTATACGTGGTCCTTAGTTCAATTAAAGTGTGTTTGTGATCTTATTAGTAATAGATAGCATATTCATAGTACACTTAGCAATACTATTCACTCGATTTTCTAGGTTAGATAACAATTAAAAGGTCAATTATAACTCAATTAATAAATATGACCTTATGCTTTATTCTTATACTACAAGCGATAGGTACACTTGCCTAGCATTGACTATATGTATGAAGAAGATCATTGGACAACAATATTATAACTTAGTCAATAAATATGCACATCATAAAGAAAATCCTATTGCATATGAACTTGTTGAACCATTCATGATTCATGGTCTATGCGGAAATTTAAATATGGAATCACCATGTATGGTTAATGGCAAATGTAAGAAACAATTTCCTCGAAAGTTCAGTGATGCCACTATAAATGACATTAAAGGATTTCTAGTGTATGGGATGAGGAATAATGGACATTTGTTAATAAAGGTGTCATAAATTTGAATAACCATTACGTAATGTCATGTGATGCTCATTTGTTTGTTAGATACCAAGCACACATAAATGTAAAGTGGTGTAATTTTTCTAGATCGATAAAATATTTTTTCAAGTAACAAAGGATTGGAGCGATCTACTATTATGCAGAGGAAAGTTCTAGACCACAACTTAATTGTATTCATGTTGATGAAATCAATACGTATTCGGATTGCAAATACATTTCTACATCTGAAGCTTCAAGGAGAATTTTTTCATTTGATATCCCTTATCATGAACTATCTTTTGAAAGACTTACCTTTCATCTGCATAATGAATAATCTGTAAACTTCTTTAGATAGCATTGGCAATTTATAAACAAAAAATCTATACTTTTCATCTCTTATTTGATGCTTAATTGTGTTTATCTTTATAGAAATGTGAAGAATTGGTACTTTAATGTGTTGAATTGTGCTTAATCAGGTTATAGAGAACTTGGAGAATGAATAATTGAAGGGAATGAACTTTGAGCTTGGAAATCAACATTAAAATAGAGCAAACATAGAAATACTAGAAGCAACACCGACATTTCATATTCAACGCCACCAACATTGCAAGGATAAATCTACAAGTGTGCAGATTTTCAATGAACGCCGGAAATTGCATGTTCAACATCGCCGGCATTAACACTGGCGTTCACCCATCACAGCTTCAAAAATTTTAATGCTGGCTTCTACACTGCTGGTGTAAGATGAGAAACCGCCGGCGTTAAATTAGGCAGTTGAAGCTTCCGTGTCATTTTTGCATTTGAGATGTTTTTAAAAGGGGAGAACTAACAGTTTCTAGAGAGGGGGTTCTTTTTAGATAGAAAAAAATATCCTTAGAATACAGAGTAGCCCAGAGAACTATATCATAGAATCATGTTCCAAAATCATTCTTTGATCGTGATTTGTTCCAGAACTTGTTCGTATAGGTGCTGATCTTCATTGTGGGAAACTTTGTACGGTTTGGTTCTGTTATTAATTCAATTTTTTTATGTGTAGTATTATCTAAAAATCTTGTATTTAGATCGTTATGAGTTTGGTTCATGATATTGACTCTATAAGCGTTCTTATTTCAATGTTAGGTCAAATTCTAATGGTGGGAATGTGATTAAATTCGTTAATTGCTAAAACGATGGTTAAATTATGTTATATGATTGCTAGAACCTTGCAATATTCATATTGATTTCCTGTAATGAGCCTTGTATCTGGAAAGATTTTGGTTAATAAGAAGTTAGGTTGCTCGGGAGAGAAATCTGAGTTCATTGGAATTCGTAAATGCAGATTTAATATCAAAATGTGGAAGCTGAGACATTATATCTTATTTAGGAATTATCTTTGTGTTAAATGATGTATTTAAGTTGAATTTTTATCAAGAGATTAGAGGAAACTCAATTTAAGTCATTAGGCAATCAATGAATCGGGAGATTCTTGGTTGTAATGTGATTCCTTTGATATTCTAAGTAGCGGAAGCTTCCAGGTTATTTTAAGGTTTAAGAGATTTTAAGAACTCCATGAAGAAGTTTTAATCTAGATAGTTTCATTTGAATAATCATGAGATCTAATTGTCAATATAACTTGATTTCAACTTGATTAGCAAAACTAGGATTTGATCCAAGTTCCACTATAGTGTAATATAAGTTTCAGTGATTAACGAATAACTTAGTAGATTAACTACAATAGAAATTAGGTAAAGTAGTGTTAATTAAACAATTGATTGAATTCTTTTGCCTAAATATTATTTGGAGTCAATAAAAGTTTAATACTTAACTTTTCCTTGTGGGAACGATACTCACTCATCATCTTACTACTTGATTCGATCAGTACACTTGCTAGTGAATTAGCTTTTAAAATCATAAACTCATTTTTAGCGGATCAACAATATTATAAACTGACCATACCATGTTCACATAATGAATGAAAACAAATGAAGAACTTGAGGATGAAAGATAGCTAACTTATAAATCAAGCATCAAACATCCAATACAACATAAATCAATCATCGATTATGTTAGATCCACTTACTAGATAAAGAAATCAAATATAATTCAATCAAGATTTATATCTACAACTCCTTAAACACTTGTAGAAGCTCCAAGTCCAATTACTACTACAAATTCAACTAGAATCCTTAATCTTCAATTTTTGCTTTGATTCATGAATTTTTCCTAAAAGAATCAATGTTCAGATTAGAGATTAAATGTAGAGATCAATAAAAATTAATTAAGTAGTAGATTAGACTTGGTAGAAGCTTAACTTTACTTAGTTGATTGTGTGATTGGGTTTTGAAGAAATTTGAGAGGGATAGAGAGAGGAAATGGCAACATAAAACTATAGAGAGGAGAGATAATTTTGATGATGTAAAATGAGATAGAAATGAAGAAATTAGTCTTATGTAGTGTAGGTTTGAAGCATACATTTCGAAGCTAAAGACATAAATGTCCTTAGATATTTTAATCATGTGTGTTGAGAGTATTTTAGTATTTTGCTTAAGTAATAATTAGTAGAAACTTTTTTATAATTCCAAGATTATCCTTCGTAGTGCAAATTAGAGAAAGGTGACAAATTTAGGTAATTTCGCCTTATTTTTGGATCTTAGAATTTCTACAAGTCAAATTTTTGAATTCAGGCTTTCAAATTTAGAATTTAGGGATTTAGTATTGAATTTGATAAATAATGTTTGATTTTGAATATTTTGGATAATTGGATAAGATATGGTTGAAATTTGGATTATTTTTTACCTCTAATCTCAAATTAATTCAATTACTATAATAATTATCTAAATTATATCTCATGGTCTACTTAGGTTGAAATTATATCCTAAAGTTTCTTATTTATTTAATTTAATTAGTTATCTAGATATTAATTATATAATCAAGCTTGAATTAAGGTTCAAATTAACCCATATTATTGAGTCATATTATATCACTTTCTTATTTTAGATTATCAAAATTCTTGGATATTTCAATATGAACCCCAATAAATTTAGCAAGCATAAAATTCTTTCTATTAACATGTTTAAAACCTAAAAGTAACGAGAATATTACAAAATACTTTTTTCTAAACGAAAAAAAAAAAAGAACAGAGAAAAAAGAAATAGTCTTTGTGAGTACAATAGTCACTAGACTTTTATCACTGAGCACAACAAGTTATAGGTTTAAGTTGGAAGCAAAAATGCAAAAAGCATGTAAAGATAATTTAAAAAAAAAAAGGTTAAGTAATGTTTTTGTAACTTTGTAACATGACCACATAATGGTTGCATGGCATGTCTGCATCTCTACATAGCACATTGGTTTGATGTTCTTGGTTATTGAGTGTAGCAATATTGTTATTTTATAAATTGATGGCATAAGCCTAGATGCATTGACACCATAAAAAAATAAGTATACAAGTGAAGAAATACAAGATATAAAGTGAAATGTAATATGTTATATTAAATTTGTTTATGCAAATGAAGAGTTATGCTATATATTGTAAGAGATGAATTATATTAGGGAGTTGATGATACACAATAAACACGTAAGTGTACAAGGAAGGTGACCCTTTGAAATAAACACACAAGATGATAATTTCATCCTATAAAAATTGAAGGATATAAACAGGTATTGAACTACTTAATTTTAAGAAAGAGGATCATATGATCAAGAAATATGAAAATAAATTCAATTGAATGTCATAGTTTGCTTTAAGCTTTTTTACAAAGATAGAGAAGGTCTAAGATGCTGATATTTCCAAATTGGCTTAGAGCCAAAAGTGTAGAGAAGGCTAATACAATTTAAGGTTAAAACCATATAGAACCCTAGTTGATAAAATAAGAGAAATTAAAGATCTAATCATTAGGGGGAACCTGGTACATGGTCGAGTACCTGAATGAAGTGGCTCAGTTTAAGCTTAAGTATGATTGACGAAAGTAAAAGACGTAGTAATAAATTTAGATAGAAGGAGGCAAGCCTTTTTTATAGCATGGTTTAAGCCAACAAAGAGCCTTAATAACGGAAGTGTAAAGCTCATTGTTACCTATGTGATTTGCCTACAAACTAAAGGATAAATACTTGTCATATAGAGTTAAGGGTCATAAAATGATTAATTCTCCCAAAAGCGTAGCTATGACAAGCTTCACTCACCAATGGATAAGAGTTGAATAGTTGGTAAAGGACATACCTAGAGTACCTAAAGGATGACCTTGCAAGATTAATGCAATAGGTTGATTAAAATGAAAGGTCCTAGGTTGAGTCATCTAGCTGTGATATCTAGATCTTTATAATGGAGTGAAACTATTTAATAACTTTGAAGAAGGAGCCATCATGGCCACAAACTTTATCATGCCATCCATAGAGGGTTATAAGGTGATTTTTCATATGAATGTGTTATCTAGGTATTATAATTTCGTCAATTGTAAAAGAAAAGGAGGTTCGTTGCAAGCACCTTAAGGATTGGAGATGGTTTTTGTCAAAGAAGCCTAAAACCATGGGAAAGACAACTTGCTTATGATAAAAGTGGAGTCCAAAGGTAAAGCTTTAGGGTTAGTATCATAAATACTACTTAAATTTTGACAAAACATACGATTAGACGCAAAATCGAATTATTTAATTATTTAAGCTTTTAATAAAGCCTTACATGTATTGCACAACACCATGTATTATTAAAGGACATCATTTCAACATGGAGCCAATTTCGAAGGCATCCTGTATAAGTGTTATTGCTTATAATGCATATTATAATTAGGACCCTAAATAAAATTATGTTATTAATCGAGTTTTAGCTAAACCTTACATGTATTGCACAACACCTTGTATTATTAAAGGTTATCACTCGAATAAGGTAGTGGTGGGATATAAGAGTGACCTAGTTCTTGTTGTGAATCTTACGATCAGATAAAGCAGGACCATGACTATTTAATTTGAGATAATGAAGATAAGTAAATTGATGTACATATTTTAATGTGGAAAACCCCCAAACTAATCAGGGTAAAAACCACAAATAAGGTAGAAGAATCTCACTATAAGAAATAGTTAGGAATTTCAACATCTCTATGTCACAAGAAGAAACTATTAAAATTCTCCCTTGGATACTGAGAATTTCGCTATGAGAAATAATAAGAAATTACAACCTCTTTATGTCATAAGGAGAAACTATTAAAATTCTCTCTTGGACACTAGGAGAAAAATACACAACTCTCTAATTTTTATCTCTTCTATAATACAAGAAATTCAACTTGCAACTCTCCTTATGACTTCTTTTTCTTTCTGACAAAAGAGATAAGGTGACTTTAGGATGAAATGAAATGCAAGAATTCATGCCTATTGATAAAAGCTATCTACGGTGTGAACATGATGAAAAATCATGTATAGTAAAAACTTTCTTTTCAAATTTTGTTGTCTTGATAATTTTTCTTCCTTCCCCATTGGCATTGTCAATGAGCATTAATTGACCTAAACATGTTGAATGTTCTATCTTATATGAACTAAGTAACCTACGTTATATTGTGTGTTTGTCGAAGCCATAAACTATGTCATCATTTTAGGTTAGCTTCTTAAACCACACAAGAGTTAGAAAGTTTTGCAAATGATTTGTCAACTATTTAGTGCAAAAGTGATCTATTGATGTATGGATCTGAATTCTTAACCCAACCTAAGATCAAGGGAAGTCATACCTTAAACTTTATGTTGGCACCTTAAAATTACATGTACTTTTTGAATTTTTATAGCCGCTCGTGATAGGAATACTTGAAAACTTAACTAACTTGTTTTTACGTGTAGTGTTTGAGTGTGTACATTAAGCTATGGTCCATATAGGTTTATCCATATTCATAGTTCTCTATATTATAGCACGATCATGAGCATAGTTCAATGAGTATTTTGATTTTATTATCTTTTAGGCTTGCAACTAGGCTTTGACAATGTTGATAAAGAGGACCTTATCCTTTTGTTGTATAGTTATAAATTATTATATTATGTTTTGTCTCAAACTTTTGATGCCTCTAACTATCCAAAAGTTATACTTTGTAATAATGTAGAAGACTTGATCTCTATGGAGAAGAATTCAAGCTAGTATGTTTTTATGTTAAAATGCTTTTATTTATAGAGCTTTTAGTGAAAAATATATAAAACAATGAATCAATTTTCTATCTTGAGGATATTCATGATGTGTTTTTAGAATTAAGGTATTTTAAAGGGTATGATGATTTAAATATAAAAGCCATAAATGTTACGCCTTTGAAGGCACCCTATTTGTTACAACCTCGCCATATATTTGTATCAAAGCTGATGAATGACTCCCTTATCTTTCAACAGCTTCCAATACCACGTATAAGGCTTGCTCTCCATTCAAAGGCACTACTAGAATATGGCAATCATAGAGCCTAAACTAAAAAACAGCGATAATAGGGATTTTTTACAAGATAAAATAGTTAAATTCCTATTACAGACAAAGTAGGGACAGTATGCCCCACATTATGGATCATCATACCAGTGTATCTCACAAATACATGCTATCACAAAAATCTATCATCAATAAAACTATATAGTATCATTAGTCCATAAGTCTAAGCATAACATCATGAGTATAAATAAAGGTCCATCAAAATAGGTGATTCTATTCTCGGTCACTCCATTTGCCTACAAAATCCCAAAAGTCCATAATACTAACCTAGGGCCTCCCCTATTTGTGTGTGTCCATAGATAGTCTTGGAACAGTAAAGATCCATAAAGGTACCAACTAAATCAGCTAAGTGATATCCTCTCATATTACACTTTCATGCATGGTTATCAATCAATTATTAGCAAACATATGAATGCAATAACAACATGAGCAAACACATATGATCTGCTATTCAAATTATACCTGCGGTAGATTTATGCCCTCTGTAACTTGGGTGAGGGAAGTGCACATGGTCATCACGATTCAACACGAACCCATTCTAGGTTATCGTGTAACCTTGGATATTTTATAAAACACTTAATGAAAGCGATATCTCTTTTATTTTACAAAAACGATTTCAAAAACAATTCTTGAGAATACAAACCCCAAGCCGAACCCCTAGCACGATTCTACCCATAAAAGTGTTTCCTTGTATGACTTAATTTCTCATTAGTAAAAACAAACTCAAAGACTTAACCATGCTAGCCGGTCTGCTCATCGTAATACTAGTTGTTCAAAATATAAAAGGGTAGTATGCATGATCCATTTAATTAATTAAAGTTCCTTTTTATCAATCAATTATTCACAAGCACCCAAATCCGTATAGCTATGCAAATAAGTCAAATTGTGCTCAATTTCAATCTTAAGTCTTAGCACACTCAAGCAACAAGTACAAGCAACCCTGAAACCTACCCTACACATCAATTTATTATCATTCCTTTTAGTACACTAAACTGCACACACAATACAATGTAATAATCATAGAGAACTCATTCTGCTATAACTTATATCAAAGTAATCCTTAAGGTACGGTCCTCCTACTCGATGTCTCCTAAATTTAGTAAGAAATATAAAGATTACTTAAGGAATTGCTATATATGATAGTTTAGTAACCTATGTTCTAGTAGATTAAGTTTTATGTACTTTGGATATTAAAATTTTAATTACTTATATCTATCCATTTTAATTTAGTTTTTTATATGTAAATAGTCGATCTTACACGTTTTTAGAGTACTTTTTAATGATGAAATAATTTTCACTAAGGGAAGGTTCCAAATGTAATCCCCTTAATTTTATATAATCCGATTATAATAAATATTATAAATAAAATGTAGAATCATAAAAGAACTATAATAAAAATATTAAAATCACTCTAAATTTTTCGCAATTTAAATTTTAAGTATAAACTAATTAGAATAAAGAATCATTATCAATAAGACTTTAAAAATACAAAATATTCGAAATAAAGTAAATAAAAGAATAAAGAAAACTGTTCAATATTTAAGAACCTAAGTTTTAATATTCGAAACATATCAATATCTTTAAGTTAAATAATTCTGTGTCTATAGAAACTAAAATTCAGATCTAACCTAGTAACTTATAATTAGTAAAAAGAACAAAGTAACAAATATAGAATAAATATTAAATTTCTAATCTAATAAAAACTCTAGAATAAATCTATAAATAGAAATGAATTCATATGTAATTTGAACTTTATAAATTTATAATAAAATCGATTGAAAGGCAATATAATTATTAATTTATAAAAATACCACGAAACAAAACTTTTAAATAGATAAAATATAATTTACAATAGCATATAAAAGTTGAAAAGTAAAAGCCTTAAACTAAAGATTCTATGTATACTATGGTATTCAGAATATTTAATATCGATAACATATAAATTTTCTATCTAAAAATATTATCAAATCAATATTTATCATACGTGTCATATAGACTCGCAAAATTGACTTTTTGCACAATTTCATATTTTTGCCCACTCCTTACATAGTTGTTGGTTATAAATTCATCATCTTCTTTTTGTTTTGTATTTCCATTCATCATATCTTCCTCACATTTTTATAATTTTCTTTCCACGTTTTCTCTTCTTTTCATTTTAATTCTTCTCTGTACATAATAATACATACACATGTCTTTAACAGAAATTATATGTATACCATAGTGTTCAGAATATTTAATATCAATATATGTAAATTTTCATCTAAAAATATTATTGAATAAGTATTTATCAAACGTGTCACTTGGACCCACAAAAATGATTTTTTTCACAAGTTGATATTTTTGCCACTCCTTATATAGTTGTTGGTTATAAATTCATCTTCTTCTTTTTGTTTTTGCACCTCCATTCATCCTATATTCCTTACATTTTTTATTATTTCTCGACACGTTTCCTCCTTCTCCTCCTTTTGATTTTTCCTGTACGTAACCAACATATACATAATAACACATACACATATCTTTAATAAAAGCTTTAAATAAATTTTTGGAAATAAAACTTTTAAATAACTGATATACTTGTACTCGTTCAACTTAATAAACTATCATAAAACTAAAATAATTAAACAAATAAGTAATATTATATAATATATTAGACATTTTCGGCAAGTGGATGAAGAATTGCGACCAAGATCTTCTCTAATTTTGCACAGCCAAAATTTGAAGCTAAAAGAGTCAACAAAAGTAACGAAAGTCAAGAGAAATAATGTGTAAACCAATCATAAGGATCCGAATAAGACACATAATTAATGCATGCAAATGCAAGTTGAAGAATCGGTGGAGAAGCTCTTCATTTTGGCCAAAAAGTTGCAGTTCCTCCATTTCTATATACATGCACTCATTTAGCAACAAACAAACCCTTCAATCACACAAAGACAACCACAATAAATCACCACAACAACAGCAAACAACAACACACCATACAGCCTAAAAACATCAACAAAAACACATCAACTCAATTCCATAAAACAAACTTCCATTATCAAAAAGCTTAGAACAATAAACAAGGTAAGTTAAACTCATGTTAAGTTAATTCCATATGTAAAATATTAGCTTAAATAATGTTTTTATTAACTTAGGACTCGTATCAAGCGTTGGAGAAGGGTATAGCATCTCAATACCAGCTCAAGCAAGGTAATTCTTCATCATAAAAGTCCATCAATATGTAGAAGTTAGAAAACCATGTGGCATGATGATTATGGAATGTTATATATATTGGTATATCACTTATAATACATATGGAGCATAGAAAAACACATAGAAGTAGCTCAAACGAAGACATAATACTTAAATAAAATAAGAAAAATAATTTACAAATAGAGGAAAAATGAAGAAGATGATGAATAGTACCCTACACCGGTCTTATGCCAGCTGTGCACCGCCCAACGCCGATGGTATATGGATAGGCCAGTAGCGTAGAAGCAATGTAGCTCTAATAGAGGCTACGTAAATTTTTGGAAAACGTAATTCCCATAATGCTGGCCTCTAATTCAAAGCTGATGGCGTTTGAGGCCGATGTTGTCACGCCCCAAAGGGTATCCTAAACGTGACAGTCCGCCACACTCAATATTAAAGCTTAAGTATGACAACCTTAGCTATCCCCAAAAGCTTTTATATTAAGTAAGGCGTACTTTCACAACTTTAGAGGACCATATATGAATTATGAAGCTTAAGGAGATATAATAACATATTAAGAAAAATGATTCATAATAAACATTTATTAGCAATGGTTTTACAAACTTAGGGACATTTCCTTTGATCACTAATCTATTGCAAGACATTTGTATATTTTCTCTAATACTAAACTTTATCTAAAAGAAATTACCTGCAGCGTCCTCGTGGCCTTAACCATATGTAGGGAAACTGCAAAAGATATCTATGGGGGTATAAGCTAATAGGCTTAGTGAGAACTATTTCCATAAATAACTTCTTGTAACAAGATTTCAAACAATTGATTAATCAATCAAATATAATGCAACATACACGTGAGCAAACAAGCACATAGTTTTCGGGAACTATATGTTGAATGGATTTGCGCCATCCATTCGGGTTTGGTGATACTTAACCTCAAAACAAGTAGTTTTAATTAAAAAGTTTTATGCTCACGAGCACTCATCGCCAAGCATTCCGAAATCTACTTGATTTGACCTTGCTTTCGGATCATCCGTCAAGCATTTCCCTTAAGCCACCAAGCCTTAAGCTGCAATCGCTTTCGGATCTTCCGCCAAGTGTTGCTTTCGACATGAGCTTACTACCTTCTCACACAAGGATAATAACCCAAAATGCAATGTGACTCACTTCGTGGTATGCATGAATTCATTTATTTATAAAGTCATAGCATAATTATTTTTTAATTTAAGGCAATCCAAGAATTTCATACCAATCAAATATTATACTAAAACAAACATTTAAAACAATTCCATTTCCGATATTCTTAAAATTCTTTCAAAGAATTATTTTACATACACATTGGTTTATCTTTTCCTAATTCTAATGCAACTAATTTACAAGCATAACAAGTATAGCATTTAATGGAATAAACTCACGATGCATGTCAACTATTCCTCTAGGTGGATGAGTCGTTCACACACTCCAATTAATCGTAATAATCTTCGGGATAAAGAATCCTTCCTCGGAGTCACCTAGCCAAAGAAAATACCCACAATGAGTATTCTTGATGATTTTCTTGAATTTTGACAAAACAATGTCAAAAAAACGTTAAAGTTCGTATAAAGGAATGTTCCAACTTAAAATGGCCATAACTTGGTCATTTTAACTCGGAATCGCATATAATATACCGATTTCTATCTACTCGAAAAGATCTACCCATTTCCAAAATCACTTTTAACAAACAAGGTCATATAGGCCCCGAAACAGTGGCGACAAAGTTCACCACGAATTTTTCCAACACAAAACAACTTTGGTTCAAGAAATCAAAATTGGTTTGATAAATACTTTGTTATCTATATAGTAGAAAAATCTTTTTTTATAACTATAGAACTCATATTCAAGTATGCTCTACTGTTCTGTTGCCCAATTTTTCTTGAGTAAAACAATGTCGGGTTGAAGTTTTTGGAAAAAGATAGTTTTCAAAAATTGTTTTTGTAAATTTCTTGAAATGAATACCGCGTTTCCTTTTGTTTTCTAAAAACGCTTTATGTTGGTTTTATTATTTTTCCTAAGTAACTTTTGAAAATTGAATTTTCCATTTTCTAAGTTTTCTACACTTATACTATTTTAGAGTTTTTAGAAAATACGCTATTATCCCTATTTACTTTTCTTGTACAAATTCCTTTGTCTATTTGTTTGCAAAAATCTTTATTTGAAAATTTCCCATTCTTTTCTCATGCCTTATGTTTTTCATAGAAATCACCCATTCATAAAAGTTTATTTTCTTGATAAAACAAAGTGGAGCAATATGTGACTTGAGAACTTTTTATAGTAAAGTAGTTTTTAAAATCTTAATAGTTGCTTCTTGTAATTTGAAAAGAGATAACTTTATTTTTGTTTTTTAAATCATAGATTTCCTACTTTACATAAACTTGTTCCTAAATGTAAAAATCTCCTTTTCGTCAATTATTTTTAGAACTTAAAATTTTGGTCAACAATTTAAATGAACATGACTTATGAGAAAATAATAGCAAGCAAAATAACATAGGTAATAAAATCAAGTATTGGAGTCTTAGCTTTTTCAAGGCTCCTGGGACTAAGAAGTAGACTAGTTCCCAAAATAAAATAAAGAAAAAAAGAAAGAAAAACTTGTTTTGACTTGATGAGGACAAGTCTAAGACTAGAGACTAGTCTTAAAATAACAAGGAATAAGTAAATAAATTGTAAGAAATTAATAAATAAATTGCAAAGGAAAGTAAATAAATTGCAAGTGAGCTTTATGCTCTAAAAGATATGTATATACATATATAGATAATAATATTTAGATATAGTAGCAATAATATGAACAAAAATAATAACATGAACATAAATAGATTTTTCATGAACAAGAACAATACGAACATAATGTAGCCTCCATAACTTGTAGTCTTTGGAAACTCACACTATGGTCATGTAAAGTTACATGACATGGAGAAGAAGAAAATAGTAGAAGGTGGTTACCTAAAGAAGACTTTGGTATGGTTATGTGGTTATGGGTTTTAGTTGTTGGTAGAAGTTGTTGTGGAAATATTTTAAGAGAGTTTTGGGGTGGTATTTTGAGAGAGTTTTGAGAGGAGAAATTGAGAGAGTTTTGGTAAGAATTTGTGGGTAGTGAATGTGTGAAAGAAGTGAAAGAGAGGGGGTATTTATAGGAAAATGCGGAGGGATTTTTGTATGATTAAAATAAAAGAAAATTGAAACAAATTGATGAGGAAGAGAGGGGAGGGGGCGCCGGCCACATTGATGGGGAGAGAGAAGAGATTTTATTTTATTTTTTTTGTTAAATAAAAGATGTCATATGTAAGGTAGATGTGAAATAAAGTTATATAAAATGTAAAAAGTAAGAATTATAGGTTATGTAGTGTGTAAGAATAGGTGTAAGAAAAAGTAGAGATAAAAGAATAGTGTAGAATAGTAATGAATAGTGTAATATAAGATAGATATGACTAATAAAGTACCGGTAGTAAGAAAATACGCGTATAAATGCAGTATTTGTTATTTTTTACTTACCGAAAAATTACGAAACTGATATTTTTTAAAACGTTATATTTTTACGAGCCTAATGGTGTATTCGGAATATTTTTACTATTCCGAGCTCCCTGACACATTTTTCGAGAACTGTGTCCGATCGGGTTCAAAGACTTCCGAAATTCGCAAAACTGATATTTTTATATAACCTATGGTTATTACGAACTATTCTAGCTAATCATCCCAACTTCGTTTTTCAGGGCCAAAGAAAACGGCAATGTCACGCCTTGAGGGGTACCCTAGACGTAGCAGTCCGCCGTACATAATACTAAAGTCTAGGAATGACTACCTTAGCCACGCAAAGGCTTCCATATCATATAAAGCGTACATCACAACCAAGGGAACGCATCGGAGTAGCGCAATTTATATTAATAATAAATAAGTAACAAGACAAAGAGAATACTTATCATAAAATATATTGCATTGCAATTCTTAGGGGCATGTCCATCTATTATCTTCAAATAAATATACATCACTATTCATATAAGTCATTATATATAAAGAACCTTACAAAATTACTTATCTTATGATTCTATTTCCTTCATAGAAGCTTAACCATCCTTCCATGATTTCCTCAATGTCATGATCCTCAATTTAAGCCACGGATATACTTGTTTCAACAAAATCTATAGGGGTATAAGCTATGACTAGCTTAGTGAGATATTCCTTTTCATTCGCACCATATTTTCAAACAAGTTTATTTATTTATTTATTCACACATATGCTATGCATACAATGCAACAACCACGTGATTACGCAAATATATACAATTATCCGGAAACCATATATAGAACGGATTTACCCCTCCATATCAAAGGTTAGGGAATCGGGGTTGAAGGTCCTCGACCTTCTACTGCTAGTCCCTAGGTTCTCACCCACAGTGTTCGGTTGGCTCGGCTCCGAATCTAGAGTTGCTTTCCTCGAGCGATCTGGATTCTCCAGGAAGGAACATGGCCTGTGGCACGCACGATCATAGCCAATCCAACTCTACGCGTAGGAGTAGCAGCCGTCCGAAATAGATGTGACTCGATGGATGCTATGCGTGAGCGTTTTAGTTTTCTTAAGCCAAATCTATTAAGGTTTATTAGGAGCGATCAATCAATTTAGTAACAATAAACAGGCATACAAGTAAGTAAACAAAATTATTTAAACAAACAGTTCGAAGTTGCGATATTCTTAGTTCTTATTTCACGCATAATCTAGAATCACGTATATACACATAATCCCGAATCCCCAAATATATATATATCCATTTTTATCTTTTCTTAGTATACTAATGCTACCACTTTACAAGCACAAGCAAGGTAACGAAATTATGAGGAATAACTCACTCGTCCATTTTGCTATCTTCTTAGTCGTAGTAATCCTCGGGTAGGGTATTCTCGTATCCTTCGTCACCTACACAAAAGCAATACCCGGGATAAGTCTTCCATGAAATTCCTATCCTTGGATATTCTAAACTTTTCTTAAAATCGTGGTAAATCGTACAAAAAGAAATTTCAACTCAAAATGGCCATAACTTGCTCATTTTAACTCGGAATTTCGCAATAATATACCGTTTTCTATCTATTCAAAATATCTATCTATTTCTAAGCTCATCTTTGTCATATAAGATCATTTGGGTTCCGAAAACATTGGGTTCATATTTAAAACGAATTATTTCTAAACTTTTACAAATGCATTTTCTAACTCAACTTTCTTTTTATAGAAAATCCTTTTGCAACAATATAAGTATATATAGATATTTTTTTATAAACATTTTGAATATATCGGTAAGCTCACTTTATATGCAAAATTTCTAATGCTAGTGTCTCAACAATTTATTTCATAAAACAATTCTTTTTAAAGCGTTAAAACTTATCTTGATAAATTCCTTTTCAAGTATTTGGAAGGAACTTTATATTTTCATTATAAATGAGTATATTCTTGTTTTATTTCCTTCCTTCCTTTTTCCAAAACAAGTAAATTTTCCCTTTAACCTTAGTTTTCATAAATTTCACTTCTAGTGATAAAAGATCAATTTTTATCAAAAAGTATATTAGGTTGTTGAAAAACCTTTTTATAATTTTGTATTTAGGATGGTTTTAGAAAATAAATCTTGTTTTCTTATATTCATTTCTAAAATATAAGCTTTTGCTTTTCTAAACTTGTTTTTTCATTTCTTTTGAAAAGAATCATCTTTATAAAATCCATTATTATTAATCTTACTTTATTTATATTCTTTTGAAAATGAGTTCCTTCTTTTAGAAATTTGAAAATCATTTTTCCTAAGTGGGTTCATAACTTTATGAGTTGATTTTTATCTTAACTTCGAAAACTAGTTTGTTTCTTAGTTTAAAAAAGAGTTTAAGTCTTAAAATTTTAATATTAACGATTTATTTTTCTTAAAACTTAGATTACCATAAAATACAAAGAAAATATTTATTTCTTATGTTTTCTTGGTAAAACTATCTTTGTTATTTAAGAAAACTTGTATTACTCTATTTCTAGGTTGTTGATAGTAACTTCATGATTTTGTGATAAATCACTTAATTGAAATTCTAGCTTTGAGTTTATTTAGTAAAGTAAAATTCTATTTTTAGATTAGTTGAGACATTAACATTATGTAATTGCAAGTATTATGAGCATATAAATAATAGGAACATAAGAAAATACTAGAAATAAATAATGAGCAAGAAAAATAAAATATCAAGTATTGGGAACTTAGCTTTATCAAGGTGTCCCGGTCAGTATTGGAGCCTTAGCTTTATCAAGGCATCCTGGGACTAAGAATGGACTAGTCCCGAAAGATTAAAGAAAATAAATAAATAAAAGATTGTTTTGACTTAATATTGACAAGTCTAAGACTAGAAAGACTAATCTTAATAATAATATGAAATAAATAAATTGCATAACTTAAAAGTAAATAAATAACAAATGAGCTTATATGCTCTAAATAAATATATATACATAATATACATAATATAAGTTAGATTAGAAGCAAATAATAACAATAATAATAACAACATAATAAAATAGAAAGCTTATGTACAAAAACAAAACATGAACATGTTGTTGCTTTTACTACTCATGTGAGTTTCAAAACAACACCATAGTCATGCTAAGTTACATGACATGATTAGATAAATGGTTGAAAGAAATTTTTATCTAAGGTATTTGTGTGGTATGAAGATGGTAGTGAATGTATGGTTATGTGGCTGTGGAGAAATGGTAGTTGTATTGTATAAAGGGAAATTCTTGTGAGTATTTGGTGAAAGAGAGTTTTGGTAGAGGAAAAGTTTATGGAGAGTGTTTGTGTAGAAATTTTGAGAGAGTTTTGGTAGTGAAATGAATTGTGTGAAAGAATAGAAGAGGAATGGGGTATTTATAGAATTTTTGGAATGTTTTGGATGTAATAAAATAATTTGAAAAGGAAAAATAAATTGTTGGGAAGAGATAGGGGGGGGGCGCCGGTTTGCTTTATGGGGAGTGGGAATTGATTTATTTTAATTTGTTTTGTGTAATAAAGAAGTAATGTGTAAAGTTGATGTAAATAAAGTTGTATTGAAAATGAAAAATGTAAGAAAATAGGTATGTAGATGTAAGAAATAGGTGTAAGAAAAAGTAGAGATAGTGAAATAGTAATGAATACTAGAAAAGTGCTATGAATAGTAGACTAGACAATTAAAGTACCGACAGTAATAAAAATACGTGTAATAATGCGATATCTGTAATTTTTAGCTATCGAAAAATTTTAAAACTGATATTTTTAGAATCCTTATATTTTTACGAGTCTGTTGGTATAAACGGAATATTTTTAATATTCCGAGCTCCGGGACACGCTTTTCAAGCACTGATCCCGTTTGAGTCCGAAGGCCACTCGAAATTCGTTAATTTGATATTTTTATGTTACCCTATATTATTACGAACTATTCTAGTCCATCAACTTAATTTCGTTTTCTAGAGTTTGAAAACGCGGGATTGCCGAATCTTAAACACTAGGGTTCGTTATGGGTTTTGTTGTCCTTAGGGTTCCGGTTTGACTTCTATTTTCGTCGAGATATTCGTAAGATTGTATAATTTTCGAGTTTTGGTCGTTTTATATTTTTAGCTTGATATCTATGTTTTATCTTATTTTATTTGTGATTAATAGTTTTTAGTTCTCGGGATAGTTTAACCGAGTCTAGGGTTATGAATTGACTCATCTTGACTTTTGGTGAAAATTTGGAATTTGTGATTCTAAAATTTTATCGAAGGATTTAGGATTTTATCCTTTCATTGTTAGGCAGTATTTGGGTCTATCGTTTCGATTCGCGTTTTAGGAATTAGGTAGATTATTTAATTAGCGTACGGACGTTGATTATACCGGTAGTTGGATTTTATATTTTGTTTCAAGGGTTCTCATTTTCTCAAGATCCAGAAAGCTTGTTCTTTACCTTTATTTGGACTAAGTTTTAACTTGATTCGATTTTTTTGGGTTTCGTTTCCAGTATTTTGACTCGGTCTAGAATTAGGTATTTATCTTGAGTTGATTTTCGGGATTTGTATTTTGATATTAGGCTTCTAAGATTATTTTTAAGAATTATGAAATTTTCGGGGGTTTACAGGCAATGCCGAACTTAATCGGTTACGGTAAACTAGGGTTTTGTTGGTCTTTAGGGTTTCGTTTACTTCCGGTTTAGGGTTTTATGCTAAATCGATTCCAAAAATTTTAGGGGTTTACAACCTACCCTCCTTAAGAAAGTTTTGTCCTCAAACTTGGAAATTCCTAATTGTGGTTCCAACCAAAAGTTGGTTACTTGGGTTGTGCTTCATTCGTATCTCAAAAAGATCCTTTTAATCAATCTCCTCATCTCTTATCTTTTTGGATTCTTTGGAATAAATGTCTGTATTGGGTATTCCTCATAAGGAAAGTTCTCCTTCCAAAAACATTAACTTTTATCTTCGTAATCGATTCCCTAACCATTTGTTAAATGGGGATTTATCACATGTCTCCCATATGTTTATATAATAATCTAGACTTCCTTCTTGTCTTATCACTTCTCAAAAGATCATACGGTAATTACTTCCTACCTTTAAGCGCACATGATTTCCATTTTGAAACTCCTAGGGCCCTTCTTTTCTGATTAGTCTTATTTCTGTCGTCTTTTCTCATTTCATGAGTTACTCTTAATTGTTCCTCCCAGATTCTTGAATTGTTCTTCTTAATCGTTGGTTACGTAGTATCAGGGGTCTCTTTTTCTCCAAAACTTATTATTAGTTCCTCTTCGTTGCTCCATATTCATGTCCTGGTTTGTCATGACTTTTTGACTAAAACCTTTTTGCTTTCATATCATCTTTCTTTAATAAGCTTTTTTAGGTGTTATGTTGACCGATTATGAAATGGATCATCTTTGTAGTTGATCAGCTTATACTATAATTGTCCTTGCCTTCTTACTAACAATTTCGAAAAGGTTGATTTCGTCCTTATCTCGGTATCATCGAGTCTTTATTGATCCTTCCGTCCTTTGGTGTTCTTACTTCCTTATCAATACTTCATTTCTTTTAATGTTCCTTAAACTTCGGCATATCTAAGTTTCTTTTGAATATGCCGTTGGTCCCCATATTATGTAGCGTATTCATGATTTCTTCTTACTGACTTCTTTGTCCTTAATTATGCTAAATCGTCCTTTAGTTTCCTTCAATACACCTTTCTTCCTATATTTCTCTTTATCCTTAGTATCTTCTCATCTAGGCTCTTTTATTCTTTCTATACAGTTGGTTTTAATACCCTATCGATTGTTTTCTCCTTGTTTTGCAATTTTCGATGTTCAACTTCCAATTCTTTTTACTATCTCCTTATCCTTTGATTATCTCTTTTTCTCCTTCAGGCTATACCACGATTTTCGTCAATTATTTGCTTCTTTAATAGGGTCTTATATTCTTGGTTCGGGTCCAAAAAGCTTTACCAGAACTTGTGGGGTTTATAAAGAGTTGAGGGTCATTCCTTTAAATCACTTCTTGATCGGATCCTTAGTTGGTATCATTGCGATCTAAACCTTGAGAAAACGAGTTTGCTTTTTGTAATTGGTCAAAAGATTTTCACTTCCAAGGAATGGATGTTCACTTTGTTCTTTTCAAAAGTTAACACATTGTCTTAGGGGTTTATCCATTTTCTTCCATTATAAGCTAAACTGGTATATTCCATGGTGGTATACTTCATTGCATAATGTCTTGAGCTAAAGCTTCTTGTAGTTGTTCCTTCGATAAAATTATCCATAGGATATTAGTCTATTCTCAAGTTTTGATCCTTGAATGATATTTGGATCCATAATTCTTCTTAAAACTTCTACGAGATTCACAAATATCTCCAAAGGTTGGTTTTCTTTTCATTCCCCTTCGTGTTACTGAGATGGTCATTCATTCTCCCTAACTAACAAGTCCTTTACTACTATTATCTTTCCGTCTTATTGGTTTATGAGTTTATGTTCTCCTTGTGACTTTTCATTGGGGTCCTACTCGGGAGGTATACATCTTATTCAAGGATTACTTAACTCCATTATTCCTTAGAGTCACAAATGACTGCGTGTCCTTATGTATTATTGAATGATCGACCAACACTTTCTTGGGTTTCATCATCCTTTCGTGTGGGGATTTTAAATCTTAAAACTAGAGATTGGTTGTTTGTTATCGGTAGTCTAGGCTAGATATAACAAAAGAATGTGTCGCCTTGAATTCCAAAAGAGAGCAAAACATTCTGATTTACTAACTGAAAGCCTCTTATGTGCTCGATAGGGGACTATTACTCCTATTCTCTTATTCATCCATATAAGAAAAACTTTTAAACTTTAGCATTGCTGAAATAAAGGAACAACAACAACATAGATGGGTTGGAGGCTTCGGTCCCCTCACTGCGTTATAGCCTCTTATGCACTCCAATGCAGCTAAGTTTCCATTTTCTTCGTTTACTTCTTCACTTATCCATCATCCCTCCAAGTTGTCGATCCGAACTCCTGAAGCAATAGATCCTGATCTGCTTTCACTTCCACTTCATTTCCTTTCTAATCTTATAGGAACAACTCCTTCTGATGATCTTGACAGAATAATCCCTCCTTGTGGACAGTTGTTGGCAAAATGCCCTTTCTGATTGTAGACATGGCAAGTATTAACTCCTTTGTTTGGGCATCTTGATATCTTATGGTCTGCATTTCCACAGAAGAAACACTTTCCAAATAACTGGGGGCACTTCTTCGGGTAATGTGCTCCATTACACTTCCAACACTGAACGTCCTTTGGTGTGAACCTTCCACTGTCGTTATTATAGTTGTTGGGGATCTTGAATTTCTTTAGTGGAGGCATGTAACTGGATCCTACATAAACTTCTTCTCAACAATCAGGGTTCCTTCTTCTTCTTTTCTTTCTCTCCTTTTTCTTGCTCTTCCACGATCCGAGCTCTTTCCACCAATTCTCAGAAATTTCTTGTGTCGAATTCTTCCAACTTCATTCTTAGGTTTTCATCCAATCCTCCTATAAAGACTTATCTTTTTAACTCCTCGTTGTACTTATAGGAATCAGGGGCATATTGTAGTAGTCTACTAAACTCAGTCTCGTATTACTTGATCGTCCTTCCCTTTTGAGCAATTTGCAAGAAGTCTGCACTATATCTTACTCGTAAACTTATGGGGAAATAATTCTCCAAAAACTCATGTCTAAACATTTCCCAAGAGATTGGAGCTCCCAACTCCCTTTTCTTTGATTCCCACCATATCCTCGTGTTCAGGCGAAGCATGAATGTTCCATACTTAATTTGCAGGTGGGGCGGAACTTCATATGCATTCAAACGACATCTCAATTTGAGATACCAATCTTCGGCCTCCTCCGGCTTATCATAAGCTCTTCAAAATAGTGGTTGCTTTTGATGAAGTCAGGCAACATACTCTTATACGGCCTTGGTGGTGGGGGTGGAGGTAGCGGTGTACTTTGGCTATGCATATTCCTATGCACAGATGCCTCTATTGATGCTTGTTGTGGCAGCGGTGTTGGTATAGATGATGGTGTTGTTGCTAGTGCTGTCTCAGGTACAGGTGCTTGTGCTGTATGTTTTGCTTAATTTCTTCTAACACATGGGTTAAGTGTCCTAACATGGCGTGTAAGTCCATCTGAGGTGCGGCGGCTCTTTGAACAGCAAGTTGATCTGCTTCAATGTCTGGTTGGTTAGAGGCGCTTTGTTCCTCTCTTCGTCTACTTCTATTTCGGTTGTTTTAAACTTTTCTAAGTTAGGTTTTATAAAGTTTGGATAACTTAATTAATTTTTTTTTCGAAATTGGTGGGTATAACGGAAACTTAAATATGCATAAAAGCTAATAAAATTTAAATCAAGACAATTTCTAAAATCAACTTAAAGCATCATCATAGAAATAAGGTTCATACATGAAATTAGAAATAAGACAAATCACAAAAAGGAAAATACATAGAAAATAGCAAACATTGCTCGAAAACTAAAAGATAGACTAGATCGGGGATCTAGTCTATGGTAACAAAATCTAAGCTGGACTTTTAGGGATATGCTCCATCTTTCCTTCCCTTCATTCTTCGGGTGCATCTCCCGGATTGCTGCTGGATGATCCTGGGTTCAAACTCCTCATGATTTAGTCAAAGCGTTTCTTTCTCTTCCGTTCCCTTTCCAACGCTCTTTTGTGATAGTCAATCAGTTCCTCATCGTCATCACTAGTGCTATCTCATCAATGGTCTTCCAAGTGATTGTTCCTTCAGTCTCCATACTATTGTTTCGTTTGTTGGAGCATTTTCCGTATCGATTGTGGAGTTTGTTCCTTGTCCTCCCCGAGTATGTCGTCCTTCTAGATAGCGGATGATTCTTAACTCATCACTAGTCCAAGGTTCCTCGACTCCCACAACGGCTTGATCCCTTACCTCTTGCGCCGATCTTTCTTCTTGATTTTCCTCTGGGTCCTCATCGGGTTCATCATCCAAGCTATCACTCACCTCTTGCATTGGTTCGTCTCTTATCACTGATCCATCTTCTCGCAGACGTAAGGCCTTGTTCCTCCCTAGTTGGATTCTTGCGAAAGCGGGCGGCTCAGTGGATATTTCAGTTGGGGGTCGTAGCATTCCCTGATATATACCATGCCAATGGAAAATATCGTTGATATCAGCCCTCATCCATTCGAGGTGATCCATCAGATCATCATGGGTGTAAACAAACATTGGTCCAATCTTGGTCCAAGTTCGAAAATCTGGTGAAGTTCGACCTCCTTCTTCTCTAAGGATGAAAGTTGCCTCCTTTAGCATTTGTCGGTGGTCCGCGATGGCAATGATCCGTTCCACAGCATATATTACCTCTAACTCAGTCATTTTCTTGCCTATAGGGCAGTTGTGAATAGTTCGTAACACTCCCTTCCATTTAGTTTACATCATTCCCCTCTTCCAGATTTGGAACATTTCCCAAACGGTCTTAAGTTGTCCTGCTAGGGCAAACTCCTCACATAAAACTCTAAGTCTCATTTGGTAATTCTCTAGTTTTTCGAAAGGTCTTTTCCGGAAGTTCTTGGCTTGAAGACGGGCCTCATCTATGGTGATCTACGTAAAAGAGAGATATTAGAAAACTTATTCTACCCATTCTATTTCATCTAAATCTTTCTTACTTCTATTCTGAGTCAATTCCAATTCTATAATGATGACTTCTAAGTTCTTAAACCATGCTCTGATACCAACTTAAACTGTCACGCCCCAAAGGGTACCCTAAACGTGATAATCCGCCACACTCAATATTAAAGCTTAAGTATGACAACCTTAGCCATCCCCAAAAGCTTTTATATTGAAGTGTAAGGCGTACTTTCACAACTTTAGAGGACCATATATGGAATTATGAAGCTTAAGGAGATATAATAACATATTAAGAAAAGAGAATTCATAATAAACATTTATTCATAGCAATGGTTTTACAAACTTAGGGACATTTCCCTTTGACCACTAATCTATTACAAGACATTTGTACATTTTCTCTAATACTAAACTTTATCTAAAATTTCTTTATCTAAAAGAAATTACCTGCCCGCAGCGTCCTCGTGGCCTTAACCATAAGTAGGGAAACTGAAAAAGATATCTATGGGGGTATAAGCTAATAGCTTAGTGAGAAATATTTCCATAAATAACTTCTTGTAACAAGATTTCAAACAAGTTGATTAATCAATCAAATATAATGCAACATATACGTGAGCAAACAAGCACATAGTTTTCCGGGAACTATATGTTGAATGGATTTGCGCCATCTATTCCAGGTTTGGTGATACTTAACCTCAAAACAAGTAGTTTTAATTAAAAAGTTTTATGCTCACGAGCACTCATCACCAAGCATTCCGAAATCTACTTGATTTGACCTTGCGATCATCCGCCAAGCATTTCCCTTAAGTCGCCAAGCAATCGCTTTCGGATCTTCCGCCAAGTGTTGCTTTCGACATGAGCTTACTACCCTTCTCACACAAGGATAATAACCCAAAATGCAATGTGACTCACTTCATGGTATGCATGAATTCATTTATTTATAAAGTCATAGCATAATTATTTTTGAATTTAAGGCAATCCAAGAATTTCATACCAATCAAATGTTATACTAAAACAAACATTTAAAACAATTCCGGTTCCGATATTCTTAAAATTCTTTCAAAAAATTATTTTACATACACATTGGTTTATATTTTCCTAATTCTAATGCAACTAATTTACAAGCACAACAAGTATAGCATTTAATGGAAATAAACTCACGATGCCATGTCGACTATTCCTCTAGGTGGATGAGTCGTTCACACACTCCAATTAATCGTAATAATCTTCGGGATAAATGAATCCTTCCTCGGAGTCACCTAGCTAAAGAAAATACCCACAATGAGTATTTCTTGATGATTTTCTTGAATTTTGACAAAACAATGTCAAAAGAACGTTAAAGTTCGTATAAAGGAATGTTCCAACTTAAAATGGTCATAACTTGGTCATTGTAACTCGAAATCGCGCATATAATATACCGATTTCTACCTACTCGAAAGGATCTACCCATTTCCAAAATCACTTTTAACAAACAAGGTCATATAGGCCCCAAAACAGTGGCGACAAAGTTCACCACGAATTTTTCCAACACAAAACAACTTTGGTTCAATAAATCAAAATTGGTTTGATAAATACTTGGTTATCTATATAGTCAAAAAATTCTCTTTTTATAACTATAGAACTCATATTCAAGCATGCTCAAGTGTTCTGTTACCCAATTTTTCTTGAGTAAAACAATGTCGGTTGAAGTTTTTGGAAAAAGATAGTTTTCAAAAATTGTTTTTGTAAATTTCTTGAAATGAATACCTTGTTTCCTTTTGTTTTCTAAAAACGCTTTATGTTGGTTTTACTATTTTTCCTAAGTAACTTTTGAAATTGAATTTTCCATTTTCTAAGTTTTCTACACTTATACTATTTTAGAGTTTTTAGAAAATACGCTATCCCTATTTACTTTTCTGTACAATTCCTTTGTCTATTTTTTGCAAAAATCTTTATTTGAAAATTTCCCTTTCTTTCTCATGCCTTATGTTTTTCATAGAAATCACCCATTCATAAAAGTTTATTTTTTTGATAAAACAAAGTGGATCAATATGTGACTTGAGAACTTTTTATAGTAAAGTAGTTTTAAAATCTTAATAGTTGCTTCTTGTAATTGAAAAGAGATAACTTTATTTTTGTTTTTTAAACCATAGATTTCCTACTTTACATAAACTTGTTCCTAAATGTAAAAATCTCCTTTTCGTCAATTATTTTTAGAACTTGAAATTTTGGACAACAATTTAAATGAACATGACTTATGAGAAAATAATAGCAAGCAAAATAACATAGGTAATAAAATCAAGTATTGGAGTCTTAGCTTTTTCAAGGCTCCCGGGACTAAGAAGTAGACTAGTCCAAAATAAAATAAAATGAAAAAAAGAAGAAAGAAAAATTTGTTTTGACTTTATGAGGACAAATCTAACTAGACTAGTCTTAAAATAACAAGGAATAAGTAAATAAATTGCAAGGAATTAATAAATAAATTGCAAAGGAAAGTAAATAAATTACATTGCATAAAAGTAAATAAATTGCAAGTGAGCTTATATGCTCTAAAATATGTATATACATATATAGATAATAATATTTAGATATAGTAGCAATAATATGAACAAAAATAATAACATGAACATAAATAGATTTTTATGAACAAGAAATACATTAACATAATGTAGCTTCCATAACTTGTAGTCTTTGGAAACTCACACTATGGTCATGTAAAGTTACATGACATGAAGAAGAAGAAAATAGTAGAAGGTGGTTACCTAAAGAAGACTTTGGTATGTTATGTGGTTATGGGTTTTAGTTGTTGGTAGAAGTTGTTGTGGAAATATTTTAAGAGAGTTTTGGGGTGGTATTTTGAGAGTTTTGAGTGGAGAAATTGAGAGAGTTTTGGTAAGAATTTGTGGGTAGTGGATGTGTGAAAGAAGTGAAGAGGAGGGTGGTATTTATAGGAAAATATGGATTTTTGGGTGACTAAAATAAAAGAAAATTGAAACAAATTGATGAGGAAGAGAGGGGGGCGCCACATTGATGGGGAGAGAGGAGATTTTATTATATTTATTTTTGTTAAATAAAAATGTAATATGTAAGGTAGATGTGAAATAAAGTTATAGGAAATGTAAAAAGTAAGAATTATAGTTATATGTGTAAGAATAGTGTAAGAAAAAGTAGAGATAAAAGAAAGTGTAGACTAGTAATAATTGCAATGTAAGATAGATATGACTAAT
This sequence comes from Combretum micranthum, assembly GCA_024138025.1. Classification (NCBI taxonomy): domain Eukaryota; kingdom Viridiplantae; phylum Streptophyta; class Magnoliopsida; order Myrtales; family Combretaceae; genus Combretum; species Combretum micranthum. The sequence goes on from JAMXBD010001522.1 coordinate 185,675, forward strand.
AAAATAACGGTAGTAAGAAAATACGCGTATAAATGCGATATTTGTTATTTTTACTTACCGAAAAATTACGAAACTGATATTTTTGAAAACCTTATATTTTTACGAGTCTAACGGTGCATTTGGAATATTTTTACCATTCCGAGCTCCCTGACACATTTTTCGAGAACTGTGTCCGATCGGGTTCAAAGGACACCCGAAATTCGCGAAACGGATATTTTTATATAACCTATGGTTATTACGAACTATTCTAGCTAATCATCCCAACTTCGTTTTCCGGGGCAAAAAAAAAAAGCAATGCCGGACTTAATTGGTTATGGTAAACTAGGGTTTTTTTGGCCTTTAGGTTCCGTTTAACTTCCGGTTTAGGATTTTATGCTAAACCGATTCCAAAAATTTGGGGGTTTACAGGTGTACGCCACACATCGACAGTGTTTGTTAAACGCTAACAATCTTTGAGCCAGCGTACGCTGGCGTTTTTTGTGTAAAAATTTACCCAAACGTCGGCATCTAAGAACCAACGCCAGCACGCCGGCGGCGTAAGATGCTAGCGTACATGTAAAATTTTCTAGATTAAGTATGTTTCGTCCAAAACCAGTATATATTTATATATGTGGTATAAATAAAATAAAATAAGATTAAAAAAGGGTGACTTCAACAAAAAAGATTTAAATATTAATAAAATATAATAATTGTAATTTAGCAACTTCTAAAATTATTTGAAAATATCACTTACAATATTATTGCTAATATTAATATATTGTAAAAATAAAAATGAATTATAAATATTCTAAATAATTAATTAGTATAGATATATAAGAATGAAAATTTTAAATAAGATAAAATTAGGAACAATGTGACTTCCGAAAATATTAAAATAGTTATACGAAGTAGATTAAGAAAAACATGACAAAACCAAATAATAAGAATATCATTATATTATTAAATTATTATTGTCGTTATCAGTATTATTGTTATTATAACTATTCCTATTATGATCATTAAGATTAATATTACTATAAATATTATTATTATTATTATTATTATTATTATTATTAAGAATAATTATACATATATACATATATATACCAAACAAATTTAATATACTAATAAAAATATTATGAGATTAATAATATTAGTATTTGAAATATAAGAAACAGTTAGTAAATAGTACTATCATTATTATTATTATAATTAATATTTAAATTTTACAAATAAGAATAGAATTAAAATAATTATTTACAACTTAGTAATACACAAGAATGGAAATTTAAGAAGAGCAAAAATTATAGGTAATGCAATTTCTATGAATAACAGATAATAACCTGAAATAAGATCAAGAGAAATAAGATGAAAATAAATAATTAGAAATAAGTATTTATTGTTATAATCGATCAAGCTAAGAAACGATATAAAATGATAATAATAATCTAAATAAATTACTAATTTACTAAGTACGAATCCTGAAAATTTCAATAAAAATAAAAAATAAAATATTTTAAGATCAAGACAAGAAAAATGAAAATAAATAATAAATACTAAATACTAACTACCTTAAGAAACATATAAAAAAACAATAAATAAATAACAAAAATAATAAAATTATAAAGCAAAACAAGACTTAAAATATTCTATGACAATTATCGGTACTCATAGAACAAATAAAATTTATAGATTAATAAAATTAAGTCAATTATCATACAACATACAAAATAAGTTATTTAATTGTCTGATCATATGTTAAAATGGAGTTAAAATAAAAATAATAGACCTAGTTTAAAATTATATAATTAAAGTTAGTACTTATAATTTTTAGAAAGACTTCTCTTACAGAGAATGTGTTTAGACAGATTTTCTAACAATGACAAAAAGGATTAACCCTTATAAAACTTAAAACTCCTACCTAAGGAAAACAAAGTGAATTAAAAATAGTGAAACTTAAATTTAGGAGACAAAAAGTGCAACCAAAAGCATTTTGAATAATAGTGTAATATTAAATAGCTGCTATCTCATTTTATAGGAAAAATAGAACAAGTTCTTGGAATTCTAGTAGCTTACTACAACAAACTAGCAATGACAACAGGCGGGTAACTTTGACTTTATCACATTGTTTATGCTTGTAGTATAGCTACATCTAAATAATATATATTCAACTAATATGCATGTGGGATTAGGTATAATGCATGATGATTGATGTATGTGTCATGCCTCAAACGAAGGTCTAGTAGGATTAATCTAAAGCTATTATATCACGTGTGTACCCGTCATATGAGAGCCTTCTTGTAAGTTAAAGTGTACAAGACTATTTTATTTGTCAGTGTTTATCATATAAATGGTACATTATATTACAGGAATTCAACTATGGAATCTGATTTTCTAATTTCTACCAGGATCGCAGAGAATCGGTATTCCCTACTAAATGGTGAAAGTGGGTTTCAAACTACAACTTACAAATTTCAATTATTATAAAATTTATCTAATTTACGTTCTAAGTTTATCATATCCTATATCTCTATCTTCAATAGAGTTCGTTGGAGAAGCTCTCTTCACGCATTTCTAGTCTAATCCCAGCTAGTATTAATCCTGCACAAAAACTGTTGGGGGTGAGCGAATCAGAATCACGGGCTCAGTGAAATAACCTGACTAGACCACACATCAAACTAGCAAGGACAATAGGTGGGTAACTTTGACTTTATCATATTGCTTGTGCTTGTAGTATAGCTACATCTGAATAATATATATTCAACTAATATGCATGTGGGATTAGGTATAATGCATGATGATTGGTGTATGTGTCACGCCTCAAAAGAAGGTCTAGTAGGATTAATCTAAAGCTATCATATCACGTATGCACTGGTCATATGAGAGCCTTCTTGTAAGTCAGAGTGTAATAGACTCTATTTATTTATCAGTGTTTATCATATAAATGATACATTATATTACAGGAATTCAACTATGGAATTTGATTTTCCGATTTCTACCAAGATCGTAGAGAATCAGTATCCCCTACCAAATGATGAAAGTGGGTTTCAAACCATAACTTACAAATTTCAATTATTATAAAATTTATCTAATTTACATTCTAAGTTTATCATATCTTATATCTATAAACCCCTGAAATTTCGGAATCGGTTTAGCATAAAACCCTAACCGGAAGTCAAACGGAACCTTAAAGGTCAACAAAACCCTAGTTTACCGTACCAACCTAAATCCGAGACATTGCCGTTTCTTTGGCCCGAAAAAAACGTAGTTGGGATAATTAGCTCGAATAGTCCGTAATAACCATAGGTTTTATAAAAGTTTCAGTTTCGCGAATTTCGGGTGTCCTTCGAACCCGATCGGACACAGTTCTCGAAAAACGTGTCCGAAAGCCCGGAATAGTAAAAATATTCCGAATACACCGTTAGACTCGTAAAAATATAAGTTTTCCAAAAATATCAATTTCATAATTTTTCGGTAAGTAAAAATAACAGATATAGCTATTATACGCGTATTTTCTTACTACCGGTACTTTAATTGTCATATCTACTTTACATTACACTATTCATTACGTTCTACACTATTCTTTTATCTCTACTTTTTCTTACACCTACTCTTACACTCTACATAAGCTATTATCTTAACTTTTTACCTTTCCCATAACTTTATATCACATCTACCTTACAAATTACATCTTTTATTTAACAAAAAGTCAAAAAATAAATCAATTCCTCCCCCTCTACACAATGGCCGGCGCCCCCTCTCTCTCTCCATCCATAATTTGTTTCAATTTTATTCATTTATTAATCACACAAAAATCCCTCACATTTTCCTATAAATATCCCCCTCCTCTTTCACTTCTTTCACACATTCACTACCCACAAATTCATACCAAAACTCTCTCAAATTTTCCTCTCAAAGCTCTCTCAAGTTACTATCTCAAAACTCTCTCAAAATAATTCCACAACAACTTCCACCAACAACAAAAACCCATAACCACATAACCACATCAACGTCTTCTTTAGGTAACCCATTTATAATTCCTTCTTCTTCTTCATGTCATGTAACTTTACATGACCATAGTGTGAGTTTCCAATACTACAAGTTGTGGAAACTACATTATGTTCATGTATTGTTCTTGTTCATGCCAATCCATTTATGTTTATGTTGTTTTATTATTGTTTATATATCTATACATATATACATATTCTTTAGAGCATATAAGCTCACTTGCAATTTATTTATTTCATGCAAAGCAATTTATTTATTTTTCCATCGCAATTTAATTATTTATTCCTTGTTGAATTAAGACTAGTCTCTAGTCTTAGACTTGTCCTCATCAAGTCAAAACAAGCTTTTCTTTCATTTATTTTATTTCTTTATGGGACTAGTTTATTTCTTAGTCCCGGGAGCTTTGAAAAAGCTAAAACTCCAATACTTGACTTTATTACTTATGCTTTATGTTATTTTGTTTATTATTATCCTCATAATCATGTTCAGTTAGATTGTTGTCCAAAAAGCTTTATTTTCTAAAGATAATCAAATAAAAGAAGGCTTTTTGTCACTTAGGAATAAATTTTTGTGAAACATAAAAATACAAGATGACAAAATAAACTCATTCATTTTCAAGTTACAAAAAGAATTCACTATGAATTTAGAAACTATTTTTACTTAAAAAGCTAGTTAAATCTTTGTTACTCTACTTTGCTTTCCAAAAGAAAATATTTTGTTGACAAAAATGGTTGTTTTCATAAAGAAAGAATAAGATGGAGAACTAAGGAAATTTTTTACCTTTGCAAACAATAGGCAAAGAAAATTTATGGTTTGAAAAGAATAAAATTTTCACTTTTCAAGTTACAAGAAAAAGTTAATAAGATTATAGAAATTAGTTTTTCTACAAAAAATCCTTAATTGTTCCACTTTGTTTTCATAAAGAAACCAAATTTTCATGCATGGGTAATTATTCTTGAAAATAGGAGACATGAGAAAAAGAATGAGAAATATCAAGTAAAGATTTTTGCCAAAACAATTAAACAAGGGAATTTACACAAGAAAATGAAGAAAAGAATATTTTCTAGAAAAATATTATTAGTATAACTTAGAAAGTAGAAAATTTTATTTTCAAATGTCACTTAGAAAAAGATAAATAAAACCAACATAAAACGTTTTTAGGAAATAAAGAAAACAAGGTATTCATTTCAAAGAAATTCATGAAAATAATTTCCGAAAAGCTTCAACCCGACATTGTTTTACTTAAGAAAAAATAATTTGGACAACAAACACTTGAGCATGCTTAAATATGAGTTATATAGTTATAAAAAGAGAAATTTTTCAACTATACAGATAACTAAGTATTTATCAAACAAATTTTGATTTCTTGAACCAAAGTTGTTTTTACTTAAAAATCCGTGGTGAATTTTGTCACCAGTTTTTCGAGCCTATGTGGCTTTGTTTGTGGGAAATATTTTAGAAATGGGTAGATCTTTCTAGTAGATAGAAATCGGTATATTATATGCGCGATTCCGAGTTAAAATGACCAAGTTATGGCCATTTTAAGTTAAACATTCTTTCATACGAACTTTGACGTGTCTTTGACATTGTTTTGTCAAAATTCAAGAAAATCTTCAAGAAAAACTCATTGGGTATTTTCTTCTTTGGTTAGGTGATCCCGAGGAAGGATTTCTTCACCCCGAGGACTATTGCGATTTAGTGGAGTGTGTGAATGACTCATCCGCTTAAGAGAAATTAGACGGCAATGGCATCGTGAGTTAATTCCCCGATTTTTTCATACTCTTATTGTGCTTGTAAAATTAGTTGCACTAGAATCTAAGCAAACTCAAAAAGAAGTGTATGATAATATGTTGAAGGAATATTAAGTATATCGAAACTCAATTTGTTTGTAATAAAGTTGTATGTACATTAATATCTTGAATTGTTTGAAATTGGTTGATCACTCGAAAGAAGTTAAATGTAACTACTAGACTTTAATTAAAGAAATTATTCATGCACTTCATATGTTGAGTCACATTGCATTCGCTACTATACAATTGGTGGGACAAGTGTATAATAGTGGTGGTAGACATAACCGGTATATCATCAAGTGTATGGCGAGTAGGAGCCGGTAAGAACTACTTAAATTGATGGCTAGTAGGAGCCTGTAATAACTACAAGTTTTTCGTGGCTAGTAGGAGCCTGTAATGACTACAAAATCTTTTGGTGGCTAGTAGGAGCCTGTAATAAACAAAAATTTTGATGGCGTATAGGAGCCGGTAAGACCTATAAAAGTGTTTTTAAAAGTGGTGGCTGTAATTGGCCTGAATCCCAACCCCGAATGAAGGGCGTAAATTCATTCAACATATGATTCCCGGAAAGTCATATGTCTTGTATGCTCACGTGGTTGTTGCATTTCATATTTTGATTTATAAACTGATTGATAATCTATTGAGTATGAATTTTGGGAATTACTCACTAAGCTTATTAGCTTATACCCCGATAGCTATCTTTTGCAGTTCCCGTATTTATGGCTAAGGCCACGTGGACCTTGTGGGCAGGTAATCCCTTTTGTATATTAGAATTTTAAATAAAGAGTAGCTTAGCATTAGCATGCTAATATGTATATAATAGATTAGTAAGTTGTCCCTAAGTTAATTTTTTTTTTTTTGCCATGAACAAATAAATATTGTGATTCTTCTTTTCTTAATATGTTTTTATATCTCCTTAAGCTACATAATTCCATATATGGTCCTCTAAAATTGTGAAAGTAAGCCTTACACTTAATATAAAAGCTTTTGGAATGACTAAGGTTGCCATACTTAAGCTTTAATATTGAGTGTGGCGGACTGCCACGTTTAGGGTACCCATTGGGGAGTGACAATATCTCTATCTTTAATAGAGTTCGTTGGAGAAGCTCTCTTCACACGTTCCTAGCCCATCCCAGTTAGTATTAATCCTACACAAAAACTGTTGGGAGGTGAGCGAAGTACGGGCTCAGTGAGATAAACTAATTAGACCACACATCAACCAATAACAAATAAGTATAATTATCAATCATATGCAATGCAACAATCAATCAAATGCACATTACAAGCTTGGATGATCTAGAATCCAAAGTAGGATGGAGATATATGCCCTCTCATCGGGGTTGGAGGAACTCGATACTATGGCCCATATACCCAGGAGAGACTAAATATACAAGAAAGTCATGATCCTCATTGTAGTTATCTCTTTATACTTTAGGCACTCAATTCCTATTTAAGCCTTAAAAACCCCACTAAGTATTAGTCATTTCATAGCGATACCATCAGCGGTGTCCTTCATTACCAGTTAGTTCCCATGGAACCGATAGAACAAAGGTAATCTTGCGTAGAACTAATAGCCTCTTGCCTAGACAAGCCAAGCATTACCAGAGAACCGAAATACTAACATGTAGTAGGCTGCCACATCTTTAAATGCAGTTTATGCAAATCATGTGATGCATGTCCATTTCATTTATAGTACCAGTAGTTGTTAATCAAGTTTAAGGCGATCATATGATTTATAGACAATCATCAACATGCTTTATACAACATTTATCATTCAATAGAATTATCACTTATATTATGGTAATTTGTCATTCAATCATACACCACGCATCATGCATTATCCCCAATCCCACATGCATATCAATTGAATATATATTATTCCAAATGTAACTATACTACAAGCACAAAAAAATGTGATAAAGTCAAGTAACTCACCTGTGGTCCTTGCTAAATTATTGTATAAGCTAGCGAAAGTTTGAGAATTGATCTATTTTCCTATGAAAGGAAATAACAAAGATTTTGTCATGCCCCGGAGGGTACCCTAAACATAGCAGTCCGCCGCATATAATATTAAAGCTAATGAATGACAACCTTAGTCACGCAGGAGCTTCGATATCACGTGCAAGACATGCTTCCAAGATAGTAAGAGACTCAAAGGGTATTACGTTTAAGCAGATAATAAAAGCATGCAAGAACTTATATAAATAAACATGTAATATTCATTAGAATAAAAATTCTCTTTACAACTTCTTAGAGGCATTCCCCCATTCTAATAGCCTTGTTCAACTAAGCCATCTTTAAAATATATATAAATATAACATAAGTCTACTATGGAGATTTTTCTTAGAAGTCTACATCAAAAACTAAATATATATAAACTTCTTCCAAAAATTCCTAGTAGCTTTGACTTATACCTAACAAAAGGGGCTCCTTGGTACCAACCACAATTAATCATACTATAACAAAAAGCTATAGGGGTATAAGCAAAACTAGCTTAGTGAGATAACTCTCATCTACAAAACATTTCCATAAAACACACAAGTATTTAGACAATCATATGAGAATGCATCAATCACATAAGCAAACAAAATACGCACGATTAACCGGAAACCATTTGTAGCATGGATTTTACGCCCTCCATGTCAAGGGTTGGGTGGTTATCGGCCCATACGACCATCAATATTTGTACACTTACCGGCTCCTACTTGCCCTATAGACTTTCTGGCTCCTACTTGCCTATGTAGACTTTCCGGCTCCTACTAGCCACCACTACAACTCTTCGTTTCCCCACACGAGGAATAGTAGCAAAAAATAACTGTGACTCACAAATATGATATGCATGAATTGTTTCCAACATAGGGTTATTCAATTAACGTCAAGGTGATCAAAACGATGTTCATCATACCATTGTAAGAAAACATAAGTTATTCATCCATTCCTCTTTCGATATTCTTAGCTTTCATTCAACAACGATATCAATCAATCATGAATCCAAATCACCAACATTTATTCATTTATCTTTTTTCTTATTCTCTAATGCTACTACTTACAAGCACAATCAAGGAAAAATAATTAGTAAAGGATTAACTCACTCCATGATGATAGCTCATAGTCGAAGTGATCTTCTAGGAAGACGATATCGGTTCCTTCTTTACCTAAACAAGATGAAATACCCAAAATAAGTCTTTCATAGAATTTCTACTTTGAAGATTCTAAATCTATCTTGAATTCGCGGTAAAATCGTATTGAAGGAAATTCCAACTTAAAATGGCCATAATTTGCTCATTTTAACTTGAATTTCACATATTATATGTCATTTTCTACCTATTCAAAACGATCTATTCATTTCTAAGGTTACTTTTACAATAAAAGGTCGTTTGGGTCTCGAATTAGAAGGGTACAGATTTAATACGAAAATTCTATCCTTGAAAAACAAGAAGTTCTAATCTTTCCTTTACTAAGGCTTGTTTAAATAAAACTCAAATATGTATATTTTTTAAAAGAATTCCTTATGTATATAAATATATTCATAATTTATGCATGAAGCTATATGTGTTGTCTTGTTTAATTTATCTCCTTAAAACAACCTTTTCTAGTATTTTGGAAATTTGGATTTGTTAGATTCATGTGGGTGAAGTAACGTATAAAATTTTTGGATTTATTAAAATCTAATATACTATATTCTGATTCTTTAGTTTATCAAAAGTGAGTTGAAAATATAGTTTGGTCTTTTGAAGTTATCTACTAAATTGATTTTTAGGATTTGAAAAATAGAATTTCCAAAAAGTTTTCTTTAGTAGTACTTGATGAGTTTATTCTTTGAAAATTCGTTTTCCTTGTAAATTGATTTTCTTGAAAACTTATTTTGCTTTTGGTTTAGAAAGTTGATAAAAATACAACTAAGTTATTATCTCTATATCAAGACTTTATTTGAAAAGGAGATATATTTAGACTTTAAGGAAACTTCATTTAATAGTTTGAAATTTCATAATGAGTTTTACATAAACTTTTAAAAGAGATTTCTTTGAAAATATTTTTTTTTCTAAGTCTTTGGAAAAACTTTGATCAAGTTTTATTCTTTCATAAAAAAGATTCATTTTTTTTTATTTTTTATTTTGACAACAACTTATTAGCCAAGCATGAATATGATTATGTAGTTTATAAAAGCTAAAAATATCATAAGATAAGATAATAAAGAACATAAGAAATAAATAAACACAATAATAATTGTCAAGTATTGGAAGCCTTAGTTTTTTTTTTTTTTTTCCAAGGTTACTCAAAACTAGAATAGACCAGTCCCAAAAGAAAAAGAAAATTGTTTTGACTTGATGAGGATAAAGCTAAGACTAGAAAGACTAGTCTTAAAACACTTAAAAGTAAACAAATTGCAAGGTAAATAAATAAATTGCAAGGAAAGTAAATAAATTGCAATAACAATGAGCTTATATGCTCTAAAAGATATATATGGCTACATAGATATATTTAGTTAAATATATATACGAAAACAACATAAAGGAAAAAGTTTCATGAACAAAAACAAAGTCTAAACATATTGTTGCGTTCTTAACCTTTATGGTTTTAGAAAACACACATTATGCTCATACTAAGTAAATGAACATAAAGGAAACTTAAAGAAGTATTACCTATGAAAACTAAACTTTGAGAGAACTCTTGAAGAAATTTTGAGAGAGTAAGAGTAGTATATGAATGGTGTGAAGAAAATGGAAGGAAGAGGTAGTATTTATAGGAAAAAGTGGAAGGAAATTTGTGTTAATTAAATAAATTGAAAATGAAACAATTTGAGGAGAGAGGGGGGGTGTGGCCGACGCTGCTTATGAGAGAGGAAGGGAGAGAAATTTATTTTTTTGTATTTTTGTTAATGAAAAGTAAGATATAAAAGATGTAAAGTTATATTGGAAATGAAAATTGTAAGAAAATAGAGGTATGGTTGTAAGAGTAGGTTGTAAGAAAAAGTAAAGATAGATAAATAGTATAGAATAGTAATAAATAGTGTAATGTAAAGTAGACATGACAATTAAAGTACCGATAGTAAGAAAATAGCGTATAATTGCGATATCCGATATTTTTAGTTACCGAAAAATTATAAAACTGGTATTTATGAAAACCTTATGTTTTATGAGTCTAACGATATATTTGGAATATTTTTACTATTTTAAGCCTCAAGATACGTTTTTTGAAAACTGTATCCGATTGGGCTCAAAACTAATCGCAGTTTACCTAATATGATATTTTTAAGCTTTCTCATGTTATTACGAACTATTATACATACTAATCTCTTACTTAATTTATTAGGTTTGCTAACACTGGATTGCTGGACTTGAATGATTACATATGACTAGGGTTTTGTTGACCTTAGGATTTCCAGTTGACTTTTTAATTAGGGTTTATACCTAATTGATCACAAAAATTTGGGTGTCTATAGATTCATTATTAGACTATTTCGGTAAGAGAAGTTGTAAACCCCCAAAGTTTTGAGATTGGTTTAACTTAAACCCTAATTGGAAAGTCAATTGGAAACCCTAAAGCCAACAGAACCCTAGTTAGATGAAATGGTTTAAGTCCGGCAATCCCGTATAAGCTACCTTGAGAAAGTAAGTAAGAGATTAGTATATAGAATAGTTTGTAATTACATAAGGAAGCTTAAAAAGATCATATTAGTAAAACCGCGAATCGTTGTAAGCCCCGGAAAATTTCAGTAATAATTTCAAGACGAACTTCGAAAATAAACCCTAAAAATCACTTCAAATTAAAACCGAATTTCAACTAGTCCAAAAACACGAACGAATTCAGAAACTTCTTAATCTTGAGAAAATGAAAATCTTTAAAAATAAAGTAAGAACATAGTGGTCTTCAAATTCAAAACCACGACGTACGAAAAATTCCATATCTAACTCCGGCTTATAAAATAAATCGGGTAATATGAGTTTTTGGATAAATATTTCCCCATGAGCTTAAGAGTCCAGTACAGTGCGGATTTTCTCAATATCTCACAGGGAGATCGTAGTGTGGAACAGTACGAAACCGAGTTCAATAGATTGTTGCAATATGCTCTAGAATCATATAAACAAAGTGAGGAGCTCAAAAGACAAGTATTTCTGAATGGTTTAAAAGAAGACCTTCGGATTCGATTGGAAGAATTTGATATAAGGAGTTATCAAGGATTGCTAGAAAGAGCACGGATAATAGAAAATGCTCAAAGGAGGAGGCAAGAAAGAAGTAATAAGGAAATGGAGTTCTATGTTGCAACGACCTCCAGTCAAAAGTCAAAACACTTCCCTTGGATGATGACCCAATCAAGGAAGATGACAAAATATTGGATAAGATACAATGTTGGAGATGTAAGAGAGAGCACTACCCTATACAGTGTCCACACAACTTCAATTCAAGTGCTATCTCTGTGGGGACCCTGGTCACAAAGTTGAGATGTCCTAAAAAGATGACCACCGATGCTTTATTTGCACAAAAACGGGACATTTGGCTAAACATGCCCCGAGCGGATAACCCGCATGTTTCTTTGCTAGATCTACCAAGGAAGAAGAGGAAGAGATATAATAGAAACAAAAGCAACAAAGGAAAAAGGAATCGAGGTTCTTCAAGATCATCTTCATCCGAAAATCTAGTCTACAACCCTCACACATATGGAGCGTATGAAGAAGCCAGTGATGAGGAGCTGGAGTCCATTGCCATGGAAGGAAGCGAGCATCAAATATGCGACTCGGTATCAGGTTAACGCTATACGCTTAGACTACCTCAATTTCTTTCCTGTCAATAGAACCAAGGAGATAGGTTGTTAGGAATACCCTTCGGATTAAATGGCTAGACTGAAAAATAGGAAAGCCCGAGACCATTAAATGCTAGAATGAGCCAATGATGGAAACTAAAAGAAAGCTAGATTAATTTAACGAATTCCAAGACAATCATCATATAACTTCTTGTAAACAAAGAACTTTGAAAAATTGAAATCTACGATGATCGTTATACAAAAGTTAAAATTTCAGAAATCAAATCTCAATTACCAAACTCTATAAGATCTTCACAAGTAATGAGTATACAATAAAGCAATGAGATCTCTTGATTTCAATCCCATCAAGATGATCACGAGGATAAGAATTTAAAACGATGATGACCATATTGTTTAAGGAAATATAAATCATAAAGCACAATATTGTATATACAGCTACATAAGAATGGAGGAGCGAATCCACAACCTTCGTTGGTCAAGTAACCGAGTCATGAAAGGTCGTGTTGTCATGAGTCGTGTCGTGTCAATCGAGTCGAGTCGTCTGTGGTCTCGAGTCAAGTCCGTGTCGTTTTCTAAAAAGAGTCGTGTAAGTGAAGGTTGGAATCGCTAAGCCAAATCTTATAAATTTGTATGTGCTATATTTCATAAAATGTCTATCATGGGAAGTTTAGAAATAATACAAACTAAAGCACAAACCGGTGCTAGAAAATATAACTCGAAATTCGCAATCTTTTCTCGATAAACGATATACCATAATAAGTTTTGCGGACAAAACTTTCCTTAAGGTGGGGATGATGTAAGCCCCCCGGAAAATTTCAGTAAATAATTTCAAGATGAACTTCGAAAATAAACCCTAAAAATCACTCCAAATTAAAACCGAATTTCAACTAGTCCAAAAACACGAACGAATTCAAACTTCTTAATCTTGAGAAAATGAAAATCTTTAAAAATAAAATAAGAACACAGTGGTCTTCAAATTCAAAACCACGACGTACGAAAAATTCCATATTTAACTCCGACTTATAAAATCGGGTAATATAAAGCCCAAAAACAAACTATTAAAAAGTAAATAATGATTGACCTTCGAAATAAAACTCAATTCAAGAATTCCGAAAATTAAGAGATATTAAATACTTACAAAAATAAAATTTAAAATAATTTCTCAAATTAAATATGTTGTATAAACATAAATATCAGTTTCCAAATTGGCAAAGGTCTAAACCGGAAAAATCACCCGGAAACCTAACGGAATACAATAGTGTAAGTCCGGCAATCTAGCCCCTAACCCTAGAGGCCGAGATGTAGTTTAAATATGTAGAATAGCTCATAGTAATATGAGTTTGTTTAAAAATATCAGATTGGTAAATTTTTGACCTATTTCGAACCCGTTCGGATACAGACTTCGAAAAGCGTGTCCCGGGGCTCGAGATATCAAAAATATACCAATAGTACCGTTAGACTCGTAATTTCATAAGATTTCTAAATATATCAGTTATATAATTTTTCGGGTTATAAAAGTTACAGTTATAACCTTTTTATCGTATTTCCATTATTACCGGTAATTGAGTCTCTTTTGCACTATTCATTTTTTTATTACAAAATTTTATTATTCTTATAAAGCCTTATATTTTTAGATAAATATTTTATATGTTATAGAAAATTTTGTTTTTCTAAAATTTAGTTCGTTTCGGGTCTTTACGGGATCAGATTCTGTTTAAGACCGATACTAAAAATAAAATAAATTAATTTAATAATTGAAAATATTTTAAAAATATTTTATTTTCATAAAATATTTTTTAGAATTTTTCGGGTTATAAAAATATTATTTATAGCCCATATTCGCGTATTTTGATCGTACCGGTAACATATTTGTTAAAATACTAAAATAATTCAAATAATTATTTAATTTTATATGAAAAATCTGCTACAATTATTTGGAATAAATTTTCAATTATTTTATTTTAATTTTATTAATAAAGTACTTTTACAACCCATACCTTCAAGTACACCTTACACATATCACTTCCTTTTCACTTCAATCTTTCTACACATAATCCCACAATTCATGGCAGATTTTTGACCCTATTTATGGCTGCCATTGTCCTTTATCCCTCATATTTTGACTAAAATTAATTATATTTCAATTCTTCTTCAAAAAGTTACACATACCATTAATTACATTACAATTTCAAGTCAAAATTCAACAAAATTTCCTCTCTCCTCTCTCTCCTCAATTCACGCCAGCCCCCCTCTATTTTCTGCATGTTTTATTTTTTTCTCTCTTCAATTAATTAAAACACATTTAATACACTCATTTCTCTCTCTCCTTCATTTACTCCTTCTTCCCTTTTTATTCCTTAACCTTTTCTCTCTCTATTTCCTCTCTTTTCTTCTTCTTCTTGTTCATGTTTCTCCAATAAACAAGCTGCCCCCACATCTTCCATGGCTTCCACACTTCATTTTTAAAGATTTTCTAAGCAAATCTTCATCCCAAAGCTCCATAGGTGATATAGGTAAAGTATAATGAAGGTTTCATGCATCAAATGAACTTCCATAAGCTTAAAAGCTTAGGATGATGATGCCAAAAATGAAATCTTTCTCTTCTCCACTTTTATTACCTTGTATTATAATTATTTTCTTGTTTAAAGTTATTATATTTTGTAGATCTAACTTTTTATGGCTTTGATTTTTGTTTATGCCATAGATCTTGTTATTTAAGTTGTTATTTTTGTTATTCCTTATGATTTATGCATAGATCTAGCATTCACATGTCTATCTTAGTGATTCATGCATGTAAAACTAGTTTAGAAAACTAGATCTAAAGTTTTGAGTTCATAGATGCATTAGATCTTTGTTTATGTTCATGAACAACTTGCTATAGCTTGATGATGGTAGGAAAGTTGTAGGAAACCCAAGATCTATTTTGTTTTCAACAAAAATCAATTTTGAAAATTCGGATGAAAATGGAACCCTATTTAGAAAAGTGGTTTTTCAACTTTAAAATGTATATTTTTCATTTAAAATGAAGGGCTTAGAGTATAGATACCATAAATGAAAGATTTTGATAAGTGAAGTTTAGATCCATGATGTTTATAGCTTATTACCATGCATTTGTTTTATGTTTATGTTCATATTAAGTATAGATCTTAGTTATGAACTCAAACAAAATTGTGAAATTCGTATTTTGGCAAGACCCATATTTAAAAACTACTTTTCAAGTGTCAAAATGTAAATTTTACATAAGAAAATGAAGGCTTAATATATATATAGCATCAAGACTTCATTTTATATGGTTCAAAGATGATTTTCAAAGATTAATTTTCAAAACAAAGTTCTATTCTCGGATTTTGGCCAAGGCCTAGTGCAAAAACATGTTTTCCAACTCAAAAATAAAGTTTTTATTCAAGAAATGAAGGGCTCTTAAGATATGATATGTAAGGAATGGATTTTCACAAGTTTAGATAGGTTTTATCAAAAGATATGTCCAAAAATGAATTTTGTAAATTCGGATCCCAACCAAGACCAATTTTTAAAACCCATTTATCAACATCAAAACTCATGTTTTATGTGAAAAATGAAGTATATAGGTAATAGGTATCATTAAGTAGTGATTTTTATAAGTTGAAATGAGTTTTGATGAGATTAATGTATAAAACAAGAAATAGAATCAAGATGAGAAAATTTTGAGTTAGTAACCAATTTGTGAAATTCGTAATTTTGAGTGAAGGCCATAAGAACACCTATTATCCAAGTTCAAAATGAAAGTTTTATGTATTAAATGAAGCCCTTAAGTAATAGGTATCATAAGGTCTTAAATTTTAATGCATTAAACAAGTTTTCCCCAAATGGATCATTCAAAAAGTGGATTTTCTAAAATTCGGATTTTTGAGTAAATCATATTGGAAAACATATTTACAAAGTGTAAAATGGGAATTTTTATGTAGAAATGAAGGTCATAAGTAGTATATATAATGAAGACTCAATTTTGACAAAAATAATTATATTTTCTTAAGTAACAAATCCAAAACAAATGGAAATGATAAAAGTTAGAAAACTAGATTTTTCAAAAAGTAGTTATAGTTGAAGTCTTGCAAAATAAAGAGTTCCAAAATTTTCTTTTACCAAAAATCATCAAGACCATGCATACATGAAACTCATTTCATGCCATTCATGTTAGGAAATCACTCATATTGCATGTATAGCCAATTTATATAGTAGGAACATTTCAAACTCTTACAAAACTATTTTTCGGAAATTGAAATTGTTGCTGCTCTAATCTGATCCGAACTTTTCGAAGCTTCAAAGTTTTCAAAACTTGAAAATAATATTAGAATTAGATAGATCTTTCGAAGTAGATAGAAATCGATATATAATTTGCGAGATTCCGAGTTAAAATGACCAAGTTATGGCCGTTTTAAGTTGGAATTCCCGCTTAGGACGAGAATTACGAATTTGATAGTTCGTATGAAATTGTTTGGATTAGTTTGAGTTGAAATACTTATTAAAGTATTTCTTCCTTTTTAGGAGATCCCGAAATCGACGATTCCCTACCACCGGATTACTATTACTAGAAGACCGGTGATCCAATGGCCGAGTGAGTTTTCTCCTTGTTTTGTTACCTTGATTGTGATTGTAGTTAGTTGCATTAGAATTATAGGAACAAGATAAAAATCGATATGAATGGGGATGGGATATATGATGAGACTGTGATGAATGTATGCCAAAGAATACTAAAGCATATCGAAACCACGATTTGATTGGATAACTGCACCGTTCATATTATTTCTGTTATATGTATGATATTGGTTGGTCACTCTAAAGAATGTATAAATATTTTGACCTAAGCAAAAAAAATTGGTCATGCATCGCATCGGACATATTGCATTTGGTAGCATGCTACTCCTACGCAGGTCGATCGGTATGGTCCGAGACTCGTTTGGATAACGAACCCGGTGCCAGAGCTCATTCAGGGGTACTAAGGCGCATGTGGATGCATTCTTGGATGAGCCTAGCCGAGTCGAGTGCTAAGAGCCGAGGGCTTGGGGACTAGATGCGGTCGTGTAGACTCAATACCATTCCTAACCCAAGATACGGAGGGCGTAAATCCGTTCTGTGTGTGGGTTCCGGATACCCATGCATAATTGCTTGCTCACGTGTTTGTTCATGCATAGCATATGATTGATTATAACTTGTTTGTTATGGTACGGAATAAGGGAATTCTCACTAAGCTAGTGTAGCTTATACCCCATAGTTGTTTAAATGAAAGGTTATCTCAAGAATGCAAAGTGGGGACCGAATTGGTTGGAGCCGGGAATGACTCCGGGATTTTGGCAAAGAACACGAATGTTTGAAGTTATCAGCTAGTTTATGATTTGTCTTGTAATAGTTTATGTAGGGAAGTCTGTGGATGAATGTAATTGAAGTTTAATGATTTGTATTTTGAAGTATAGTGATTTGTATCGAAGTATAGTAAATTTATTTCCTTTACATTGTTACTCAAGTATAATATAAAATGTATCATTCCGATGTGTCTCCATGTGTTAGACGCCTTGTACATAGTATGGAAGCCTTCGCGTGACTGAGGTGGTCATTCTTAGGCTTTAATATTGTGGGCGGCGACTGCCACGTTTAGGGTACCCTTCGGGGCGTGACAATCGTTTTGAACCCGAACAGATACATTCTTGAAAAACGTATCCCGATGCTCAGAATAGTAAAAATATTCCGGATATACTATTAAACTGGTAAAAATGCAAGGTTTTCAAAAATATCAGTTTTATAATTTTTCGGTAAGTAAAAATAACAGATATCACAATTATACGCGTATTTTCTTATTATCGGTATTTTATTAGTCATATCTACTTTACATTGCACTATTCATTACTATTCTACACTATTCTTTTATCTCTACTTTTTCTAACACCTATTCTTACACATATATACCTATTACATTTACTTTTTACTTTCCTCATAACTTTATTTCACATCTACCTTACTTATTACTTCATTTAATCAACAAAAATACAAAAATTAAATCTCTCTCTCTCTCCCCTCTTCCATAGTGGCCGACGCCCCTTATCTCCCCTTCTCCCTCTCATTTTGTTTTATTTTTCATTTATTTAAATCACACAAAAATTCACTCCTCATTTCTTATAAATGCCCCCTTCCTCTTTCACTTCTTCCATACAATTACTACCCACAAATTTACTACCAAAACTCTCCAAAAATTTCCTCTCAACACTCTCTCCAAATACTCTATCAAAATAATCTCAAACCACCTTCTACATATACAAAACCCATTCCCACATAATACCTCAAAAACCTTTTTTAGTTAAACTTTTCTTTACAAGTTCTTTCTCCCATGTCATGTAACTTTACATGATCATGGTGTGAGTTTTCAAAAACTCAATGTTATGGAAGCAACACTCTGTTCATGTATTTTTTTTGTTCATAAATCTTTATTTATTTATTTATGTTGTTACTTTACTTTGTTTATATTAGTATTGTCATTTCTAACTAAGTATTATTATGTATCTATATATATACATATATATAATTTTTAGAGCATATAAGCTCACTTGCAATTTATTTATTTTCATGTAAAGTAATTTATTTATTTCTTCCATTACAATTTATTTATTTCTTGTTGTTTTAAGACTAGTCTTTAGTCTTAGACTTGTCCTCATCAAGTCAAAATAATTTTCTTTCTTTTATTTTATTTCTTTCTTTTGGGACTAGTCTACTTCTTAGTCTTAGGAGTCTTGAAGAAGCGAAGACCCTCAATACTTGACTTTATTTATTATTTATGTTATTTTTGCTTGTTATTATTTTTCATAATCATGCCCATTAAGGTTGTTGTCCAAATCTTTAAAGCTCCAATAATACTTTGACAAAAAGGAGATTTTATCACCTAAGAATGGTTTTATATGAAATATAAATTCTATGGTTTAACAAAAGTAAATTTATTCTTTTATAAGTTTTAAGAAGAACTCACTACAATTTTAAAAATTACTTTTGTCTTGACAAAGCTCTTTAAATCATTTTTATATTACTCTGTTTTCTTAAAAGAAGATGACTTTGGTACTAAAATATTTTCATAAAAACATAATATAAGGAAACCCCTTCAAACGAAAGTGAGAGTTTTCAAAACCAAGATTTTTCAAATAAATAATCAAAGAAAACAAATAGGAAAAGTAGCACTAATGTTGAGAATTTAGAAAAGAAGAAATTCATTTTATCAAAAAGTCATTTACGAAATATAATAAGATGAACATAAAAGTAATTTTTTGAAAAAAAAAGAATCAAAATATTTATTTCAAGGATTTATAAAAGGGGATCTTTGTAAACTATAGTTTTCTACACTCTTAATTTATATCGTTTTACTCAAGAAATTTAGTTGGACAACAAACACTTGAGCATGGAAGAAATATGAGCTATATATCTACGAAAAAGGAATTTTTCAACTATATAGATAACTAACTATTTATCTAGGCAATTTTTGGATGATTTAATGCTTGAAACAAATTGCTTTTGAGATGGGAAAATTCGTAGTGAATCTGATCACCACTATTTCGGAGCCTAAATGATCTAATCTAATGAAAATAGTTTTAGAAATGGATAAATCTTTTCGAGTAGGTAGAAATCGGTATATTATATGTGCAATTCAGAGTTAAAATGACCAAGTTATGACCATTTTTAATTAGAATCATCCTTTATACGAACTTTGACGTTCTTATGACATTGTTTTGTCAAAATTCAAGAAAGTCATCAAGAAATACTCATTTTAGGTATTTTCCTTGACTAGGTGATTCCGAGGAAGGATATCCATACCTCGAGGATTATTTTGACTAAGTGGATTATGTGAACGACTCATCTATTTAGAGAAGTGTCGACATGGCATTGTGAGTTTATTTCCTTAAAGTACTTTACTTGATTGTGCTTGTTGTTTAGTCGCATTAGAATTAAGAAAAGACAAATTGATATATATGCGAAAAATTTGTTGAAAGGATCCTAAGAATATTGAGGCCGGAATTGATTAAATGTTTATTTTAGTATAGCACTTGATTTGTATGAAATTCTATGATCACCTTAAATTTGATAATAATGATGCTATGATATCCTAAATAAATTGATTCATGCATACCACGAAGTGAGTCACATTGCATTGGGTTACTATCCTTGGGTAAGAAGGATGGTAGCTCGGTTGAAAGCAACACTTGATGGTTATGATCGAAAGCGATTCTTTGGCAACATGGAATCAAATACTTAGCGGAAAGTCCAAAAGCATAGCTCAAATCGAGTAGACTTAATATGCTTGGCGGTATTGATCGAAAGTATAATTTTTAACTAAACTACTCGTTTTGAGGTTACATATCACCAAACCCTGAATGGAGGGCGTAAATCCATTTAACATATAGTTCCCGAAAAACTATATGCCTTGTTTGCCCACGTGTATGTTGTATTTCATTTGTCTGCTTAAATAACTTGTTTGAATTTCATTACATAAGAAGTTATTTATGGAAATAGTTCTCACTAAGTCTATTAGCTTATACCCCTATAGATATCTTTGCAGTTCACCTATTTATGGTTGAGACCACGTAGACCTTGCAGCCAGGTATTTATGGTTGAGACCACCTATTTATGGGGAGGCACCGGCCAAGGAGAGAGAAGGGAGAAGGAGATGTAATTTTTTGGATTTTTGTGTATTAAAAATAATAATTTTTAAAGTAGATATGATATAAAGTTATGAGAAAGGTAAAAAGTAAAGATAATAAGTTATAGTATTGTAAGAGTAGGTGTTAGAAAAAGTAGAGATAGATAAATAGTGTAGAATAGTAATGAATAGCATAATGTAAAGTAGATGTGACTAGTAAAATACCGATAATAAGAAAATACGCATATAAATGCAATATCTGTTATTTTTAATTACTGAAAAATTATGAAACTGATATTTTTGAAATCTCATATTAAATCCGTCATAATGGTGTTATCGGAATATTTTTATTATTCCAGGCTTCGGACACGCTTTTCGAGAACTAATCTCGTTTGAGTCCGAAGGACACTCAAAATTCGCAAATATGATATTTTTATGTTTCCTTAAGTTATTACGAATTATTATCACTAATTAACTCAACTTCGTTTTCTAGGGTTAAAGAATACGGGAATCCCGGATCTAAATTCTAGGGTTTGTACTAGACTTTTATTTGACTTTTAGGGTTCCGATTGACTTTTAATTCTAAATCAAACTTAAAATTAATAGAAAATTTTAGGGGTTTACAAATATATTATTAGATCCATTTTGGTAAATTTATAAGACAATTCCTATAGATTAAACATAATGAACATTTGAACTTGATATAATCCTTACCTTGATTGAATGATAGATGGGGTTTAGCTCTTCCTTCTTGATGAAAATAATGATCTAAAGAGGAAGGTAAGAAGATGGGTAACTAAGGAAAAATTAATCTAGCTAACTAACATATATATATATATATATTTTTATTTTGTTTTCTTACCTTATTGAGCTTAGATTCCAACTTGGATCTATGGTAAACAAGGCTATTTAGCTTGGTTTTTGATGTTGTTTGGGTTAGTTAAAGTGGGGTTTTGATTGTGGTTGATAAGGATTGATGTTTAGATAATGCTACAAGGTAAAAACAAGGGATACACTTTTATTTTGAAGTGTTTAAACAAGGTTGAACAAGTGAGCAAGGAAAATGAATATATGAAATTCGTGGTGGCTGTTTGGAGTAAATTGTTAGATTGTGTTTGAGGAGATTTTGAGTTGGTCTTATAGCCAACTTAAGCCTATATGTATATACTAATGTTAGGCTAAGATTTAGGTACAAGAGAGGGTGTTTTGGACTTGGAAAAAGATGTGTTTGCAGTTATAAATCTCGGATAGAAAACCAACTGTGTTGGATGACCAAATGTTTGATATTCTTTTTGACAAATTTTTGTAGTTGTTTAAAGCATATTTATGGGGTTTGTTTGCTAGTTAATTGAGGCTATTAAATAGTGGTTTATTTGGTGTATTTATAGTACAAATTGGCTGAGAAAAATCGGAGCAAATGAAGGGTTATAGATCATGTTCCAGCTGTTGTTCTCGGGTGAGAATTATGGTACGAATTTGAGGACGATTTTTTATGAATTTGTACAAAATTTGTGGCTGTTTTTTAGGGGCATTAATTGTATTTTTTTTTGTAGTTAATTAAGTCCATTTATGAGTGTAATTTGGAGGCTCAAGTTGTAAGAAAATCAGGTCCAAATCATATGAAAATGGAGACAAGAATCCAAGTGTTTTGCTGCAGTTTTTGTTTGTTGTTTTCTACCTTGGTTTGCATGGATTTTTTATCATATTTCCTTTGTTGTTTTCTAGCCAAGACTTGGTGTTTGAAGTGTACATTTAAAGGCTTTTAATTGGTGCTCATTTAGTTAAAAAAAAAAAAAAACAACTCAACTAAGCCTTTGAAGTTTTCCAAAACAGAGCTTCAAGTGGTAGGTGGGTGCTGCTGTTTCACGGTAGTTTAAAGCAAACCTACAGTTGTTTTACTCTTGAACTTGTGCTGCAATTCCTTGTATTTAAGGAGGATTATATGTGTGGTTTTATAGATTGGTTGAATAGTCATTTTCAAGTGGAATATATGTGTTTGAATTATACATATTGGTTGGACGTAAATCAACGTAATCTGCAGCCGAAGGTTTTTAATTTGCTGCCCTTCCCTATTCCCAGCGTGATTCTACAATGTTTCATTTTTCTTCTTATTATTATTATTATTATTATTAGTTAACTAAAATAATTTAACCAATATTAATTTATAAACATATATTTATACGGTTAGATAAGAGTTTTATCAGAATGGAATTTTCTAAGTTTTTATAACAATTCTAGATTGTTTATGTTTACCAATTTTTAGTTTACACGATTAATTATCTTTAATATTTTAATTTACGTTATTAAAATTTTCAAGTTCAATAAATCGAATTAGGAACTAAGTCTTAATGAATTCAGAATTCCTTTTACAAGTGTAATAGCAGGTTTTGAAATTTTTATTTTAGATCTAGATTAGTAATTATTAATCAATATTAGTATCTATTATGTATTTATAATCTTAGTAATTCATTTTAGATTATTGTTTTGTACCAATAGGTTCCGTTAATAGACTATATCTTATCGGTTTTGAATTTTAGAGCTACTTCTAATTATATATCGAATTATCAGCTCAAGATACGAAATCTCGTTTTCGGTATCTATTAAGGTCGAGGAAATTTTTATTCGAGTTTTTCAAACTAGGAATGAGTTTATTACAACTCATAGATCTATTCTAAAATTTTTATTGAATCATATATTTTATATTAATTTCACATTTGCTAATTTTTTAATTTTCTAGTTATGAAAATTATTGAAGGTTGCATTGGCAATTCGGGATTTTAATTTCTAAAATCTCTAAATCTTTTAATTAGATTATTAGTGTAATTTAAATATTTATTTAAGATCTAAATTCTTAGATATTGATCTATTTTTTATCTTATCGTATATTTTGTAATTCTAGTGATTTATCTTTAGTTTATGTTTTATAACTTGTAGGTTCTAAAAATTAATCGTCTTTTATTGTAATTTAAAAATTATGATTTCTTGTTGGACTACTGATCATTTTACCAAATATTATGTTTTACTGTATAGGAGTTATTTATACTAATTTGTTAGTAGCAACATATTTTTATCTAGGGCTACTTAATAGTGTTACATATAAAAAAAATAGTTTAAACACCATTATTTCATTATTTAACAAGTGTATGATTTATTTCTAAGTATTAAACTCAAGGGCAAATGATTCAGGAATTTATATTAACGATTGGTTTATCGTTGTTTTATAAATTATTTAAGATCATATTTGTTACGGTTTGTATTTCGAAATTTTTTTTTATTGATAACGATTCTAATCTTTCTAATTATTATCAATTTCATTCACACATTAACATTTTTAAATCGAGAAAAATTTGAAGTGATTTTTACTACTTGTTCCAATTATTCAATATAATTCTATATTACATTTTTAGTATTTGTTAAAATTAAGTTACGTAAAATTAGGGGGATTACAGTATGATTAAATGCCAAATTATCATAATATAGGTGATAATTCTATTGTATGATAATTACTGTATGAAGCATGTTGATATTGTTTGTGAATTGTATAGTCACTTTAAATTTGACTAAAAACTACTAGTACCATAAATGAAAGTGGACATGTATTGCATTATATGCACATACTACATTTTAAAAAAATAGAATGAACCCGCTCGTATTAGCATTTCAGTTCTCTGGTGACGCACCTGGGTTTTCTAGATGACATTTTCCCAGTTCTTCCAAGAGCACCTTTGTTCTGTTTTGTTCAACGGGAACTAAGTGATATCGAAGGAACATTGCTGGCGGTATCGGCATGAAATAGCTAATACTTAATGGTGTTTCTTTGTTCCAAGGATAAGAGTGAAATGTTTTAAAACAATTTGAGGGAGTTTATGATACCCATTCTTCCTTGGTTCTTTGACTCTCTTGGGCACGGTACATTGCTCTTCATGGCTTCCTTCCAACCCCGATGAGAGGGCATAAATCTACATCCTGTTTGGATTCCAGACCCCAAACTTGTACGTGTTCATATGATTGATTGTTGCATGGCATACGCTTTTTAATTAAACTTGTTTGTTATTATTCGATGTGTGGTCTAGTCAGGTTATCTCATTGAACCCGTAGTTCGCTCTCTCCCTAATAATTTCTATGCAGAATTAATACTAGTTGAGATTGGGCTAAGAATGTGTGAAGAGAGCTTATCCAACAGACTTTATTGAAGATAAGAAATATAGGTTATGTTAAATTTAGTGTGCAAATTAGATGAATTGTGTAAACAATTGAGATTTGTATATTGTAGGCTTGTAATCCCATTTTCACTATTTGATAGGGGATACCGATTCTTTATGATCTTAGTTAGAAGTGGAAAATTGGATTCCATAGTTGAATTCCACTAATATTATTATACGTAATTATATCATTTAAATAATAGACATTAACAAATAGGTAGAGTCTTGTACACTCTGACTTGCAAGATGATTCTCATATTACGGGTGCACACGTGGTGTGGTAATTTTAGATTAATCCTACTTTACCCCCTTTTGAGGCATGACACCAAAGATAGCAAACTAAGACTTCAGATTTGCATATCTTCTAGTTCATTGGTAATTGTAATTGAGTCCATGTCCAAATCTCCTCATCTTTCCTTTAATTTCAATCCATAAATAATCTTTAGTTATGAGTTTAAAACTTATACTCATAATATCGTGCAATTGGATCCTTCTTGCGTCATTCTTACCAAATCCATTCGTAAGCTAAATTGTACATTCAATTTCATTTCACTTTTCACTCATCAATTCTATTATTTTAAGATGATAAGTTCATATCAACACCATTCTATCTTGCTGCAATATGTCATGGCTATATATGGACACCAATAAGTGACACTTTCTTTTATCGATTCCTTGTCGTACTTTCACTAGTTCTTTTGCATATATATCTTCTAAAGT
This sequence comes from Combretum micranthum, assembly GCA_024138025.1. Lineage (NCBI taxonomy): Eukaryota > Viridiplantae > Streptophyta > Magnoliopsida > Myrtales > Combretaceae > Combretum > Combretum micranthum. The sequence goes on from JAMXBD010001522.1 coordinate 211,787, forward strand.
CTTGGAACATGCTTGAATACCATATGCTTGTCATGTTGAAATAGTGTGCCTATTTGGTCAAATTTAAAGAATAAGGAAACCATGTAAGTTTTATTATGCCTATAACTAGTATGACTTTCCTAATGTAAGGGGTTGTTGGTTCATGAACAAAGTAGGATTTGGATAGAGTTATTGTAAGAACATTAGATGTTTATTTATGCTTGAGTAGTGTATACCCTAACTGTGTTTGATGACTATCAAAACAATGAGGAGATGAAAGAAAATTGTTTCTATCAAGTAAGTCAAGCAAAAGAGGAGAGTAGCAGCAACTTACATAGGAGGATAAGAGTCCAGTTCAACACACAACACCTATGTTATGTTCTTGATTGAAGTTGGTCATGAAAAAAAAAAGTAAGTAAGAAGAAGAAAGACTACAGTGTCTTTAGCATGACTTAACATGAGAGAAAAACAATTGATTAGCAACCAAATTGGGATAATAAATGAAAATGAAAAATAGAAGGCAGGGATGTGGCTAAATGTGAGTGCTTACCTCGAATGCTAGTCGGTGGAAGCAAAGGAAATATAGCAACCTCACGTACTTATGTTTAGTTGTTGCTTGCTATGTAGCTGGTCAGTGCAAAATGAATAAAAAAAAAAAGGAGAATAAGCTGCAATAGCTATAATAGCATGAAGTGGTGTAAAGGAAGTCAAGCTACCTTGTTTTTGTTGTGTTGAGTTATGTGTTGACTCGATAAGAGAGAATGAGGCGCTTAAGGTGCATGTATGTGGCTGGCATTTTATTGACTCAAATGGAGTAAAGGAGCGCCCCCAATAGTGCTAGTTGTATATGGTGTGATTGTGTTGGTAGGATGTTTTTTGTTGTCCATAACATAGAAGAAGAAAGGGGAAAGGAAAGAAGCAACAACCAAGTCAACAAGGAGGCTTAAATAAGATAAAATAGAATAACGTAGAAAACTCAATAACTCATATATATGTTTGATGCGTTGTGTTGTTGTCCATCATTGTTGTAGTTCACTGGTCCTGGTCAATAGGAAAGGAAGGAATTTAAGCAACTGACTCAGCTTGTATTATGTCTTGACTTAGTCCCTCAACTGGTCGATGTGCGTTGTTTGTTGTTGATGGAAAAGAAAGTGAAATAGTGGTGTATATAGGAGGATATAAGGGCGATAGAATTAATTTGAAAGAGCAAAAGAAGAAGAGAATTAAGAAAATAAGTTTGTATTTAGGTGATTAGCTATGATTTTCCTAGCCAAAGATCAAGGAAGAAAGGATAATAAATTCTACTCTTAATATCTATAAGTACATCTTCCTTAGGCTAGATTAAGGTAGTTGTCCTTGTTAGTAGATATTGTACTATTAGACCACAATCTAGATTACTTGTTTGGGGGTCTACTCTCCTCTAAAGATTTACCGATTCAAATTGGACTAGGGAATAGATATAGTTTGTCTAGTAGTTCCTCAATGACTTTGTCCTACATAGATAACAAAATGTAAATTTAGTTTGCCTTTTTGATAGGGTTTGGGGTTTAGTTGACTCTACATGAGTTTATTATTATTATTATTATACCTTAATTGATGAACTAAATTATTATTTTTTTTGCTATGGGTCAAACTCTAAGCGAAATCCATACACGATAGGTTATATTTTTACGCGGTAGAAGCTTTTTGGATATGTTTTGTAAGTCTTTGTTAAGTAGTAAGGTAAAATGTTATTTATTTTGATTTACTTTATAAGTTCTACTTATTATATTTCTTTGAGTCATCGAATGAAAGATTAAATTTAGAATTCACTTATGGATATAAGTTCCGAGGGGCTCTAAAATTAAAATTTCAATTGCGTTAACTTACCAGTTGAATGTGAAAGAAGAAGATAATACAATAACATAACAAGGGTCAGACGTAATAAATACCACCGTAAATGACAACATAGATCGGCAAATAAGCCTTGTTCCGAGCCAAGCTATTACTAGGACCCCACATGTCCGATGACGAACCTACTTCGTTATATGAAATCATTGTGGGCTCCCATTGGTCTAAACTCTCTTTTGAAAAAAAAATAACAAAGAACAAGCATTTAGACTGCAATCACGGAAACGTTCATGAGGATATTATCAAGTCATTCATTACGCATCGATGTGCAAAAGTAAAATCGCACTTTTCTTTTGATAAAGTCTCATTTCCATTTCCCAACAACTCCTTCTCATTGTCTTGTTGTTGACAATCATCACATTCACCCATTATGTCAAGAAACCAGATATTATTCAAGCTCCTGCCCCAGAATTTGGAAACTAGATACTCCTTTTATTAATTAAGTCAACCATAGGTTTGATTTCGATTATGGATTGAAGTACGCCTACCAAATTAAACAAGCGTCTTGGGAAATGAATAATATTAATAAACAGTTAAAAAACCTTAAGATATATATCTATTCTGTCACGGTCAAAAACTTCCATAAAAATTCGTTGACGACTTGGTCGGTGGAGTCATCATTCGCCTTTTCCCCACGTAACGTTCAAGTATAAATGGACGAGCTGGAACACAATTTTTTCATATTCTTGTCCCGTATCAAATTTTAAAGACTCATCTTCATCTTCTTCTTATTCTATCTTTAATTTACTTGCTTTAAGCAAAAATGGCCGATCTGTGTACTCCGTATAAGTTGGGGAAATTCCACCTTTCTCATAGGTATGTCGCTAAACCCATAATTCTATTAATTTTAATTTATATAACTTGATGACGAAGCGATCGGAACTAGAAAAGTTGTGGTTTATGAATCCATCCTCAAAATCCTTTCTTATAAGGGGACAATATTCATTTCACTTTTATTGTACGGCCATTAACAAAGTTGGTGTTTGGTGTTGGACTACGGCTGCAGGATTGTACTAGCACCCATGACAAGATGTCGAGCGATAAATAATATACCATTAGCAGCTCATGTAGAGTACTATACACAAAGGGCCACTCCTGGAGGTCTTCTCATCACAGAAGGAACCAGTCCTTCTGATACTGGCTACGGGTAATACATCTTTTCATAAGGATTCTATTATTATTTTTTGGAATTGCACGTGACTCTCAGAAGCAGCATTGGATGAGAAAACCCAGTTGTTTAAAGGTTTTTAGCAATATGTAGGTTAATGTTTAACTATTTATTTCTTATCATATTGTTATTCAAAAAGTAAAAATTTTATTTATCACAACAGGAAAACCCTCTCAAGTTTGCACAATAAGTAACTAGTAAAGAATATTATCTTAATATGTATAAGCCAATGATTTATAATTACATATTAGATCTTTACGTGATAATGTAATTCTATTTATGGATAATATCATAAATGGTCATTAACTTTAACAAAATACATAATTAAGTGCTTGAATAGTGAAATTAATCTATTTAGTATCTCAAAATTTATTATCTGAAAAACTTAATAGAGGTATATTAGAGTGAATACATAAAAAATTTTGAAATTAATCAATTTAATACTGAAAAAACTTGATAGAAGTATTGTTAACATGTACGGAAAGTCTTTTTGATACTAAATTGATTAATTTTAAAATTAAGATACATAATTATATATTTTATGAAAGTTTAGGTATCATTCAATTGCATTAACCATTCTATTTAACGTCTATTATAATGGAAAATCAACTTTATGAATAAAATTGCTTTTGGTTGAATATTGGCAAAACCAGATTCCCAAATGTGCCTGGAATATATAACCAGCAACAAGTAGAAGGATGGAAAAAGGTCGTAGATGCTGTACATGCCAAGGGTGCCTTTATTTTCTGCCAGCTATGGCACGTAGGACGTGCTTCTCATAAAGGTATTATTTTCACTTTATTCATTTTTAAGCTGCATATAGTTAAAATTTCCAAAAAATTTGTCACTTCAAATCTGTCTAAGCAAATAGTTATTATAACATGATGAGAGAAACGTAAAAATGTAATGGTGTGAGTAATCGAAAAGGAAGACTACAGTTTCCATTCTGCCCTGTATATGTGTTGTCGTGTAATTCTAGGTTCTACCGAAGCGTTTTCTTTTTCCTTCTTATTTGCTTGCTGAGTGTGGGAAATGGACGGCACAACTTAAGTTGTTGGGGAAAAAGAAAGAGGTTCATTGTCACTTTGACGACCTTCGAAATATAATCATGAAATACACATATATAGATATATATATATACTTGGAGATGATTCGATTTCTCGAGTAAATCTTATAGTAATCTTTACCAAAATTGATTTTAAGCTTCCATAACCATAACGCTTGTTATAGTTTAATTTTATCTTATATTCTTATATAAATGAATTGTACACCTAAAGCTATTTTATGTCAGAGATTGAAATTAATTTTATTAAACTTCGTATTTTTATTTGTCCAAAATTTAAAAAAAAAAAAAAAAAGAAAACCTTCATATTTTTAAATCACATGTTTAGACGTCCACATTTTTTTAGGAATGTGCATAAAATCATTTTTTACTATATTGTTCTGGAATAAAATAATGAAAAGAGTACCAAGTTTACAAACTATTAGTACTAAATCAATGTTTTAGGGCTTGCTATATCATAAATGTATTTAACAAAGGAAATATAACAGATTACCAACCTGGTGGTGCTGCTCCAATTTCGTCAACAAATCAAATTCTCTCGGATCAGTGGAAAATTATTGCGCCAGATGGAACTTATAAACATGTGATCAACTAGAGCGCTTAAGACTTCTGAAATGCCACATGTGATCGAGCAGTATCGTCAAGCTGCATTGAATGCTATGCAAGCAGGTTCTTAGCTTAAACACACGTTGTCCTATTATCATGCTATATAATTCATAACCCCATGATTATGGAGCATTGACTTCATTATTGCAATTTACACTTTCCATTATCTATTTAAATTTAAATTGTATTTATACTTTTTATTTGTAGGATTTGATGGGGTTGAGGTTCATGCAGCACATGGTTACCTTATCGATCAATTCTTAAAGGAAAAGATCAATGACCGAACAGATGAATATGGAGGACCTTTTGAGAATAGGTGTAGATTTTTAATGGAGATTGTTCAAGCGATAGTTGATGCTATCGGTGTGGATCGTGTAGGAGTAAGAATTTCTCCAGCAATTGACCATAATGATGCTATGGACTCTGATCCCCTTAATCTTGGCCTTTCAATTATTGAAAAGCTTAATAAATTCCAACGTACATTAGGTTCTAAAATCGCGTATCTACATGTGACACAACCGCGATTTACAGCTGAAGGGATAAAACAATATGGAAAAGAAGGTGAAGAGGAGAGGTTAATGAGAGCATGGAGAGATGCTTATGAAGGCACTTTCATGGCAAGTGGTGGGTTTACTAGAGAGCTGGGTATGGAGGCAATAGCTAAAGGTGATGCTGATTTGATATCTTATGGTCGACTTTTCATCTCAAATCCAGACTTAGTTTCTAGGTTCAAAATTAATGGTCCATTGAATCAGTATGACAGGAAGACTTTCTATACTTCAGATCCAGTTGTGGGTTTCATTGACTATCCTTTCCTTTCAAACTAATAGAAGTTATGAGTAGGTTTTCAAAGCATTTAAAATAAATGGCATAAACTAGTATCTAAGTAGGATGGCCCAATTTGTATTTTTTTTTTTCATATACTTTTTGTTGTAGTATTTTAGTTGTTTAATATTGTTTGTTGTGATGGTGGATGAATATAATTGAAAGGAAATACTTGGTTTTATGAGGTATTGGTCTACCCAAATGGTTTCTTTTGGTTATGAATATTCATTTTGGTAAACTTATTGATCTTAACATTTAGTTGCTCACTACGACATTTAAAGTTATTTGGACATTATACAATCCATTATATATATATGAGTTCTCAAAATACATAAGCCATTGGAACAGCAAGTACTATGTCTCGGATGCGTGGCGCTTGATGAATGTTTGGCTATAAAGCAACATTTGCGTATCTTTTGCTGTATTAACTTACGCAAGGAAATGCATGATATGGGGACGATAATTCCCATCTTAAAAGGCTATTACGATTACTCATGCATAAACTTCAGTATTACATGTTTGTTTTTATATTGAAAGCAAAAGTAAATTTAAAAACAAATGTTAAGTTCGTAAATTGAAATTTTCAAGAAAGAAATATGAAATACAAAAAATAAATAAAGAAAGAAATAGAGAACTGGAATATCAACCCTTATGATTCAGGAAGCCATCCAGAGTATTTGGGGGAGGGGAGAAGGAAAAGGGAAAAAGAAATAAATCAAGAACTGTTATCCTCTCCAATTACCATTGATAGAAATCGGTAGAATTTAAATTATAGAGCTTACTTTTTAGAATAGAATAAAATAAAATAAATAGTGACCTCAATAGTTATGCCTGCTTCTTTTGGAAAATTCTATTGTAAAAATCCCTGCTTATTTAAGTATTTACTTTACCTTATTAGAAATATAGCAATAGGTTTGATATTTGATTGATTGATAATTATGAGGTTGGAATTTCTAAAAAAAAAAAAAAAAAAGAATACTCATGTTTCTGCACTAGGGGGGAAGTAATATAGAACAGCTGTGGTCATTTGGATTCACCAGAAATACTATCTACAAGAACTAGTAAATAGAGATAACATAGTATCTACCTGCCTTCTATAAGTTTGGATGAAAGATACCTAACAAGAACATGATGTTCAAGTTCCAAATTCAAAAGTTCTTTTTTGGCCCAAACCAAGTAAGTAAGGAGCTGTGATTTGCAGCATAATAAACTAAGTGTGGCTGAGTGCCTTTGCTGCTGCAATCCAATGAACTAGATTAAACATTAAGCAGGTATGGCAAACCCGACTCCATTAACAGATTGAAAAAAAAAAAAACAAGCAAACGAGCCTAAGTGTTTCAAACACATTCGCAGGAGTCATCCGAGAACGAAATTCAAATAGTGACAAGAAACAAGAGCTCCAAAGCAAGAAAAATAAGTTCAAGGGAAAACATTACTCGGCGAGATTACACTCCATCACCTAATGAAAATCTGCAAGGAACAGAAGAAAGCAATAAGTAATAAAAAAAAAAAAAAACCCAGAGAAATAGGGAATCATTGAAGGCAAGGTAGCGATGAATACCTACTGCAACATAGAGGTCTCTACCACTTGTCCATTGTTATTGGTTAGTAACTTCATAAGAAAAGAAGAAAAAAACCCCAACCAGCTAGAAACCCAGCATCCTAATAAACAAAGCTCAATAATGTCTGACTTTGGTTAGTTGGAGCATGAAGGCAACCAATCTACGAGTACAATCACCATGAAGTGAGCTATGACCACAAAGGAATGAGAAGTTTCAGAGGTTAGATTCCTTCAAATCTCTGTCAATGGCAGTGTCGTATAGGAAGATTAGAGAAAAAAAAAAAAAAAAAAAAAGAGAGTAAGAACAAGAATGAGTAAGAACGGGAATGGTGTGGAATGAAGAAGAAGGGTGCGAAGGGACAAATAAAACAAGAATGCAGGAAAGGGAAATAAATAAAAAGCACATCCTGTGTGTTAGGACAAATGAGGCATTTGCTTGTATCATGTTGTACTAAGCTATGGAATTACGACACTTGTCCCACATAGTACGATTTAAAAGAAAATGGGAGAATGAAAACAAACAAAATAGTGCAGCAAGTGATATATTGGAATATGGCAAACAAAACAAAACGCACAAATTGAGCTTTCACGGTGGACGGCTAAGGGAAGGAGACGAAGCGCGTATAGTGCACATGCCTGTCTCAACGTGCCAGTGGAGATGGAAAAATATGGACTTGCCTCATGGAAGTCACGAACTCATGACCCCCCCTCCTTGCCATATTCTCATTCTCATTTCTTACTATACTGACTTATCCACGATTTTACTATGTCTGAAGAGTTTCCTTACTAATAACCTCTGATGCAAGGCTGGTTTGTCATTGTCCTGTGCAAATGAAATATTAGTATACCAAAGTTGTGACATTTGGACAGTACCATGTCCTTTATTGCACAAATGGAGGGTAAAGATGGGTTCTGTAAAAGGAAATGAAATTGTACCGTGGATGTGCTGACAAATATGTTGGCCTGTAAAATGGAGGTGAATGCATCAAATGGAAATAAAATATTTGCCAATTGGAGTAATGTTGGAATTAGCAAATTACATGAATTTTAATAGCGTATTTTAAAGTGAGTTTTGGCCTTTACTTGGATTAGTTGACTCAACAAATTTATAAAATTTTTTGCAAATTCGAAATTTTGGTTCGGATGTTTTGGCTCACATTATTTACACCCATATGCTTAAGAATAGGATAAGACCCAATTTATTGAGACTTAATACGGTGATCAATATTCTTGGCAAAAAGAGTAAACTCCAAGAATTTGAATTGTGCATTAAGAAGATTTTTTTTTAATTGAATATGTGCCCTGATGCTTTTACTTATACATCCTTGATGATTGGACATTGCAATAATGGTGATTTAGACTCAGCTTTTTGTGTTTTCCGTATGATGATTGATGAAGGTTGTTATCCGAATCATATTACTTATTCAATAATGATTGAATATCCTTAAGACAAGCAAAGGAAGCATTGCAGCTCTTCACGGAAATGGAAACAAAACCTGATCCTGCTACATTTATGTCTCTTCTATCAGCTTGTGGCCATGCAGGACTGGTGGAAGATGGAATTAACATATTTAAAGCCATGTCTGCTAAATATGGTATCTCCCCCCAGCTAGATCATTATGCTTGTATGGTCGATGTTCTTGGAAGAGCGGGACGCATTCTTGAGGCAGAAAGATTGATTGGAAAATGCCTATGGAGCCTGATGCAGTTGTATGGAGCATTTTGCTGGCAGCTTGTAGGAAGCATGGCGAGGGGAGCTCAATGTGAGTTCTATTTCTATTTCTGCATCAAAGCGGGAGGTGAATTTCTTGCTTTTATCTGAACTCCTTGAGCAGATGAAAGGATGGATAAAAAAAAAATCCAGACAAAGGGCTATACCAGTTATGTAGCTGTTCTATCAATTATCCTCTGCTGTGAATGGACCTTTTATAGGGAGTTCAAAACCTGGGTGCCTGGACTAGGAGAAATTAGTAAATTGGTTTCTTGTTGAGATTGATCTTAACAAACCTTTTGTTGCAAAATCTCGTTCGTCTTTTGGGGAAGCTACTGTCAACATATTTATGTTTTTCACATTGATGTTTCGCAATTGGCACCAACCTGGCAATGATAGTTCTGTTCGCAATTTGGGTGCAAGTACAGAGACACATGATAGAAGTGTAATGGTGGCTTCTCAGTCTCCTTCAGATGACCATGAGAAAAATTGACTTGGCATCTCAGCTGACTCTAGCTTGCATTTCTCTAAGGCAACAAATATTTGTCAAATATCTGATGGATATTTTGCAGCAACTTGTGAATGTTTTCAAATCCCAAACTACTAGTACAGAAACTTCACAAAATATGAGTCCTAGCTCTGGTTGTGGAGCTCTTCTTTCATTTCGACGAGAATTACCGGCAGGTAACTTCTCTCTTTTCTTTTCAGATTCTTATGTGAAATCTCATCATGCAAATATATTTATGGATTACCATAGATTGCTGTTAGAGAATACTTTTCGACTGATTTATAATTTAATTCAACCAGAAAAGCAAGAGAAGTCTGGGGAAAAGAAGAGATCCATAAGATTTCCACAAGCAAATCTTGTGTCTGCTGAAAGTTGTTTTACAGCCCAAAGACCAATCTTAACCTGGTGCTTCATCGATAGTCCTTTAGGAGGAGGGCCTGAAATCTTTTCTACGATTTAAGGGAGCTAAGATTGGGCAAGATATTTGGTAATACTTTTGTTGGTTTGACCAGACTTATGCTTTGTGGATCCTGCTGTATGGAACCTCAGGAGAGCTATAGGCAACACAAGGCTCACTCTCAAGGTAGTAGCAATCAAATTCAACAAGACCACTTAAAGTATTGTATATACGTGAGTTTGAACGATTGGCCAAGAGTTCATTTTGTGAACGAAGTGCATCAAAAATGCATTTTACAACATCAGTTGTCAGGAATTGGTTCACAATATCTAAGCCATATTGTTTTGAATTTGCATCAGGAACCTTTCCTAGCAACCATTTGATAAGTTCTGTATACTCAAACAATATTTTGGCCACACATTGGGAGGGCCTTAATTTTCTGAAACAATGAGATTTGCCAAGCTTCTTTTATTGACTACTTTCCGTGATGCCATATTCCATGAAGGATGCCTTTAGCTTCTGACCGTACAAAGCTCGAATTCTATTCTAATAAGAAGGAATCTATAAATTGAGTCAAACATCATCACCCTCTTTAGTGAAAATATCAATTGCTGTTTCCATATCCATATAGGACTTCACTGAACCTGAGTCATTTCCATCATCACCTTTCTTCTTCTTTTTAATATCCGATGATGATGCACTTGATTTACTTGAAGTACTCCTAGTGTCTCCTGCATTGGATTTTTGGGAAACGTGGACCTCATCCTTCCCAGAAAAGAATGCCGAATTAATTAGTTTTAGCGTCTGAATGACTGACTCTTCACCAAAATGAAATACAACATTTATTAGAAAGGACAAAACATCCCCATGCCTCAAACAGTACTTTTGCCAGTTTCGGGGACGTGCAACAGCCACATCAGCCATTGCCACAAAACATTTAACTATCTTAACACTTCGTTCATATGACATGGGATTTTGAATGTCACCAGACTTGTTCGCATGCTTGTAAAGCTTCTTCACCTCAGTTAAAAATTGCCAAGAATCGCGAACACTATAATAATGGGTCTTGCTTCCACATAAGTGAAGAAAAATCCTCCTTGTGTACCTTCTGACAAAGACTTCGAGTTTGGATGTCAAGGAGATATGACATTCTGTGGAGTCTTTGATGGACATGGTCCGTACGGACACATAGTATCAAAAAGAATGAGGAAATCCATGCCTTATTCTTTACTGTGCACTTGCCAGGAAAGTGCAGCTTTAAGATCCTTAAGTGATGGCATTGAATTGAACTCAGATTTAAACTTTGACCAGCGAAAGCAATCATTCTCTAAAACATATGCCACAATCGATGATGAACTGAAACAACATCCTGGAATTGATTCTTTCTGTAGTGGAACTATAGCCTTAGGTTAATTGACACTATCAAGTTGCAATTTGATTCAAGACTGTCTGTCAAAAGGGGCATGTCAACATATTTTGTCTTCAAACCAACACAAACGTTAACATGGGACACTTCATGTTTGACAAGATGATGTTGCAAGGGCATGCTCCAAGAAAATTTGATTGTTTGGTAAATGTCGTACTAGACTTTTACGTTACGAGTTATTAAGAAATCAACAAACTAAGCAGCAATGCAGATAAGCTATAGCACACATGTGCTAGACGGCACTTTTAGTCATTCGAAAGGGCTTGATCAATGCCCAAATCCCTCCAATACATTCGAAGGACTTTAGTTAGGAGGCAAAATATAGGCGTATGGATTTCATTATAAAAGCTTTATGCTTAATTTATTATTTGGACTTAACTCTCTAGGTTAAAGTGACAGGACGTAGAGAGTCAGACCCAATTATATTGGAATGATCATGGGAGTTTTGGCATGGTAGGCTTGGAGTAGGGCTCGTTGGAATTAGCTTGCCCAATTTCAACTTTTCTTAAATTGGCTCACTTACATTGCAAATGAAGACCTTATTAGGCCTGGGTCCAGAAGGGGGCCCATATCCATATCCATCTTCCACTTTGAGAAGAACTCATCTTAGCAGTTGGTCATCTGTCTCATCTAACGGACAACATCGACAGCTAAATTATCTATAAATACCCTTAGTCCTTACCTCATTTGGATAGGCAAAAATCTTGGACAAACGCCGTCGTGCTATCGGTTTCCGCCCTGGTGAATCAAACACTTGATTTACTCAAGAACATACATGAATTCGTAGTACTTAGTGAGGTTGATGCTCTTTAGCTCCCTCACTTGTGACACCTGTGTTAGAGCCTATTGAGACTGCTTACTCCTCCTTCCTACACGATTCTTTCCTGATCATCCTTGCATGTGTTGTTTCCCTAGATTACGTGTAGCGTGATAGTCACGCAGCATGCTCGTGATCGTTGCATCCAGAGTCAGACCCACACAGATGTTTACTTAAGTTTGATTTGAGAATAATTAAATTGAACTTAAACTCAAAACTATTTAAACAATTTATCGAGCTAAACTCGGATTTTATATATTTAACTCGATTAGTTTGTAAGCCTAATCAAGCTCTATTAAGCTCAAGTTAAGTATAAATATTAATTGAATTTGAATTGAGTTTAAATATTAATATTATTTTAATTAAAATTTTAAATTATTTGTTGATAAATTAAGCTTAAATGAGCTTAATCTAGTCGAACTCAAGATTATATTGTTTTTACTTCGAAATGAACTCTAACTTAAAATCTTAACCTTGGTAGAACTCAAACCAAACTCAAGCTTTGAAATTTTGAGTCAAACTTGAATTCGAGCTCAACATTGCATCGTCTCGATTCGATTCATTTGTAGCCCTTATTGAAACAATCAGACAAAGACTAAAATTAATACCTAATTCAGTTCTCTTTTGAGAATTAATTAATAAGTTTCCATCTCTTACTTCTTATTTCTCTTTATTATATTTCCTTTTAGTCCTTTATTAGCTTATTAAGTTTGTGATTTGGTTTTCAGCTCTAATCTCTCATTGAAACCCTACACTTTGATTTGATTTTCACTTGTTAGTAGTTTGTGGTAGGGTTTCATATGATTAAGTCAATAGCTCATGGATTTGTAGTTCATTATTTGCAATGATGCTTTTAATTTAGTGTCTTGTCATGAGGTCATGTATTCTATTTTAAGGTTGACTTAAGGTATGAATTGAAAAGATGATTATCTTCATGATATGATTTTTCAAATTTATCCTTAGTACCAAAAATTTTATTCTTGGAAAAATTGTACTAAAAACATGGATTAAGTAATGGAAGCTACAAATTTTGGTGGCGTTACAATCTTTTCTGAAATTTTAGTTTTTTGTTTGCAATCACATATCCATTAAGGTATTGGAGAAGCTCTACTAAATTGTGTATAAATTTGGTAGATATTGATTGTTATTGTCACGCCCAAGGGTACCCTAAACGTAGCAGTCCGCCACATACAGTATTAAAACTTAAGAATGACTTTCCAAAGTCATGTGAAAGTTTTAACACCATATGTAAGACGTCTATCAATAATAGGAGACACCGGTAGGGATGTATAGTTCGAGATAGTAAATACAACATATAAGAAATCCAGATAGCCATCTAATTTCAATATTATAAGAATATAATCCTTACATCATCTTAGGGGTTTTTCCCTTATAAATCTCCAAACAATCATAATATCAACTTAATCTTTCACATAAGAAAATAATACTAACACCAAAAGATATTAAGGATATTAAGCCTAAGATCTTCAAAGGATTTCCAGAAACTTTCCAAAACATAATCTCACTCAAGTATATAAAGTCCTTAAGCATAAAAGATATAGTCCTGTTACATCAAAAGTCTATCAGAGTATAAGCATAACTAGCTTAGTGAGATTATTCCTGAATTAACGTACTTATATCACTAATTTCAAACAAGTTATTAAACAAGCATATGAATGCACCAAGCAAATGAACAAACAATACATATGATCTACTAGAAATCATATGTTTGAATGGATTTACCCCTCCATTTAGGGTTAGGTGTTTCAGGCTCTTTAAAACCCATCTTTAAAATCCAACTTATGTAGTTTATTTCAGGCGTCTACTCACCCATCTTGAAATAGTTCTTTTGGGCTCCTAATCGCCCATCTTGCAGATTTATGGCTCCTGCAAACCCAGCTACTATACTCTTGTCCCATCGAGTACAGTAGCTCATGAGATGAAACTAACTACGATATGCATGAATCAATTAATGCAACTTATAATATATGATTAGAGTAATTTAAAGGTGATCATAAAATTTGTACACTCCATCATAATAATAGTAAAACACAAGTTAATTAACAACGATTCATGTCCCGGTATACTTCGCATTCTTTCAACCAATATTATCATATAATTTATTTTCATCTTTTCCTACTTCTAGTGCCTCTAGTTACAAGCACAAACAAGTACGTAAAAGGTAGGTAATAAACTTATTCGGTCATGAGGACACTTCTTTCTTATGAGGAGTCGATCAGTAATTCCACAAATCAAAATAATCCTCTGGATATGAATACTCCTCCTCGGATCACTAATCAAGAAGAATACCCATAATGAGTATTTCTTGTTGATTCTATGGTACTTATCAAAAACTATTTCATAATATCATTAAAATTCGCATAGAAGGTAATTCCAAATTAAAATGGCCATAATTTGGTCATTTTAACTTGAAATTGCACAAATAATATACCGTTTTCTACCTACTTGAAAAATCTATCCATTTCTATGGTTATTTTTGTCATAAAAAGCCATTTGGGTTGGAAAATACTACAGTACAGAATAGTTACGAATTTATAGTTCACAAAATATGATTTTTCCAAACTTCCTTTACTCAAAAATCCTTAAGCAAAATATATGGAATATATATATAGTGAAAAAATCCTTTGAACATATATATACAATCATATTGTATGCATGATTTTTTTTTTTTTTTTTGGTAGTGTTGACAATTTGTCTTTAAGGATTTTAAAAGATAAAATTTTGAAAATTTCTCCTTTTTGAATTGTTAGAAGGAAAACTAAAATATATTTGATTTGTTATGAGTGAGTGTTTTCCTATTATAATTTCATTTCTTATCGTTTCAAAAGAAAATTAATTTCTATAAATTTGGTTCTTTAAGTTATCTACTAACTTTATTTCTAGTGATTGAAAAATGAGCTTTTCAAAATATTCCTTAAGTTTTTGGTGTGGTCAAATATTTGAAGTTGTGTTAAATATATGTTTTCCTCTCATTTTTATATCCTTTTTCTTCTTTAGAAAATAAGTTTACCTTTTAAACTTTACTTGCTTGGCAAATTTTATTTTTCTAAGTTGGTTTTTAAGATAGTGAATTGATTTTACCTGATTTAAAAAACTTGTTTTATCCTTAATATTTGTCAAGTGTAGAATAATTCTTTTTAGACAAGTTTATAAGAAAAATTTTCTTAATAAAGATTTGTCAATATTAGATCTTAGCAAAATTTCATTTTAATTTTTGAAAAGAGAATAATAACATATAAAATTTAAGTTTTAAAGAACTTTTTTAATATGTGATTTTCAAAGTCTATATTAAATCTATTTAAGTCTTATAAAAGATATGGTTGAGTTAAAATTTAAGTTCAATAAAAATTCTATCTTTATTTAGTTTTGATTTATAAAAGAAATGAGTTCCTTTCATTTGAAGAAATATTGGGTCTAATACTTTAAAACTTATGATTAACTTACTTAAGCTTTTGAAAAGAATTTATTGAAAACAATACTTAGACTTTTTGTTGAAAAATCCTTTGTTAAGAAATCTAGTTCGCTTTTCCTTTGTTTAAGAAAGAACACATTTTTACTTTTTATTTAAGACAACAACATTCTAATCATGCATGAATATGATTATGTAGCAATGTAAAAGTAAGGATAATACATAATAAGATAGAAAGAAATACTCATAAGTAAATAAACCTAATAAAAATATGGTCAAGCATTGAAACCTTAGCTTCATCAAGGTATCTCGATCATGTATTGGGAGCCTTAGCTTCATCAAGGTAATTTGGGAACTAAGAATAGACTAGTCCCAAAAGAAAAGAAAAGAAAAGAAAGAAAATTATTTTGACTTGATATGGACAAGTCTAAAACTAGAAAGACTAGTCTTAATAAATTGCATGAAATAAATAAATTGCAAAACATGAAAATAAATAAATAACAAGTGAGCTTATATGCTCTAAAGAAATATATGTACATAATATATAATACTATATAGAAGTTAGATTAGAGCAAATAATAACAACAACAATATAATAACATAATATAAAATAGGAACATGAATAAAAGAAAACATGAACATATTGTTGCTTCCTTAAATCTCATGAGTCTAAGAAATATACACTAAGCTCATGCTAAGTTGTATGAACATGATAAAGAATATAGGTAGGATTTTTACCTAAGGTTTAATAGATGATTTGAAAAGAGATTAATGAGTTTTGTTATTTTTCTCTAAAAGTAGTGGATGGTAGAGAGTGTTTTGAGAGAGGATTGTTGGAGAGAGGTTTTGAGAGAGAATTTTGGTAGAGTTTTGTTATGAAAAATGGATGTGTGAAATAATGAAGGAGGAAAGTGGTATTTATAGAATTTTTGAGTAAATTTTTGATGTAATAAAGCAAATTGAAAAAGAATATAAATGAGAGGGAGGTGTCACACCCCAAAGTGTACCCTACACGTGACAGTCCGCCACACTCAATATTTAAACTCAAGTAAGACAACCTTAGTCCTCCCATGAGTTTGAATATCGGGTGTAAGGCTCACTCCCAACATACAGAGACCATACTTTGCTTCGTAGTAGCTTAAGGAGACATACATAGCAACAAGAATGTAAATCATGACCATCTCATGGAGAACTATTCTATTACATGAACTAGGGGACATACCCCCGTTAACAATGCTAAGAATTCTTAGGCTCACAAAATTCCTTGTATTATCCTTCATGCACTGGTTCGGGGAAACAAGATTAGAAGTCCATTTCTACTTTTTAGGACCCGGCCTTATTGAAAGCTCCTTAATATCTAAGAGCTGTACCTGATGTCCACGGGTCTTCGGAAATAGCCAAAGATAATCATACTGCAATAGGAAACTATTAGAGTATAAGCTACACTAGCTTAGTGAGTGAAAACTTCCGAATCACAATTAAGACAAACATTCAAGCAAGTAATTAATCAATCAAGGGAAGTGCATCAAACAAGTGAGTCAACAAACATATGACCAGCCGGAAATCATATGTGGATGGACGTGCGCCCTCCATCCCGGGTTAGCAGATTTTCGAATCCTGCGGTACGACGCCGTTTAAGCTCACGGTCAACTGAACAACAATTCATTTTATGGATCACGATTAACCAACATATATTCGTTTTATGGATCACGATTAACCAACATATATTCGTTTTATGGATCACGAAAAACCAACAATGCTAATGCTCCATCCCCATCATGATATGCATGAGTTCAGTTATATTTGAAGTCCAATAATCAATTAATCAAATTCTTTTAGGTGGCCAAGCAATATTTGCAGACAATCAATTCTAGTTCATCTCTATACAAGCAATAACTTATCACCCGGCTTCGATATTCTTTAAGTTCAACTTCACATATCAACAACAGACAATCATAATTCCCAACTAACCCCATCATGTATAATCATTCTTTTTATCTTTACCTAGCAACTAGTGCGACTATCATTACAATCACAAGCAATAATTGGAATCGGAAGAGGAACTCACTCGGCCATGGTACGCGGTCTCTTAATAACGGTAGTCAAGTGATGGGTATCGTCGTGCTCGATCACCTACCAAATAAGAATAGCCTAATAAGAATCTCATCACTTCACTAATTCAAATATGCATCTAAACTACTCAAAATCGTGATTCTCGCTATTTGTGGAAGTTCCAACTTAAAACGGCCATAACTTGGTCATTTTAACTCGGAATTTCACAAATTTTATATCGATCTATTACTTCGAAAGATCTATCTATTTCTAATATTATTTTAAGTTTTGAAGACATTAAGGTCACGGAACAGAGGGATCAGATCTGTACTGTAACGTTTCCATTTCCGAAAAATTGTTTCGCATTTAGTAAGAATGTTTCTAGTTGATAACTCATGCATAGATGGAATATGAATGAATTCCTAGTATGAATGTCATGTAATAAGTTCAATATATGCATGATTTTGATGATTTTTTATAATGAACTCTTAAGAACTCCTAATCATTACAAGACTTCACATTAGCCATTTCCTAAAATCCATTCTTTCCAAATTTTGCATCTCCTAGTATTTTAGGATTCCATTCCTAGAATTTACTTGTTAACTAACTAGAAATAAGTCTTTATTATCTATACTACCCAAGACCTCCATTTATGCATAAAAATTCACATTTTTCACTTTGTAAATATGTTTTTAAACAAGCTTTTCACAAAAATCCGAATTTTGGAAAATTTCATTTCTTGCACTTTTCTTAGGAGAAAACTTGTTTAATACACCAAAATTTGAAGCTTTATCATATCTATTGTCTAAGGACTTCATTTAACTCATAAGACATGCAATTTAAGCTTGAATACTAGGTGTTTATGTAGGCATTACTCCAAATTACGAATTTAACAAACTAATCACTATCTCAAGATTTCATTCTAACTCCACTACTTTTTTCATACTACTCATGCAAACTAAACTCATTAAACTTGTAAAAATCATTCCTTAAAGATACCTATTACATAAACCTTTCATTTTTCATGAAAAATATGAGTTTTAAAGTGGTTTCAAGGGTTTTTAAAATAGGCTTCAAATTCCATCCGAATTTTCAACTAGGCATTTCTAACAAAATCTTTTTCTTTTTCAAGTTTCTTGCCTCCTATACATAAAGATCTATCATCTAACCATCTATATACATGCAAGACTAAGCCTTTATGATCATTAATGCATGGAAGCTCAAGATATCCACATGAACATAAATGTAGATGAAGGCATGAATGTCTAAACACTAGATCTACCATATATAGTGCATGAATCATGAGTTTCATGGCATGAATAACTTTCTATACTAGATCTCTACTTTACATGCATGAACAAGATGATATTCCAACAAAACTCTTTTAAACACTAGATCCACTTCTTGTGATGGCTTGAGATTCTTATATTAGTGTTTTCATGTCCCTAGCATATGCTCATTGGGATTAAAGGTGGAAAACACTCAAGAATGGTCTTGCCATTACAAGATTTGGTAATAACAAAGCTTAAAATCATCACATATATGGAGATTTGGAGTAGAAAAGAAGATGAAATGGAGTTGTGAAGGTGAGTGTGTGTGTGTGTGTGCTTGTCACAGCAACATAGAGAGGAGGAAGAGAGGTTTTCAACCTTTTACAAATTTTGAAAGAGTGAAAAAAGAAGAGAGAGAGAACATAAGCTTATATAACAAGTGGATTGGGTTTTAGTTGAATAAAATGAGTAAAATAAAACAAAAATAAGGGAAATTGGGAGGGGGGGTGCGCCGGCCTTGTATAGGGGAGGAAGAGAGAAATTTTGAAATTTTGATAAAATTTGTAATTTATGTAATAATTGTAATATTTAATTAGGAAACAAAATTTTTGGAAAAGAAATTGTAATGAGTAGTTTAAGGATGTAAGAATAGGGTATGGGTAGTGTGTAGTATAGGTTGTACTTGTGAATAGTAGACAAGACATCTACTTACCGGTTGTAAAGAAAATACGGGAAAAAGGCTATAACTAATTTTTATAGCCCAGAAAATTATAAAATTGATATTTTTGAAATCCTCATAAAATTACGGTTCTAATGAATATTCGGAATATTTTTCTGAGTTGTGGTCCCGGGGCACGTTTTTCCGTAATTGAGCTCGGAAGGCCCGGAATTGAAAAATTCCCGAATTTAAAACTTTCTAAGGTTTAAAATATACTTTAAAACAATAATTTGTATTTATTTACTTTATAAAACTTCTTTTGTTATGAAACCAAAGGAAATCCAGATCTCGGGTTTTTAAGCTGCTCTCACTAAGCTTAACTAGACTGATACAGGGTTTCGTTCTCCGGTTTTCGAAGTTTATTCGATTATTAGGAAGCTAGTATATATTACAAGAACAAAAAAAAAAAATTATGTAATGAATAATGGTAGATCGTATTGAAAGACCCACTAATTACCGGTAGTATTGAAATACAGATAAATTTGCAAAATCAGGAAATTCTAGCTATTGAAAACTTATAAAACTAATATTTTAAAGATCCCTATAAAACATGAGTCTAACGGCATTAATAACATATTTTTAATATTTCGAATCTCAGGGTGCGCTTTTCGAAGTCGGTACCTGACCGGATTGGAATAGATCGAAAATTCGTTAATCTCATCTTTTTTAGAGCATCCTAGACTTAATTCGAACCGATTGCACCTTTTTCCTCTTATTCCAACTTCTTGGTTTAGGAATACGAGAATGTCGGATCTAGGTTACGGAGTTTCTTAGGAGTTTTGGGAACTTAGGTCTCCCGGTTAACTTTTCGGCTTACACCTTTGCCAATTTGGAAACTGATATTTTATGCTTATATGACACATCTGATTGGTGAGATTTATTTTAAGGTTGATTTCCATAAGTATTTAATATCTCACAACGTTCTCGGAATTCTTTGGATTGAGTTTTATTCTTGAAGGTTAATCACTATTTGCTTCTTAATAATTTGTTTTAAGGCTCTATTTTACCCGAATTAGAAGTTGGAGTTAAATATACAATTTGTCGTACGTAGAGGTTTTAAATTGGAAGTATTTAAGTTACTACTTTATTTCTGAGGACTCTTGTTTTTCTCACGATTCAAAAATTTCTGGATTCGTTCAGGATTTGGAACTTATAGAAGTTCAGTTTTAATTCGAAGTGAATTCCAGGGTTTTATCTTCAAAGTTCATCTTCAGAATTATTTACTGAAATTTTCCAGGGCTTACAAGAGAAAGAAGATTTCACCGGCCATATGGAAAGAAGAGAGAGTGAGTTGATTTTTGTTTGTATTGTGTAGAAAAATAATTAAAATATAAGATATGATTTGATATAAGATGTATTGGAAATGTAAAAGTGTAAGAAAATAGGTATGTAGGTAGTAAGAAAGTGTAAGAAAATAAGTATGTAGGTAGTAAGAAATAGGGGTAAGAAAAAGTAGAGATAGTGAAATAGTAATGAATAGTAGGAATAATACTATGAATAGTAAATTAGACAAATAAAATACTGGTAGTAATAAAAATATGCAACTGATATTTTTGAAATCCTTGTTTAATTACAAGTCTTTTGTTGTTATTGGAATATTTTTATTATTCCGAGCTCCAGGCACGCTTTTCAAGAACTGATCTTGTTTGAGTCCGAAAGACATCGAAATTCATGAATATGATATTTTTATTACTATATATTATTACGAACTCTTATAAGCCATTAACTCGATTTCGTTTTCTAGGGTTTGAGAGTTCGAGATTGTCGGAGTTGAAATTGTTTAATTATCTTGATCTTTGTTGACTTTTGTAACTCCGGTTTGACTAATGTTAGGGTTTAATCCAACTTTACCCTAGAAATTGAGCGGTTTATCTTAGGGATAAGCTGGATGGACTTTCTCATGCTCGGATTTTGTGTTGAATGATTAATGAATCTTCTTTTTTGAAATCCCGTGATCGAAATTATTTAAGGCTCGGTTTCAACTTGGGTCAGTCTTTAGGGTTTCGATTCGATATTCCAAAACCATTCTCAAAAAATTCGGGGATTTATAGTTATGCGTGAAAGGTTAGGTTTTTTGGAATATAGAGTTGATGAAATGCTAAAGTTTTCTAGCATATTGATCTTAAGCCTAAGGAGCTGCTCCTATAAGTTGGATTTTCTAATAAGTTGATGCATAATGTAGATACTTAATATTGCTTTGGTGTAATCTAATACCTTTTTAGTGTAAATGTATTGTTTATATCACCATATTTGTTTATGTCTTCAAAAAAAAAATGTAGGGTTGTAAATGATAAGAGTAGCGTATTTGAGGACATTGAAATGAGCAATTTATTATAGATAAGTGGATTTCATGATGACAAGTATTATATTGTAAATATTATTCTTCTTCTTGCATTTTTGGTCTCATCTTATTGGTCTTGTTCTAGCTCTTATAGGTATGTTTCCATCCCCTAAACCCCAACACAATAACCTCCCCCCCAACCCCACAATTTATCTCTCTTTAATAGATATATCAATGGTGATGACTACACCATATTGTATATCTTTGGGGATTGAAAGATTTCTCATTGGTATCATAATTATTTCTAGCTCTTAAAAAAACTAGTAGACTAATAAAAAAAAATGATATCACTTGGCAATTTTATTTCAAAATTAGAAAAATGATAGAATGAGAAATGCATAAAGCATTATGATATTGCTTAGAGGAAAAAAATGAACACTTATTTCTATGAACATATAGTGTAAACTCCTAGATTTTACTCTATTCTTTCTTACTAAATTCAAATTGAATGTTATCACCTAGCATTTCTAGAATAGATATTGTAAGCTTTTGTTGTTAATTCTTTATGTAATCAAGAAGTTATAATCATTGTTATATGATAAAAATCATGCAAGTACATTGTGTCGAGTGGTAATGTGGAGTGCGAAGTGGATGCAAACAAAGCGTTGCCTAAAATATGGTTTTGTTTACAGTGGTGTCATGTACAATTTTCATTATTTGCTATATTTGGATAATGCATTTGTAATGATTTTGTTATAGAACTGTTTGTTTACTTCACCTTACTACTAATCTAAAAATAGGAGTTATCATTATCCAAATTGTGATTAAATCGTATGAACTTTAGATTCAAATCACGATTGCGATGAGAGGAAGAAATAGGAATCTGTGCTGATCATAGGTTGCATCATAGTTGTGAGATGCATTAAGTAAGGTGGTGATAATTCCTTTTGCAGCCATGATGTTCTAAAAATTCTTTTTTGCACTTAACACATGCCTTAGCATGATCGTACTCCTCAAAGATATTCGTTCATTTGATACATTAAGCTTCCAATTGTGACAATAACATGCATTGGAAATTTTTTGAATAGGAATCAAAGCGAATAGAGATGAGGAAAGGGAAAAAAGGTACCAAATCTTTTATACCACTTGAAAATATATAAATACATCTCCAAACATCAAAATGAGAGGAAAGATCATAACAAATATCTAGCATCCATTCAAGACATACATACCATTTCACTAACAGAATAAAAAGAAACATCCTTTGATAAGAAGTACACAAGAAACGTCCAAATATCCTTGGATTCATGAAAATTGAAGATAATTGGAGCATTGAAAATGGGTTTTATGTTTTCCTCTTACTTCTTTAATTATACGCTTTTCATTCTTACATTGATGAAGGAATAATTATTATAATTTAGATTTTACGAAACCCTAGATTTGTCATGTAACTCAATTTGTTATTAATGAAGTTATTAGTTTTTATTAATTTATCAATCTGTCTTTATTGCATCATGAATTATTATAGTGCATGATATAAATCAATGTTAGATTTCATTGGGATTGATTGAGAGATTGTTCCTATGAATAGATCTTGATTGTTGATAAGACTTGCTCATGGTTCTAGAGATAGAATCATGAAATTCTTTTGAAGCTACTTGAAATAAGTAAAGTATTCCTAAACATAAAGCATTTCTGGGTTGCTATCAGCTTAGGAAGAGATTTTGGAGGTTAAACTTAGATTTATGCATTAGTGATTTTGAGAAAAACATTAATGTAATTAATGAATCATACAATTAAGAAATGTAATAACATTATAACTGGTGTTCTTAACTTACATGATAAGATTAATGATGAAGCAAGTTCTAAGTTGCTTATACGTGGTCCTTAGTTCAATTAAAGTGTGTTTATGATCTTATTAGTAATAGATAGCATATTCATAGTACACTTAGCAATACTATTCACTCGATTTTCTAGGTAAGATAACAATTTAAAGGTGAATTATAACTCAATTAATAAATATGACCCTATGCGTTATTCTTATACTACAAGCGATAGGTACACTTGCCTAGCATTGGCTATATGTATGAAGAAGATCATAGGACAACAATATTATAACTTAGTCAATAAATATGCAAATCATAAAGAAAATCCTATTGCATATGAAGGTGTTGAACCATTCATGATTCATAGTCTATGCGGAAATTTAAATATGGAATCACCATGTATGATTAATGGAAAATGTAAGAAACAATTTCCTCGAAAGTTCAGTGATGCCACCATAAATGACATTAAAGGATTTCTAGTGTATGGGAGGAGGAATAATGGACATTTGTTAATAAAGGTGTCATAAATTTGAATAACCATTACGTAATGTCGTGTGATGCTCATTTGTTTGTTAGGTACCAAGCACACATAAATGTAAAGTGGTGTAATTTTTCTAGATCGATAAAATATTTGTTCAAGTAACAAAGGATTGGATTGATCTATTATTATGCAGAGGAAAGTTCTAGACCACAACTTAATTGTATTTATGTTGATGAAATCAATACGTATTCGGATTGCAAATACATTTCTACATCTGAAGCTTCAAGGAGAATTTTTTCATTTGATATCCATTATCATAAACTATCTTTTCAAAGACTTACCTTTCATCTGCATAATGAACAATCCGTAAACTTCTTTAGATAGCATTGGCAATTGATGAAAAAATCTATACACTTTTCATCTCTTATTTGATGATTAATTGTGTTTATCTTTATAGAAATGCGAAGAATTGGTACTTTAATGTGTTGAATTGTGCTTAATCAGGTTATAGAGAACTTGGAGAATCAATAATTGAAGGGAATGAACTTTGAGCTTAGAAATCAACATTAAAATAGAGCAAACAGAGCAATACTGGAAGCAATACCTGTAAACCCCGAAAACTTCCATCATATGATACGACCCTAGATTAGAAATTATGGGTTGACTAGTAACCTTAAGAATTAATTAGAAACTCTAGTTAGATAGATACTTTAAATTTGAATGGTTTGGGATTCATAGACTTTATAAAAGGACTTCTTTGATCCCAATTGTTTCCAAAAACAAGATTTCGTATTTCGAATTAATAATTCAGGTTGTGATCAAAGGAAACTTCAAATCCTAAACCCGAATCCTTGTCAAACAGACAGAATATAGAGGAAAACTTAAATATGGGTATTAAGTGATTACCTTAGTATTCAATAGAGATCGGGAATTAAAACAAGGTATAGTAATGAACCTATATTTGCATTGGAACCCTAAAATTTGAGAGTTTTGGTCAGTAATAAACTATATGGATAAGATTTCATAGTGAGTATCCAAATCTAATATATATAACTAGTTTATCCTATATATTAGTAGTAATATTACATAAATGACTCAATAGGGTTTTAGTTAGGAAATTGTGATCTTAAGATAAACTGTTAGAATTATAAATACCCAATAAAAACATAAACTGATGTATAACTTGAGATCTAGACCTCAAATACAAAATTGAATTATACCAAAAACCAAGTTAGGGTTTTCTAAAGCCCTAGAAGCCTAAAACAAAAATTGACCCGAAAAGCTTATAAAATTTAAATCGCGTAGGATAAATTTTTCTTAAACAATTAGATACGTACTATTAAAGTTTAACTTTGTACTTTTTGTTAAACTAAACACTTTGTAGGATCCATTAAAGACCTTTGTACATATATATTTACTATATAAGCTAAAATATACCCTAATAGTGTAATAAACTACCGAAAACTTAACTAAATATTATCTAATTCATATATAATATATATATATATATGTTTGCATCTTGCTGGAGACGTTTCCACGAAGAGCGAAGGGCTGTGATTCTCTTGAGGATTGTGAACCGAAGTTTCTTCAATAATTTACCCAAAGTCAATCCAAATCCTCTCAAAAACCAATGGAAACGTGACAGATCACCCTTGTATTTATGACAATCAAACAAGGGATGAAATGAACAACAAACAAGAGCAAATTGCTCAGATTTGAGGAAGAAACGCAGCCGGAAATTCGCACTACATTATATATATATATATGCAAACGAACTCGGATGGCTAAGTAAACAAATTCCAAACCTTCTTAAACTTTCCAGAACTCATCTACATCTCATTAGGAGTAGAACCAACCCAAGAACCGATTTTTAAACGCTCGAACCAACCTAGTTCTAGAATTTGAACAAAAATCTGGAAAAACATTCAAAAACGAACTTGAGGTAAGTGATTCTCATTCCGCGAGTTTTCTTCTAGTTTTATGAATTGAGACTGACTTATAAACATCTTAGGAAGCTAACCAAGGCCACTAGGAGCTTCGAATTTCATCGTGAGGTCGCGACGAAGGTATTTTTCCTAAATCCTAACCGAGCTTGATGATTTGAGATCATGGATAGCATGTTGTTTTTAGGTTATGATTCTTGGATATTTAAGTTAATTAGGTCCCTAGAAGTCTTTTAGATCCAAAATCCCGACGTTTTAATGTCGGGATTCGCCGGAAATGACCACGGCTCATCGGGGAAGACGATGAACAGTGCTTCCCGATGAGCACAGGCTGGGTGTACGGGCGTACTTAACCCGTATACCCCTCGGCTAGCAACTTGTACGGGCGTACTTAACCCGTATACCCTCGGCCAGCAACGGTGTACGGGCGTACTTAACCCCGTGTACCCCTCCGCCAGAAGAAAAACGAAGCTAAATATAAATAATTATATAATAAATAATAATTTAAGTAATTTTAGAATGTTTATTCTTTTTCCTGCATTTATTTATTTTTCTGGAATAATAATAGTAATATTATAATATAATAATATTAAATCCGAAATTTATTTATTTAAATTTAAAAATAAAATTATTTTTCTGACTTTATTAAATATAGGGTGTTTAAATATTATTCACCTAAAAGAAATTTTCTTTAGAAATATAAATTACTTTGTTAAATAATTTCTACATAATAGATTCTAATTATTAATATCCTTAATATTATTAAAAGAATTTTTAGAATTTCGAAAGTATTATTTTTGAAATAATAATGAATCTGAATATAAGACTAAAATTACTTTAGTAATAATATTAATTAAAATATATAAGACAATTAGTATAATTCTTAATGTGATGGAATATAATCTATTTTCGGAAATTTATTATTTTATTATTATTATTATTATTATTATTGTTGTTGTTGTTGTTGTTGTTATTATTATTATTGCTATCATTATTGTTATTAGTATTATTGATATTATAATTATTTTTGGTGCTATTATCGATGATAATTATTAATGCTTATGAAAAGAGAAAAATAATTTTGAAAATAGTTATAATTAAGTTAATAAATTCTTTTATTAGTGAATATGTTTTCATAATAAGATATATATATGTATAAATTATGAGTTGGTGAATACTAAGGATATATTAGCATATTTGTATATAAATAGATAACAATGGAAATTCAAATAATCCAAATTTGTGAGTATAGGAACATCTATACTCTATAAGAAAAATTTATTAAGTAAATTTGAAAGAAACTGATAGTTTTGAACAATAAAAATAAATTAACGAAGTTATTAACTTTCCAAATACCCAATTAATAGATTCACATAACCAACCAGAACCAACAATAAAATTGCGAGTACAAGGATTTAGAACTTACAGCTATTTCGAAAGAATTAGCTAAGAATAAAACAGAGACCCAATCGACCAATAGGACACTTAAATATTCATAGAAACTAAAATTGTATAGTCTGAAATTTTAATATTTATATTATTTATCTTAATAGGTGACTCGGGTATTGGGGAGGACCTACCTGAAGATTACTACGATTAAATAGGATGGGCAGGTGAGTGACTCAGTCTTATTACATTGGTTGTGCTTGTACTAGTAGTGAACCATAAATGAAAAGATAATGAAAATTGGTGATCTGTTTGAAATATGAAAGTTGTGTATTGTATTCCATTGATTGCCATGTCACTCTAAGATAAGTGATAACACAATTGCGTGTATCTTGATAATGTATGTAGTATTTAATGGAGTGTCTGTATTGCTTGATCACCCCCAAATTGATTAAAAACTACTGGTACCATAATGGAAAATAATCATGCATTACATCTTATGCATAAAAAGCATTGAGTAAGTGGTAGCCTACTACGTGTTAGTTTCTCGGATCTCTGGTAAGGCTTGAATTATCTAGGCCAGAGGGCTAGTAGTTAATTGCAAGATTACTTTTGTTTTGTTAATACCATAGGAACTACATGGTAAACGAAGGACGCCGCCTATGGTATTACATGGGAATAACTAATACTTAGTGAAGTTTCTAAAGCTAAAACAGGAAATGAATAAAGAAACATGATAAACTGAAAGAGATAATTAAATTAAATCTTATTATTTCCTGAAAGCTTAAGTCTCTCCTGGGTAGGTGGACCATAGATTGTGATCCTTCAATCCCGATGGGAAGGCGTAAATCTTCATCCTGTTTGGATTCCGGGTTATCCAAGCTTGTAATGTTCATTTGTGTGATTGCTGCATTTCATATGATTGTTAAATAACTTGTATGATATGTGTAATAAGTTCTGGTTATTCACTGAGCTCGTGTTTTAGCTCACACTCTCACAGTCCTTTCAGGTTCACTCTGCGACCGTGGCTCATTACTAGCAGGAGCATGGTCCCGGTAAGAGATTAGAAGTCAGAAGTTTAAAGTATAGTATAGGGTTAGAATATCTATATCTATAATAGACTTGTGATGCATTACAGTGCATTAAAATCATCAACTATGGTTGTAAGGATTTATAAAGCATATGATCTGTAATATAGTAGTTTGTAATAGTTGTTTACTAATTAACATCTTATATATGTTTGTTTATTCCATCCAAGCAACTAAAAGATCCTGTTTTTGAAAATCATGTCATTCCTAGAAGGTAAACTAATAATGGTGATTGAATGGTTCTTGATTATCATTATTAGAATACCCTCGGGGTGTGACAATACCGGCATTTCATATTCAACGCTGCCAACATTGCAAGGATAAATCTACAAGTGTGCAGATTTTCAATGAACGCCGGTAATTGCATGTTCAACATCGCCGGTATTGACACCTGCGTTTCGCTTATCATAGCTTCAAAAATTTTAACGCTGGCCTCTACACTGCTGGTGTAGGATAAGAAACTGCCGGCGTTAAATTAGGCAGTTGAAGCTTCGCATGTCATTTCTGCATTTGAGATGTTTTGAAAAGGGGAGAACCGACAATTTCTAGAGAGGGGGTTCTTTTTAGATAGAAAAAAATATCCTTAGAATAGAGAGTAGCCCAGAGAACTATATCATAGAATCATGTTCCAAAATCATTCTTTGATCGTGATTTGTTCCAGAACTTGTTCGTAAGTGCTGATCTTCATTGTGGGAAACTTTATACGGTTTGTTCTGTTATTAATTCAAGTTTTTATGTGTAATATTATATTAAAATCTTATATTTAGATCGTTATGAGTTTTGTTCATGATATTGATTCTATAAGTGTTCTTATTTCAATGTTAGGTTAAATTATAATAGTGGGAATGTGATTAAATCCTTTAATTGCTAAAACGATGGTTAAATTTTGTTATATGATTGTTAGAACCTTGCAATATTCATGTTGATGTCCTGTAATGAGCCTTGTATCTGGAAAGATTTTGGTTAATAAGAAGTTAGGTTGCTCGGGAGAGAAATCTGATTTCATTGGAATTCGTAAATGTAGATTTAATATCAAAATCCGGAAGCTGAGACATTATATCTGATTTAGAATTATCTTTGTGTTAAATGCAATGTATTTAAGTTGATTTTTTATCAAGAGATTAGAGGAAACTCAATTTAAGTCATTAGGCAATTAATGAATCAGGAGATTCTTGGATGTAATGTGATTCCTTTGATATTCTGAGTAGCGGAAGCTTCCAAGTTATTTTAAGGTTTAAGAGATTTTAAAAACTTCATGAAGAAGTTTTAATCTTGATAGTTCTACTTGAATAATCATGAGATCTAATTGTCAATATAACTTGATTTCGACTTGATTAGTAAAACTAGGATTTGATCCAAGTTCCCACTATAGTGTAATATAAGTTTTAGTGATTAAGGAATAACTTAGTAGATTAACTACAATTAAAATTAGGTAAAGTAGTGTTAATTAAACAATTGATCTGAATTCTTTTGCCAAAATATTAATTGGAGTCACTAAAAGTTTAATACTTAACTTTTCCTTGTGGGAACGATACTCACTCATCCTCTTGTTACTTGATTCGATCTAGTACACTTGCTGGTGAATTAGCTTTTAAAATTATAAACTCATTTTTAGCAGATCAGCAATATTATAAACTGACTATACCATGTTCACATAATGAATGAAAACAAATGAAGAATTTGAGGATAAAAGATAGCTAACTTATAAATCAAGCATCAAACATCCAATACAACATAAATCAATCATCGGTTATGTTAGATCCACTTACTAGATGAAGAAATCAAATATAATTTAATCAAGATTTATATCTACTACTCCTTAAACACTTGTAGAAGCTCCAAGTCCAATTACTACTACAAATTCAACTAGAATCCACTTCAATTTTTGCTTTGATTCATGAATTTTTCCTAAAAGAATCAATGTTCAGATTAGAGATTAAATGTAGAGATCAATAAAAATTAATTAAGTATATTAGATTTGGTAGAAGCTTAACTTTACTTAGTTGATTGTGTGATTGAGTTTTGAAGAAATTTAAGAGGGATAGAGAGAGGAAATGGCAACATAAAACTGTAGAGAGGAGAGATAATTTTGATGATGTAAAATGAGATAGAAATGGAGAAATTAGTCTTATGTAGTGTAGGTTTGAAGCATACATTTCGAAGCCAAAAGACATAAATGTCCTTAGATATTTTAATCATGTGTGTTGAGAGTATTTTATTATTTGACTTAAGAAATAATTAGTAGAAACTTTTTTATAATTCCAAGATTATCCTTCGTAGTGCAAATTAAAGAAAGATGACAAATTTAGGTAATTTCGCTATTTTTTTATCTTGGAATTTCCACAAGTCAAATTTTTGAATTCAGGCTTTCAATTTTAGAATTTAGGGATTTAGTATTAATTTGATAAATACAGTTTGATTTTGAATATTTTGGATAATTGGATAAGATATGGTTGAAATTTGGATTATTTTTTACCTCTAATCTCAAATTAATTCAATTACTATAATAATTATCTTAATTATATCTCATGGTCTACTTAGGTTGAAATTATATCGTAAAGTTTCTTATTTATTGAGTCATATTAATCACTTTCTTATTTTGGATTATCAAAATTCTTGATATTTCAATATCAACCCCAATAAATTTAGCAAGCATAAAATTCTTTCTATTAACATGTTTAAAACCTTAAAAGTAAGGGAATATTACAAAATACCTTTTCTAAACGAAAAAAAATTAAAAAGAACAGAGAAAAAAGAAAGTCTTTGTGAGTACAATAGTCACTAGACTTTTATCACCAAGCACAGCAAGTTATAGGTTTAAGTTGGAAGCCAAAAATGCAAGAAGCATGTAAAGATAAATTAAAAAAAAAAAGTTAAGTAATGTTTTGGTAACTTTGTAACATGACCACATAATGGTTGCATGGCATGTCTGGATCTCTACATAGCACATTGGTTTGATGTTCTCAGTTATTGAGTGTAGCAATATTGTTACTTTATAAATTGATGGCATAAGCCTAGATGCATTGACACCATAAAAAAAATAAGTATAAAGTGAAGAAATACAAGATATAAAGTGATATGTAATATGTTATATTAAATTTGTTTATATAAATGAAGAGTTATGCTATATATTATAAGAGATGAATTATATTAGGGAGTTGATGATACACAATAAACACGTAAGTGTACAAGGAAGGTGACCCTTTGAAATAAACACACAAGATGATAATTTCATCCTATAAAAATTGAAGGATATAAACAGGTATTGAACTACTTAATTTTAAGAAAGAGGATCATATGATCAAGAAACATGAAAATAAATTCAATTGAATGTCATAGTTTGCTTTAAGCTTTTTTACAAAGATAGAAGCTCTGAGATGCTGATATTTCCAAATTGGCTTAGAGCCAAAATTGTAGAGAAGGCTAATACAATTTAATAGTAAAACCATATAGAGCCCTAGTTGATAAAATAAGAGAAATTAAAGATCTAATCATGAGGAGGAACCTGGGTACATGGTCGAGTACCTGAATGAAGTGGCTCACTTTAATCTTAAGTATGATTGACAAAAGTAAAAGACGTACTAATACATTTAGATAGAAGGAGGCAAGCCTTTTTTATAGCATGGTTTAAGCCAACAAAGAGCCTTAATACCGGAAGTGTAAAGCACCGTTACTTATGGATTTGCCTACAAACTACAGGATAAATACTTGTCATATAGTGTTAAGGGTCATAAAATGATTAATTCTCCCACAAGCGTAGCTATGACAAGCTTCACTCACCAATGGATAAGAGTTGAATAGTTGGTAAAGGACATACCTAGAGTACCTAAAGGATGACCTTGCAAGATTAATGTAATAGGTTGATTAAAATGAAAGGTCATGGGTTGAGTTATCTAGTTGTGATATCTAGGATCTTTGTAATGGAGTGAAACTATTTAACGACTTTGAGAAGGAGCCATCATGGCCACAAACTTTATCATGCCATCCATAGAGGGTTATAAGGTGATTTTTCATATGAATGTGTTATCTAGGCATTATAATTTCGTCAATTGTAAAAGAAAAAGAGGTTCGTTGCAAGCACCTTAAGGATTGGAGATGGTCTTTGTCAAAGAAGCCTAAAACCATGGGAAAGACAACTTGCTTATGATAAAAGTGGAGTCCAAAGGTAAAGCTTTAGGGTTAGTATCATAAATACTACTTAAATTTTGACAAAATATACGATTAGACGCAAAATCGAATTATTTAATTATTTAAGCTTTTAATAAAGCCTTACATATATTGCACAACACCATGTATTATTAAAGGACATCATTTCAACATGGAGCCAATTTTGAAGGCATCCTATACAAGTGTTATTGCTCATTATGCATATTATAATTAGGACCTTAAATGAAATTATGCTATTAATCGAGTTTTAACAAAAGCCTTACATGTATTGCACAACACCTTGTATTATTAAAGGTTATCACTGAATAAGGTAGTGGTGGGATATAAGAGACCTAATTTTGTTGTGAATCTTACGATCAGATAAAGCAGGACCATGACTATTTAATTTGAGATAATGAAAATAAGTAAAATTGATGTACATATTTTAATGTGGAAAACCCCCAAACTAATCAGGGTAAAAACCACAAAAAGGTAGAAGAATCTCACTATAAGAAATAGTTAGGAATTACAACATCTCTATGTCACAAGAAGAAACTATTAAAATTCTCTCTTGGATACTAGGAGAAAAATACACAACTCTCTAATTTTTATCTCTTCTATAATACAAGAAATTCAACTTGCAACTCTCTCATGACTTCTTTTTCTTTCTGACAAGAGAGATAAGACTTTGGGATGAAATGAAATGCAAGAACTCAAGCTTATTGATAGAAGCTATCTATGGTGTGAACATGATGAAAAATCATGCATAGTAAAAACCTTGCTTTTCAAATTTTGTTGTCTTGATAATTTTTCTTCCTTCCCCATTGGCACCCTATTTGTTACAGCCTCGCCATATATTGTAACAAAGCTAATGAATGACTCCTTTGTCTTTCAACAGCTTCCAATACAACATATAAGGCTTGCTGTCCATTCAGGCACTACTAGAAAATGGCAATCATAGAGCCTAAACTAAAAAACAACGATAATAGGGATTTTTACAACATAATACTTAAGATAAATATAGTTAAATTCCTATTACGGACAAAGTAGGGACAGTATACCCCACACTATGGATCATATACCAGCATATCTCACAAATACATGCTATCACACAAAACATCTATCATCAATAAAACTATATAGTATCATTAGTCCATAAGTCTAGGCATAACATCATGAGTATAAACAAAGGTCCATCAAAATAGGTGATTCTAGTCTCGGTCACTCCATCTACCCACAAAATCCCAAAAGCCGACAATACTAACCTGGGGCCTCCCCTATTTGTGTGTGTCCCATAGATAGTCTTGGAATAACAAAGATCCATAAAGGTGCCATCTACAATCAGCTGAGTGATATCCTCTCATATTACACTTTCATGCATGGTTATCAATCAATTATTAGCAAGCATATGCAATGCAATAACAACATGAGCAAACACATATGATCTACTAGTCAAATTATACCTACTATGGATTTACGCCCTCGTAACTCGGGTGATGGAAGTGCACATGGTCATCACGACTCAACATGAACCACCAGTTCTAGGTTATGTGTAACCTTGGGTATTTCATAAAACACTTAATGCAAGCGATATCTCTTTTATTTTACAAAAATGATTTCAAAAACAATTCTTGAGAATATAGACCCTAAGCTGAGCCAGCACGGTTGTACCCATAAAAGTGTTTCCTTGTACGACTTAATTTCTCATTAGTAAAAACAAACTCAAAGACTTAACCATGTTAGCCAGTTTGCTCAGCGTAATACTAGTTGTTCAAAATATACGAAGGGTAGTATGCATGATCCATTTAATTAATTAAAAGTTCTTTTTATCAATCAATTATTCACAAGCACTCAAATCCATATAATTAATGCAAATAAGTCAAATTGTGCTCAATTTCAATTTTAAGTCTTAGCACACTCAAGCAACTCTAGTATAAGTAATCCCACCCTACACATCAATTTATTATCATTACTTTTAGTGCACTAAACTACACACATAACACAATGTAATAATCATGGAGAACTCATTTTGCTATAACTATAGATCAAAGTAATCCTTAAGGTACAGGTCCTCCTACTCGATGTCTCCTAAATTTAGAAAGAAATATAAAGATTACTTAAGCAATTGCTATATATGATAGTTTAGTAACATACGTTCTAGTAGATTAAGTTTTATGTACTTTTGATATTAAAATTTTAATTACTTATATCTAATCCTTTTTAATTTAGTTTTTGATATGTAAATAGTCGATCTTACACAGTTTTTAGAGTACTTTTTAATGATGAAATAATTTTTACTAAAGGAAGAAGGTTCCAAATGTAATCTCCTTAATTTTACATAACCCGATTATAATAAATATTATAAATAAAATGTATAATCATAAAATAACTATAATAAAAATATCAGAAATCATTCCAAATTTTTTGCAACTTAAATTTTAAGTATAAAAAAATTAGAATAAAGAATCCTTATCAATAAGACTTTAAAAATACAGAATGTTCGAAATAAAGTAAATAAAAGAATAAAGAAAACTGTTTAATATTTAAGAACCTAAGTTTTAATATTTGAAACATATAAATGCCTTTAAGTTAAATAATTCTGTGTCTATAGAAACTAAATTCGGATCTAACCTAGTAACTTATAATTTGTAAAAGAACAAAGTAACAAATATAGAATAAATATTAAGTTTCTAATCTAATAAAA
Organism: Combretum micranthum; assembly: GCA_024138025.1. Taxonomy (NCBI): domain Eukaryota; kingdom Viridiplantae; phylum Streptophyta; class Magnoliopsida; order Myrtales; family Combretaceae; genus Combretum; species Combretum micranthum. Next base: position 247,064 of record JAMXBD010001522.1, read on the forward strand.
ACTCTAGAATAAATATATAAATAGAAATGAATTCATATGTAATTTCAAACTTTATAAATTTATAATAAAGTCGAATTAAAGGCAATATAATAATTAATTTATCAAAATACCACCAAACAAAACTTTTAAATAGATAAAATATAATTTACGATAGCAGGTATAAAAGTTAAAAAGTAAAAACCTTAAACTAATTCTATATATACCATACTATTCAGAATATTTAATACCGATAACGTATAATTTTTTTATCTAAAAATATTATTGAATCAATATTTATTATACGTGTTATTTAGACCCTCAAAATTGACTTTTTGCATAATTTCGTATTTTTGCCCACTCCTTACATAGTTGTTGGTCATAAATTCATCATCTTCTTTTTGTTTTTGTATTTTCATTCACCCTATCTTCCTTACATTTTTTTTTAATTTTCTTTCCACGTTTTCTCTTCTTTTCATTTTAATTTTTCTCTATACGTAACAACATATACACATATCTTTAATAGAAATTATATGTATATTATAGTGTTCAGAATATTTAATACTAATAATACATAAATTTTCATCTAAAAATATTATCGAATAAGTATTTATCATACGTGTCACTTGGACCCACAAAATTAATTTTTTTTTCACAATTTGATATTTTTGCCCACTCCTTACATAGTTGTTGGTTATAAATTCATCATTTTCCTTTTGTTTTTGCATCTCCATTCATCCTATCTTCCTTACATTTTTTATTATTTCTCGACACGTTCCCTCCTTCTCCTCCTTTTGATTTTTCCTGTACGTAACCAACATATACATAATAACACACATACACATATCTTTAATAAAGCTTTAAATAAATTTTTGGAAATAAAACTTCTAAGTAACTGACATACTTGTACTCGTTTAACTTAATAAACTATCATAAAACTAAAATAATAAAAAAAAAGCAATATTATATAATATATTAGACATTTTCGGTGCAAGTAGATGAAGAATTGCGGCTAAGATCTCCTCTAATTTTGCATAGCCAAAATTTGAAGCTAAAAGAGTCAACAAAAGTAGCAAAAGTCAAGAGAAATAATGCATAAACAAATCATAAGGATTTGAATAAGACAAATAATTAATGCATGCAAATGCAAGTTGAAGATTCAGTGGAGAAGCTCTTCATTTTAGTAGAAAAGTTGCAGCTCCTCCATTTCTTTATATATGCACACTGATTTAGCAACAAACAAACCCTTCAATCACACAAAGACAACCACAATAAATCACCATAACAACAACAAATAACAACACACCATAAAACCCAAAAACATCAACAAAAACACATCAACTCAATTCCATAAAACAAACTTCCATTATCAAACAAGCTTAGGAAATCAATAATGTTTCTATTAACTTAGGATTTGTATCAAGCTTTAGAGAAGGGCATAGCATCTTCATATTAGCTCAAACAAGGTAATTCTTCATCATAAAACTGAAATACCCCAAATCTTTACCAAGATTAGAAATTGAGTTTAGATAGATTAAATAAATCAAATGAATCATAGGATATAAATAGACAAGTTGACAAAGTTAGATTAGTAATTAATTAAATGAAATTTGAGATTTGAAATCTAAATTCTCTAAACAAGTCATTGAAATGTTTAGAGGATTCCTAAACTCTTGATTCTTAGCTTAAACACTAATTCCTAAATCTTTACAAAATTTGAGTTCATTTGCTTGAATAAAAATATCAGTTCTTAAACCCAAACTCAAATTAAATATATTTCATCCAAAATAGATTCCTAAATTAAGTTCTTATTATAAGTTCTTAATTTCTAACCTATCGGTTCTAAAATTATCTTTTAAATGCTTCTAGAACTAAAGATATTGATCTGAAAGTTCTAAATCCGATACCTTTATTTTAAAATATTCTAATTTTAACTTTATTTTTTCCTTTTAGTTTTCTTTTTGCTGCCTCCTTATTTCTCTTCTTCCTTTGTAAATTCGTTTTTCTCTCTCTCTCCTTTCTTTCTCTTTTCTTTCTTTCTTTTCTCTCTTCTTTCTCTCAAATCCATCTCCCCAAATCTCACTTTCAAAAGGAATAGGAGAGAAATCAAGTAGGAGATGAAGATAGGAGGAGATAAACCAAATTGAAACAAGAAGAAGAAGAAGGAATTGCATGATTTAGCCCAAAAGCTAAGTTTTCGTTTTCTATTTCTCTTTGTTTTTACTTGTTATTTACATTTATAATTGATGAATTGATGTTGAATTGGGTTGAGAGTGCTGTTTATTTAAGTATTTGTTCATATATGCTTGTTAGAGGTCGGGTTGTGAAGGAGGAAGAAGATGATGAATAGTAGTTATAGAAGTTGATGAAGTTTGAGATGTTTGATGTGGTGAATGTGAAGTTTATGCATGTTTGAGGATGTTAGAATAGATGTAGGGTGTAGTATGATGGTTGTAAAGTGTTTTGGAGAAGGTTTGAAGTGTAAAAATTTTGTAAAATTAGTGTTTGAAACAAGGAATTTCGTAAATATGTCAATACACCTGTCAAAACGCCCCGTTGCCAAGGGTGTAGTGCTCTTGGATCAAAAAATTTCATTTCCCCTGAGTCAAAACGGCCTTCAAAACGCCCCGTTGCCAAGGGTGTAGCGCTCGCGGATTTCTTCCTTGACGCGATATTATTTTGTAAATTGGTCATAACTTTTTCATACGACCTCCGATTGAGGTGATTCAAATTGCGTTGGAAAGATTAAAAAGAGATCTACGATTTTCATGTTTTGAGTTTTTAAAAATTCGGAAAATATCGATGCTTAAATTTTAGTTCTTTCCAGCCTTTATATTTTTCAAACAAAATCAAAAGCTTGTTTTGTTTGTTAAATGTGTTTTTGCTTAGGAAATGGATCTTTTTGAGCTAAAATGAGATAGATAAGTGATATTTGATGTGTAATGATGATTGAGGGATATAATTAAGCATGATTTAGATAGATTTATAAATTCAACAAATAATTGAATTTCTATGAGTATTAAACTAAAAGTAGTTATGTTGTATATATGATTTCCATTGCTTGATTTATGATGTTGTGATGACTTAGTGAAACTAAATGATCTTGGTAAGTATATAAATGATGATTTATGTATCTATATGAATTTTATGTGAATTTCCTTCATGCTAAGTTTAAGATTTGTTTATTATTTGTTCTTATGATTAGTTTGAACTTAAATGAACTTAGTTAACAAACCTAGGTTCAACTTGACTAAATGAACTTGAATGAACTAAAATGGATTATGAAATGACCTAGATGTATATTTTAATCAAATCTCATGTGTCTATTAATTTATTTTAAGGAGATGAATTGAATGAGTATGTTTGTGTTGTTAGTAGTTTAAGATATAAGATTTTGTATGTGTATATGTTGATATTAATATTGTTGTTTTATGCATTAATGTGTGAGTAATGAAATTATTAATGTTGTCTTGTGCACATTAAGATATTAAATTAGGTTAGATTAATAAATCAACTCCAATTTTGTTAAAGATTAATTGATAGAGTTCTTGGTAATTAAGTAGCATTTATGCCTAAATGTAAGCTAAATGGAGTCCAAATTAAAGTGAAATGCAACCTAAAGTTAATATATGCATTAAGGGGTAAATTTGGAAGTGTAAAAGTCAAAATTAAGCTAATTTGATTACTTTTTGGGGCAGCTCAAAATTTTATCCGAATTTTCCTTTTCTTTCTTCTTTTTCTCTTCTTCTTCTTCCTCCATTTCCATCTCCATTTCCAAGCTCAAGTTAAGGTTATATCAAGTTTGAAAATCAAAGTATCTCTCAAGACATGGTATATATATATATGCTTGAATTAATTTAGTTAAGGTTGTTGTGATGTTTTATTTCTTTTCTTGATATAGATGTATGTATCATTGGATGATTTGAGCTTAAAGTCGATCAAATGGTTTGTTCATGCATGAGATGAATTGAGGAAGTGTTATATGAGTGTGTGAGGTTGTGCATGCATTGTTGTATGTTGGTGAAGTGTTGAGAAGTTGTTAAGAGAATTTGGATAGGGGAATTTAGAATTGATGGAAGTAGATTTTGAAGTGTTTTATTGTGTTGAATTCATGCTTTGAATTGCTAGAATTGAGTAGTATAGCTATGAGTAAGGTTATGATGTTAGAAAAGTGGTGGAGGAAGGATTAAAGTGTATTAAGATATGATTTTGTAAAGTTGAAAAACAGGGGATTTAAGTTTCTCACGTTTAAGCCTGTTTTTAATACGTACGCCGGCAACCTGGGAATTCAACGCCGCCGGCTTAGAGGCAGCGTTGGATTCATAATTTTTAAGGCTGGCTGAAAGCCGCCGGCTTTCGCTGGGAAAGTCAGCCGGCGTTCATTCTGTCATGTTGAACGCCGGCAGTGAAAATTAAGGCCGCCGGCGTATATGTCAAAGCCGCCAGCTTATATAGAAGCGGCCGGCTCAGACCTCTCTGGACGTTTTTGAAAATTTTGGTTTTGGATTCTACGCCGGCTCAAGGCCGCCGGCGTAGAATACAAAGGCTGACGGCGTACCTTTGAACACTGCCAGCGTTGGCAGTGGACATTTTCAGAACATTGTGCACCGGCCCAAAGCCGCCGGCTTTGGCTGCCGGCCTATCCCCTGTGCTTTTGAAATTCAAAAACTTTTTCCACAAATTTTCCGAAGTTTGTTATTTGAGCAATTGAGTTTTATTAAGCGATTTGGGACATAATAGGATGTTTAAATGATTATTCATGACCTTGTATCCAATTATTTAGATTTCTTTGATAAATTGTGATATATGGATATAATATGTATATTTGTGTTAATGAGATCTGTAATTGTGATTTATTAATTATTGTGATATTTCCATTACAGTTAAGGATTCTTCGGTTAGTTCATCACCGAGAGATCCTAGTTCTATTCTAACGAGTTCAGGTACGCAATAACTTGTCTGATGTTTGCTAGGACCAGACATTTCTAACTTGACCTAAATTGATTCGATTTAATATTTGGATGAATTGGATGTCTATTACGCTGTTTAATCTGGTCCGAGGAGCAGCAAACCTGTCATGATGCAATGACATGTTAGCTAGGCGCTTAACCAAGTCATGATGCAATGACTTTACCATGATGCAATGGTACGCTATGATGCAATAGCGATTCTTTTGGTTAAGTGGGTAGCCGATAGGGGGGAATTGTATCTGTGTAACGTTTGCTTAAACTTAGGGGGAAATACCATGATTTAGTTCAAGGTTTATGGGAACTTGTGAACTAGGCTCATGTTATGGACTGAGTTTAAGTAGAGTCGGGCAACGGCTTTTAAACCCTAGATGAAGCTATTAACTTCATGAAATAGATATAGGAGATATAAGTATTCGGACTGCTTATATCAACCCCCTGAGCAGCTGCTGTTACTCAGGATCCCTGGATTCCCGAAGTGTGACCGGGGTTTGAATACCCTCTTGTTGATTTGTGAATCAAAATGTAATAAAGATAACCACTTGTTCTATGATGCATTACATGAATCGAATGACTTGTTATGCATTGGTTATTGTGTACTGGGCCTCTGGCTCACTTTTGCTGCTTTGCAGGTCATGGAGACGAGTATTACGATGACTTGGGCTATGGGTCCGATTTCGAAAGATTTTTGGATGAGTGGGACGAATAGGATTCGATTACCCTGGACCTTTGGAAGACTTTTTGCGATGGAGAAGTTATGTATAGATGGCTTAATAGTTATGCCAAATTCCTTTTGTAATGACCTAAGATCCCTTAGGATTCTTATGTTTTGAGAAAACATGTAATTTGTTTTGTAGTGTCATGTATTGACACAAAGAAATGTTTATATGATGTAAATATATGTATAGATTGCTTTTGTTAGCAATCTTGTTTTATTTAAAAAGCTATTTACAAAGTTCAGTGATTTTGATCAAACAATTTTCATAAACTGTTAGTTTTAGGACAACCTTACATATAATGTGAAAACGTTATATGTGGTTGGGGATTCGGTACTCTAAGTCTCGGGATTTAGAGGAACGGGTCTTTACAGATGGTATCAGAGCCTTGTTTATGAAATTGTTTGATTAAATAGTGGTGACTTGACCTTAGATACGGTGAGTTAGTTAGACATATATAGGACTTGTTTATATTGTTTTATGTTAATGTTTAATTGTTTATTAATTGTTTTGATATTGATTTGACCTTGTAAAATTATTATATGTCATACATGTTGCATGTTTGTTTAAAAGATGGATAGGTCACGAAGAGTAACCCGACAATCTTCGGAAAGAGAAAGTATGCCACCTCCTTCTCAGTCTACTATTTCAGCTTCTGCATCAGCTAGTATTCCAGCTTCTACTTCGACTCCATCACCGGCTTCGGCTTCTACTGCACCGAATCCACAGCCTCCTCAAATGCCAGCATATCCAGCTATGCCACAGATGCCTACGGAGATCCGAATAATGTGCTCACTATGTTTCGGGATATGTTTGCTATAGTTCAGCAGTACCAACAAATGATGTATCAACAACAACAACAATTTATGCAGCAATATCATCCTCCAACTGTGAGAGAAGAGCCACAAGTACCAATGGGAGACCGGAATGAACAAGTCAAGTTGCATGATTTTGTTAGACTGGTACCTGATTTTGATGGAACTGTTTTGGATCCGACTCGAACGGAAGGTTGGATAGTGGAAGAGAAAGCGTTTGCAGCTTGTGAAGTGCCTGAGCATAGAAAGTTGATTTGGCTATATATATGTTGAAGGGAGATGCATATAATTGGTGGAGATTGAATAGTGAAGGATATGTGAGACCGATACCATGGAACAGATTCAAAGAAGCCTTTTTCTTGCAATACATTCCATCCACAGTGCGGGAACAAATGATATCGAGTTGGTTGAGTTTAAGGCAGGGAAATAAAACTGTTGAAGAATATCATGCAGAATATTGTAGATTGCTTCGATTTGCAGGTACAAGTTACAATGATGAGAGCATGAAGGTTCAAAAGTTCCAAGATGGCTTGAACATGGAGATTAAGAGTGAGGTTAAGAAGTTTCAATTATCAACACTGTCGAAACAGTAATCAAGGAAGTTAGTGGAACAAATTAATAATGAAAATAAAGCTCAGAGGGATAGACGTGCGACATTTATGGGCAAGAGATCGGTGACATCCTACACCCCTTATTCAAGGTTTGGTAATGTTAACAAAGGCAAGCGGCCATATTTGGGTAAGAAACCAAGCTCGGGACAAGTGGTGAAGACTCCTATGCCATCCGTTCCATTTGATAGGCGATGCCCTATATGTTTTGGGCCTCATGAATCGTTTCAATGTAAATGGACTCCTGGAGCTTGTTTTGCATGTGGGAAAGTTGGTCATAAAGCTTCTGATTGTCCTGATCCTAAATTGAAGCCCATCTTTTGTGCTCATTGTCAACAAAGGGGTCATCATGTGGCAAATTGTAAGGAAAAGCCGAGGAATGAAGGACCGAACTTTGGAAAGGGAATGACAGCTGCTAGGGTGTTTGCTTTGCAACAATGTGAGAAAGCTCCTTCGGTTGATACACTGGCAGGTATAATACAGATTGCAAGACATCCTGCATATACTTTAATTGATACTGGTGCTACTCATGCATGTATTGCTGAAAGCTTTGTGAATGAGTGTGGTTTGTCTTCTGAAGTGTTGTATGATAGAGTGATGAGTGTGAATACTCCTTTTGGTGTGCAATCCAAAGAGCCATGTGTATGTAAGAATGTTGATGTTGTGATTTCTGATGAAAGCATGCCAATAGATATGTTAGTTCTACCTTTAATTGATTTTGATGTTATTCTTGGAATGAATTGGTTGAATCTTTACAAAGCGACAATAGATTGTAGTAAAGCGGAAGTGAGTTTTGAATTGGAAGGTAGAAGACTATTTCATGTGTTGGAAAGAAGGAGACCCGGAAGTATGTATTCTATGGAATTGTGGGAGAAGGATATGGGAACTACAATGGGTAGTGAAGAACTCCGAGTTGATATGGTGCCAGTAGTAAGGGAATTTGTTGATGTTTTTCCTGATGAATTACCCGGTTTGCCACCGGATAGGGAGATTGATTTTGGGATTGATTTGATACCTGGAACTACACCTATTTCTAAAGCTCCGTATCGTATGGCTCCGGCTGAGTTGAAAGAATTGAAAAGTCAGTTAGAAGAATTGCAACACCTCGGGTTTATCCGTCCAAGTATTTCTCCTTGGGGTGCTCCGGTATTGTTTGTTAAGAAGAAAGACGGAAGTCTAAGGATGTGTATAGACTATAGAGAATTGAATCAAGTGACAATCAAGAACAAGTATCCACTTCCTCGAATTGATGATTTATTTGATCAATGAGAGATGCGGCATTGTTTTCCAAGATAGATTTGAGATCCGGATATCATCAACTCAAGATTAAGCAACAAGATATATCCAAGACGGCTTTCAGAACAAGATATGGACATTTTGAGTTTATGGTTATGCCTTTCGGTTTAACAAATGCCCCTGCTGCTTTTATGGATTTGATGAATAGGGTATTTAAGGATTATTTGGATCAATTTGTGATAGTCTTCATTGATGATATATTGGTATATTCAAAGAATGAGGAAGATCATGAAAACATTTGAGACTTGTATTGCAAAGATTGAGAGAGAGGAAGCTTTATGCTAAGTTTAGCAAGTGCAAGTTTTGGTTGAGAGAAGTTGCATTCTTGGGACATATCATTACAAAGGAAGGAATATCTGTTGATCCGGAGAAGATTAGAGCGGTATTGGACTGGCCACCACCGACAAGTGTCACGGAAGTGCGAAGTTTTCTGGGGTTGGCAAGTTATTATAGAAGATTTGTACAAGGTTTTTCCAAAATCGCTTCACCATTAACTAAGTTGACGAGGAAATATGTGAAGTTTGATTGGGATGAAGATTGTGATCGGAGTTTTCTTGAGCTGAAGGAACGATTGATTTCTGCACCGATTTTGGCATTACCAATTAGTGGAGAAGAGTTTGTAATTTATAGTGATGCTTCACTTCAAGGACTCGGATGTGTGTTGATGCAAGATAATCGAGTCATAGCTTATGCCTCAAGACAATTGAAGTCCCATGAGAGGAATTACCCAATTCATGATCTCGAGCTAGCCGCAGTGGTATTAGCATTGAAGCTTTGGAGACATTATCTGTTTGGTGAAAAGTGTAAGATATTCACGGATCATAAGAGTTTGAAATACATTTTCACTCAAAAGGAATTGAACATGCGACAACGAAGGTGGTTGGAATTAATTAAAGATTACGATGTTGAAATTTTATATCACCCGGGAAAAGCTAATGTGGTAGCCGATGCGCTCAGTAGAAAGAAATCGATGAATGTGGAATCTTTGGTTACTAATCAATGGGAGTTACAAGAAGATCTTCAAAGGATGAATATTGAGATAGCTATGGAAAATGTTGACATTATGCTAGCAAGTTTATCATTACAACCGACGATTCTGGATCAAATCAAGCAAGGACAACTTGAAGAACCCGGTAAGCCAGAAGTTGAAAATAGATAAATCAAAGAGGAGAAAAGAGATGAGAATTGATGATAAAGGAATTATCAGATTCAAAGATAGAATTTATGTACCTGAGATCCATGATTTGAGACATCAAATTATGAAGGAAGCACATTCCTCCTCATATTCAATTCATCCGGAAACACGAAGATGTATCGAGACTTGAAGCGACATTTTTGGTGGGAAGGAATGAAGAAGGACATTGCAAGATTTGTTTCTAAGTGTTTGGTATGTCAACAAGTGAAGATCGAACATCAACGGCCTGGAGGAGAATTGCAACCATTGAAGATTCCGGAATGGAAATGGGATGAATAACTATGGATTTTGTGACGCTTTACCAAAGACAGTAGCCAAGAATGAGATGATTTGGATCATTGTGGATCGACTCACGAAATCGTCACATTTCATTCCACTGAGAGTCGGGTGTTCACTTGAAAGATTGGCTCAGATTTACATCGAGAGATAGTGAGATTACATGGTATACCAATGACCATCACTTCGATAGAGATACGAGATTTGTCAGTCGATTCTGGAAAAGTCTTCATGAAGCTCTTGGAACAAAGTTACAATTTAGTACAGCTTTTCATCCACAAACTGACGGGCAATCGGAAAGGACAATTCAAATTCTTGAAGATATGCTTAGAGCTTGTGCATTGGATTTTGGAAAGAATTGGGATGAACACTTACCTTTAGTTGAATTCGCTTACAATAATAGTTATCAAGCATCGATTCAGATGGCTCCGTATGAAGCGTTATATGGAAGAAATGTAGATCTCCTTTGCATTGGGATGAAGTGGGCGAGAGAGTATTGATTGGACCCGATTTGGTACAACAAGCTGTTGATAAATTCAAATGATCAAACAGAGATTGAAAGCTGCTCAAGACCGATATAAAAGTTATGCCGATTTGAGAAGAAGACCTTTGGAGTTTGAACTTGGAGATCATGTGTTTCTCAAGATATCCCCGACTAAAGGAGTTTTCAGATTTGGTGTGAGGAGTAAATTGAATCCAAGATACATTGGGCCATATGAAATATTGGAAAGGATCGGACCATTGGCTTATAGATTGGCGTTACCACCAAGTTTGTCTGGCGTTCATATGTTTTTCATGTATCTCAGCTTAGAAAGTGTATATCCGATTCCGATGCAATATTGGATACCAATCAACCAGAGATACTACCAGACTTAACTACTGAAGAAAAGCCAATTAGAATTTTGGGAAAAATGGACAAAGAATTGAGGAATAAAGTCATACCAATGGTAAAGGTCCAATGGAGTAACCAATCCGAGAGAGAGCGGTTTGGGAAGTAGCGAGTGCAATGAGACAGAAATATCCGGAACTTTTTGAGTAAGAAGGTAAGTTAAGTTTCGGGGACGAAACTTCTTGAAGAAGGGAAGAATGAAATGACCTAGATTTATATTTTAATCAAATCTCATGTGTTTATTAATTTATTTTAAGGAGATGAATTGAATGAGTATGTTTGTGTTGTTAGTAGTTAATATATGATTTTGTATGTGTATATGTTGATATTAATATTTTGTTTATATGCATTAATGTGTGAGTAATGAAATTATTAATGTTGTCTTGTGCACATTAAGATGTTAAATTAGTTAGATTATAAATCAACTCAATTTTAAAGATTAATTGATAGAGTTCTTGTAATTAAGTAGCATTTATGCCCTAAATGTAAGCCAAATGGAGTCCAAATTAAAGTGAAATGCAACCTAAAGTTAATATATGCATTAAGGGGTAAATTTGGAAGTGTAAAAGTCAAAATTAAGCTAATTTGATTACTTTTTGAGGCAGCTCAAATTTTATCCGAATTTTCCTTTTCTTTCTTCTTTCTTTTCTTTCTTCCTCCATTTCCATCTCCATTTCCAAGCTCAAGTTAGGGTTATATCAAGTTGAAAATCAAAGTTATTTCAAGACAAGGTATATATATGTGTATTTGAATTTATTTAGTTAGGTTGTTATGTTGTTTTATTTCCTTCTTAAATAGATGTATGGATTATTGGATGAATTGAGCTTAATGTTGATCAAATATTTGTTCATGCATGGGATGAGTTGAGAAGTGTATATGAGTGTGGGAGAGTATGCATGTATTGTTGTATGATTATGAAGAGTTGGGAAGTTGTTAAGAGGATTTGTGTGGGATAATTTAGAATTGATGGAAGTAGAAATTGAAGTGTTTAATTGTATTGAATTCATGCCTTGAATTGCTAGAATTGAGTAGTATAGTATGAGTAAGGCTAAGATGTTAGTAAGGTGGTGGAGGAAGGATTAAAGTGTATTATGATATGATTTTGTAAAGTTGAAAAACAGGGGATTTAAGTTTCTCTCGTTTAACCTTGTTTTTAAAACGTACGCCGGCAACCTGGGAATTCAACGCCGCCGGCTTAGAGACAGCGTTGGATTCAGAATTTTTAAGGCTGGCTGAAAGCCGCCGGCTTTCGCTGGGAAAGTCAGCCGGTATTCATTCTGTCATGTTGAACGCTGGCAGTAAAAATTAAGGTCGCCGGCGTATATGTCAAAGCCGCCAGCTTATCTGAGTAAGCGACCGGCTCAGACCTCTCTGGACGTTTTTGAAATTTTTGGTTTTGGATTCTACGCCGGCTCAAGGCCGCCAGCGTAGGATATAAAGGCTGACGGCGTATAATTTGAACGCTGCCAGCGTTGGAAGTGTATATTTTCAGAACATTGAGCACCGGCCCAAAGCCGCCGGCTTTGGATGCCGGCCTATCCCCTGTGCTTTTGAAATTCAAAAACTTTTTCCACAAATTTTCCGAAGTTTGTTATTTGAGCAATTGAGTTTTATTAAGCGATTTGGGACATAATAGGATGTTTAAATATTATTCATGACCTTGTATCCAATTATTTAGATTTCTTTGATAAATTGTGATATATGGATATAATATGTATATTTGTGTTAATGAGATCTGTAATTGTGATTTATTAATTATTGTGATATTTCCATTACAGTTAAGGATTCTTCGGTTAGTTCATCACCGAGAGATCCTAGTTCTATTCTAACGAGTTCAGGTACGCAATAACTTGTCTGATGTTTGCTAGGACCAGACATTTCTAACTTGACCTAAATTGATTCGATTTAATATTTGGATGAATTGGATGTCTATTACGCTGTTTAATCTGGTCCGAGGAGCAGCAAACCTGTCATGATGCAATGACATGTTAGCTAGGCGCTTAACCAAGTCATGATGCAATGACTTTACCATGATGCAATGGTACGCTATGATGCAATAGCGATTCTTTTGGTTAAGTGGGTAGCCGATAGGGGGGAATTGTATCTGTGTAACGTTTGCTTAAACTTAGGGGGAAATACCATGATTTAGTTCAAGGTTTATGGGAACTTGTGAACTAGGCTCATGTTATGGACTGAGTTTAAGTAGAGTCGGGCAACGGCTTTTAAACCCTAGATGAAGCTATTAACTTCATGAAATAGATATAGGAGATATAAGTATTCGGACTGCTTATATCAACCCCCTGAGCAGCTGCTGTTACTCAGGATCCCTGGATTCCCGAAGTGTGACCGGGTTTGAATACCCTTTTGTTGATTTGTGAATCAAATGTAATAAAGATAACCACTTGTTCTATGATGCATTACATGAATCGGATGACTTGTTATGCATTGGTTATTGTGTACTGGGCCTTGGCTCACTTTTGCTACTTTGCAGGTAATGGAGACGAGTATTACGATGACTTAGGCTATGGGTCCGATTTCGAAAGATTTTTGGATGAGTAGGACGAATAGGATTCGATCACCCTGGACCTTTGAAGACTTTTTGCGATGGAGAAGTTATGTATAGATGGCTTAATAGTTAAGCCAAATTTCTTTTGTAATGACCTTAAACTCCTTTAGGGTCCTCATGTCTTGAAAGAACATGTAATTTGTTTTGTAGTGTCATGTGTTGACACAAAGAAATGTTTAATGATGTAAATATATGTATAGATTGCTTTTGTTAGCAATCTTGTTTTATTTAAAAGCTATTTACAAAGTTCAATGATTTTGATCAAACAATTTTCATAAACTGTTAATTTTAGGACAACCTTACATATAATGTGAAAACGTTATATGTGGTTGGGATTCGGTACTCTAAGTCTCGGGATTTAGAGGATCGGGTCTTTACACTTGTTTTACGTATTTTCACAAATAAGTTTTTTCTAAATTTGTATTATAATGCCTATAAAAGGCAGAATCCTGTAACATGAAAAGATGTACCAAAAAGATGAGATTGTAATATTGAAACTCTTTCTCTCTCTCTTTTTTTTTTCCGTTGTGTGTGTGTGTGTAAGTTTAGAAATAATGATGTCTTATTGACAACAAATTGGTATCAGAGCATGGTAATATCTAGCTCTTGGTATTGAGTGTTTGTGAGGAACAAGAGGTTCTCACAGTTATTAAAAAAAAAAAAAAAAACATTTTTAAAGAGTGAGATATGACAACCAATTATAATATTGTGTGGTCAGGTCCCAAGTTAGATGGGAAACTTGATTACAATTATTGGGAGCTTTTGATGTCTACTCATTTAAAAGCTCACAACATTTGGAGTTTTATTGAACCAGGTTTACAACAAGGTGCTGATGATGCTACTCGAAGGAAGGACCAGTTGGCGTTATCACAAATTCACCAAGGTGTAGATTACTCAATCTTTGGCAAAATAGCAAATGCCAAAACTGCTAAAGAAGCATGGAATATTTTGAAGTTGTCATATAAAGGAGTAAAGAAAGCTCAGAAATCGAAATTACAATCTTTGCGTAGAGAATATGAAAGATATGAGATGTCCAACTCATAAAGTGTTGAACAATATTTTTCTCGTGTTACAAATCTTGTCAATAAGATGAGGGCGTATGGAGAAGACATTCCTGAAAGCATGGTGGTGGAGAAAATTCTTCAAACCATGCCAATCAAGTTTGATCATGTGGTGACTACAATAATAGAGTCCCACGACACAGATACCATAACAGTTGCAGAGTTGCAGGGAAGTATTGAAAGTCATGTGAATAGAATTTTGGAGAAGACGGAGAAAGTGAATTAAGAAGCCTTGAAGAGTCATGTGAACCTCAATAATGAATTGGAAATTAGTCAAAATGTTGAAGGTAGAGGTCATGGTTTTAATAGTAGAGGAAGAGGAAATTATAGAGGTACAGGTCCAGGAAATTTCAAGGGAAGAGGACGTGGTAGTTTCAGCCAAGGGAGATACAACAATTTTAGACCATCTAGTCAAGGAAGAAGTGGAAATAATTTCTGGACTATCAATAAAGGAAGAGGAAGAGGCAACAACTATCAAGAAAGAACAAATGTTAATTGTTTTCATTGTGGGAAGTTTGGACACAAAGCTGTAAACTGCAGATTCAAACAGCAGGCAAACATGGCAGAGAATGAGTACCAAAATATTGGTGAGAATTCTGATAACCCACAAAGTTTATTTTTGGCAGCTAATGATTTTGAAGAAGACGGAGATATCTGGTATTTAGATACTGGATGTAGCAATCATATGTGTGGGAAAAAGGAGTTATTTTCTTCTCTGGATGAAACGGTAAAATCTACCGTGAAATTCAGAAATAATACAAATATTCCGATATTGGGAAAATGCCAAGTTACTATTAGATTGAGAAATGGATCTCAAAACTTTATCTCTGATGTCTTTTATGCTCCTGGTCTTCATCACAATTTATTGAGTATGGGACAACTGTCAGATAAAGGATACAACATGCAGATTCATCAAGGTTACTGCACATTGATTGACAAGCATGGAAGGTTTGTAGCCAAAGTATTAATGACGCCGAATCGCCTATTCCCTTTGAAAATTCAGCATGGAAAATTCTCTTGTTTAAGTTCTATTATTCCAAACGATGATTGGTTGTGGCATATGCGTTTTGGACATTTTCACTTTTCTGGATTGAATTATCTGTCACGAAAAGAATATGTCTCTGGTTTGCCTATTGTAAATATTCCTGATGGTGTATGTGAGACTTGTCAACTAGGCAAGAAGCACAAAGACTCATTCACAACTGGAAAGTCTTGGAGGACGAAAAAGTTGCTAGAAATTGTCCATTCAGACTTATGTATGGTTGAGGTACCGACACATGGTGGTAGCAGGTATTTTATTACTTTTATTGATGATTTTAGCAGAAAGACGTGGTATATTTTTTAAAGCAAAAGTCAGAAGCTTGTGATGCCTTTAAGTCATTCAAGGCATTAGTGGAGAAACAAAGTGGATACAAAATCAAAGCATTAAGAACAGATAGAGGCCAAGAATATCTTGTATGTGCAAACTTCTTGGAGCAGCATGGAATTCAACACCAACTAACAACCAGATACACACCTCAACAGAATGGAGTTGCAGAAAGGAAGAACAGAACAATTATAGACATGGTAAGATGCATGCTAAAGGCTAAATAGTTGCCTAGAGAATTCTGGGCAGAAGCAGTTGCCACTACTATTTATATTTTGAATAGGTGCTCAACTAAGAGTGTTCGTGACAAGACACCTGAAGAAACTTGGAGTGGAAGGAAGCCCTCAATCCGACATCTCAGAGTTTTTGGGTGTATTGCATATGCCCATATACCAGATCAACTCAGGAAGAAATTGGATGATAAAGGAGAAAAATGCATTTTTATTGGCTATAGCTCAAACTCAAAGGCATACAAGTTATACAATCTAAAGACAAAAAAGGTCATCATCAGTAGAGACGTGACATTCGATGAAGAAGGAATATGGGATTAGTCTTCAAAGTCCTAGGAGGAGGCAGTAGTAATTCCTGATGATTATGAAGAAGATGAAGGGCAACCAGGTCCAACTCAAGATGTTCCAGAATCATCTAACAGACCACAAAGACGACGCCGATTGCCAACCAGATTGGAGGATTATGTTGTTAGTGGTGATAATGATCCTTCCGATGAAGAAATTATAAATTTTGCTTTATTTGCAGATTGTGAACCAGTGACATTTGAAGAAGCTTTAGGAGACCTAAATTAGAAGAAGGCCATGGATGAAGAGATTTATGCTATTGAGAAGAACAAAACATGGGAGCTACAGATCTGCCTACAGATAAAAGGCCAATTGGAGTGAAATGGGTCTATAAAACAAAATACAAGCCTAATGGAGAGATAGATCGATTTAAAGCAAGGTTGGTAGCTAAAGGCTACAAGCAAAAGCTTGGTATTAATTATTTTGAGGTATTTGCTCCAGTTGCTAGGCTAGATACAATCCATATGATTATTTCTCTTTCAGCTCAAAATAATTGGAGAATATATCAAATGGATGTTAAATCTGCATTTCTAAATGGAACACTGGAAGAAGAAGTGTATGTTGAGCAGCCTGCAGGTTATGTGATCGAAGGAAAAGAAGATAAAGTTTACAGACTAAAGAAAGCTTTGTATGGATTAAAACAGGCACCAAGAGCATGGTACAAGAAGATTGACTCATATTTTATGCAGCATGGTTTTCAAAGATGCCCATTTGAGCATGCTTTATATATTAAATTTATTGAGCCTGGAGATATCTTATTGTGTGTCTTTATGTTGATGATCTAATTGTTACTGGCAACAATTCAAGGATGATTGAAGAATTCAGGGAGGCTATGATAAGCTACTTTGAAATGACAGATATGGGTCTAATGTCTTATTTTCTTGGCATTGAGGTTGTTCAACAGAATGGTGGCATTTTCATTTCTCAGAAGAAATATGCTAGTGACATTTTGAAGAAATTTAAGATGGAGAATTCAAAGCCAGTCTCCACTCCAGTCGAGGAAAAATTAAAGCTGACAAGAGAAAATAGTGGCAAGAAGATAGATTCAACTCACTACAAAAGTTTAATTGGAAGCTTGAGATATTTGACTGCAACAAGACCAGATATTGTTTTTGAAGTTGGATTGCTTAGCAGATTTATGGAAGAGCCACATATTATCATTTGCAAGGAGCTAAAAGAATTCTCAGATATATCAAAGGTACTTTGACAGAAGGAATTTTTTATGCCAATGATAATGATGTGAAACTTGTTAGCTATACAGATAGTGATTGGGCAGGAGATATAGAAACAAGAAAAAGCACGACAGGGTACGCATTTCATTTAGGGAGTGGTGCAATATCATGGTCATCAAAGAAACAACCAGTTGTCGCATTCTCTACAGCTGAAGCAGAATATAGCAGCAGCTAGTTGTGCAACTCAAGTAGTGTGGCTGAGAAGAATATTAGATGTGATGCATCAGAAGCAGGAAACTCCACAGAAATATTTTGTGATAATAAATCCGCTATTGCTCTATGCAAAAATCCAGTTTTTCATGGACGGTCCAAGCACATTGATATTCGGTTTCATAAGATCCGAGAGTTGGTTGCTGAGAAAGAAGTGGAGATTAATTATTGCCACACTAAAGATCAGATTGCAGATATTTTTACAAAGCCTTTGAAAAAGGAATTATTTTATAAGTTGAAGAAAATGCTTGGAATGATACAAGCTTGATTTAAGGGAGGCAATGTTGGTTAAGAATTTAAATCAAGTTGTACAAAGCTGTATTTGCAAAAGATAGAAACTAAACTTCTATTATTGGCTATGCAAAATTCTTAGCCATACATATGAAATTTACAGACAATTTGCCATCCTTGTTTTACGTATTTTCACATAAGTTTTTTCTAAATTTGTATTATAATGTCTATAAAAGGCAGAATCCTGTAACATGAAAAGATGTACCAAAAAGATGAGATTGTAATATTGAAACTCTTTCTCTCTCTCTTTTTTATTTTTTCCGTTGTGTGTGTGTGTGTAAGTTTAGAAATAATGATGTCTTATTGACAACAGTAGTGCCATACTCCAACACTAACAAGAGCTTGATAGAGTCAAAGCATATTGACATGAAAATTCTAGTTATGAAAGAACAAGTTTAGAAAGGTTAGGTGACTATATAGCAAATACGGACAAACTTTATGATTGCAAATCTACTTAATGAAAGATTATCATCCAAGGTTGTTAATTTTGTGATTCCACCTAAAATCGTTAGAGGTCAGTAGAATAGAGTGTAGAATTGCAATATAGAAATGTAGCACCAACTCTCATAAAGTGATAATGAAATTCGATTAATGAATAAGTAATTATCGATTGTTATCCTTTGCATAAAAGAAAAATTAAATATTTTGATATAAATTAAGTTACAACAAAAAATATTATTATAATACAAAAAACTAAAAATATATCATTAATCATCAGTTTTCTTGTGAAAATTTCCACAAGCTCTCATAAGCATAATCAACCATTTTCATTATCCTTGATCCTACTATCATGAATAATCTGCATATCCTTTAATTCCAAATCTTTTGAGATATTCATTCTTCCTTCATTTTAAAAGTCATGAATATCAAATGATCACCATCTTAGTCCTAGGACTCTTTAACTTATAAGTGCATTCATTTCCTTCATAATAACACTTTGATATGTTTCTCTATCCATTGCTCTTGAATAACTCAATTAATCTATATTAATAAATTAAGTATATCTTATTTCTCAGTTGTTTATTAATCATTAGACGATAAATTTTTATTAGTCAAGTTAGCAATGCAACATGTTTAAGTTTAAAAAGCAAATATGGTGTAAATCCACTCATAACTTAATGAATAGGGATGCAATCGAGCAGGCTTTTATAGGGTACTCGACTTACCAAACTTGATAAATACCATATAAGGTTTGAAACCTTGTGCAAAACCCTCTATGGTTTTAAGCCGACTTTTTTTTTTTTTTTTAAGTATAGTCAAATCCTTAAGGAACATGAACCCATTAATAGAAAAAAAAATTATTAAATTTATTTCAATTAATAAAAGTAAAAGCAAACGAAGTTAAAGTTTATATATATTGGGTACTAATTCAATTTAATAAATGATATATGCATGTTTAAATTTGTAGTGTAATTTAAAAATGGTGTATGCATTTTTAATTTTTGGAGCATTCATCTTTAATAGTATTTGATTTTATTAATCATGGTCACTTATTGCAATGTTAAGATAATGGAGAATAAATTTGGAAGAACTATACACACATATTAATGGAAATAAATTTTTCTATGAGTAAATAAAAAGAAAATTCTGATTATGTATGTTATAAGAAGAATCTTATTATATAACTTTAAACATCAAATGTTTTGAGAACCTTGCAAGGTATTAGGTTTAGGTTCCGATTTTATTAAAACCCACCCTAAACCCATCTTGGATTCATACTTTTTGGAACATGTCTAAATTGTGGAAGAATAATTTTTTTCCTTAGTTTTGATGATTCATTACCCCAAATTAAGTAAAATCATATAGAATTGGTAGAATTGTATAACTAAACTCACGATTCTACCACTACTCTGCACTAAAATGATTTTGTATCCATTTTAACTAGAAAGAGGTTGTAGAATGGTTAACTTGTAGAAACATACGAGTAAATTCACAATTTGAACAACCTTGCTACCACATAAGATCTTTCATGAGCATGTTGCTCATATGAGTGTTATAACACTTTATTCAATTCTTAGCTTGAATTTAGATAAATTCTTCTTCATGATTTTTTTTTTCCTTTTAAATCCCCTATATCTTTGCTACACGATTCTTTCATAAATAGGTGATCAAAGAAAGCATATATTTATACTTGAAAGGGTTAATGTCAAAAACAATGTTTGAACTTTTGTAAAAAGTTTAATTAGTTACTAAAGTTTGGTCTTGACGATTTTGATACCAGAATAAAGTCTTCGTGAACTTTTTTCATACCTAGTTAAACTTCCTTCATGTATGAAAAAAGTTCCTGAAAATTTTGTTCAAGTGTCAAAACTGTCAAAACCAAACATCAGATAAGAAAAAAATCTGTGAAAACTTTATTCGAGTATCAAATTGTTCAAAATGAAATTTTAGGCACTTGATTGAATATTTGCGAAAGTTCATATACTTGTCATTACCCTACTAGAAATTTAAACAGACTCACAATATGTAGAACCTTGTTTCTCAAATATTATCCATTTAAAATAAGGTTCAAATGCCCTTTAAATAAACTTAAAACTTGTGGATATGAATCCAATAACAGTGGAAAATGTTGAATATAATGTTTAAATATATTCAATCAATGGAGCCCATTCTAAAATTCTAAGCACTTTTTTAGATATGACATAATCATGCTCTGAAAATAGACTTATAGTATGCAGAACCTTGCTAGTTCAAAAGTCCTTTAAATGAACTTAAATGTTATGGATATGAATCCGATAACAGTAGAAAATGTTGAATATAATGTTTAAATATATTCAATCAATGGAGTTGGATCTTTGTATATGCAAAATAGGGATCCATTCTAACAATTCTAAGCACTATTTTAGATATGACATAGTCATGCTCTAAATAGCCCTTTAAGTCCCTGTCTTTAGATAACAACCCTTTAGTTACCCTTTAAATGCTTTGTATCTATGACATACATTCACTACACACACAAATTTAAAAGAGAGAGAGAAAGAAATGGAGAATTTTTTTCAAGAAAAATTTGCAGTGCATAATTCATTGACTAGATTGCCTAAATGTATGCAGTAATAGAAAAGTTTGTTGATTCACCAAGTCATATCGCATACTACTTCAACCAAAATCATATGAAATAAGAGTGGTTTTGAGAGTAAAAACTAACATACTAAAACCTAATAAAATATTATTGGAAAAATCTATGCATAAAAGGCGTGGGATTGTGATTACTATACTTTGAGTTTAAGTATACTATGTGTCAAATGCATATTTATGATTGATTTATGTGAGTTTTGACTAAGTACACATTACAACTTATTCCTTGTATTGACCAATTCCCTGTTCTTCTATCACCATTATATACATACTAAATAGACTATCTAAGTAACTATAGCAGATAACCCTTAGTGCCCTCTAACTGAATACTATTTTGCAAACCTGATGAGGTGGCAGCAATAGCTAACAAACACACAAGAAAATGGGGCAAAAACTAGTTAATTGCAGTTTCATAATTCCAAGGTCTTATCTTGAAGAAAATGAGTCAATAAGACGAAGTTAACAACTGTGGTGATGTACTATGTCAGTTTTAGGGCGAATTTTATCATTTAGGCTCTCAAAATGACAATTTTCCTATTTTAGGAAAGTCTTAGATGTGTTATAACTTTTTTATAGACAATCTTGTCTTGATTACCATCTGTTGCATTTTTTGTCCTTTTATTTACTTCGTGTCTATAAGTTTTAGGGTGTTTCTATTTTTGCCAATTTTGTATTCTATTTTTTATAACTGTCGGGGTTTTCTGTAAGCATCTGCCTTGGGGCAAAAAATGCAATTTTATTATCAATAATACAATTTTAGCCATCTTTACTCTATTCCTCTTTCCAAATTTTGAATTCTTTAAAAATTTTCGATTTTAGATGTCATTTATCTGAATATTCATAGAATCAATAAGTAACTGAAAATTACACCCTAATATTTGTGCACAAATGAAGTTGTGGTAATTTTCCATACCTTTTCGTTTCATCAAGACCGTATTCTACCGATCCAATCTTCAAGAATTTAATACTAGCAAATTGCACTAAGAAAACAATATTTATTAGAATGAGTATGAAGAACTCAAGAATGAAAATGAGAAATTATGAAAAGACGATGAATAATGGAAAATGGGAAATGAAAAGTCAAAGAATAGAGAAAACAATTTGAGAAAATAAAATGAAAAATTGAAAATGGAAATTGATTTTTCTTTTTTCTTTTTGTTTGAAATTCAAAATAAAACCTTTAATGGAGATTAGAAAAAAAAAAAAAAAAGTATGGTATGTGATTATGAGTGTATTGAAGAGCTACAAGTACTAAGAATCAAAGATGCAATTTTAAAATCTAAATTACATGATTCAAAATAATTTATAGTCAAATCCACTAAAATTGAAAAGAATTTTAGCGTGATTCTTGGTAAACAAAAATTTGGTATAGATAAATGTGAAATTAATTATCATAGGAGCAATATGAACAAGTCCTATAAGAGTTAATTTGTGAAAGCAACTCATTAGACCTATAATTATTGTAGAAAATTTGTCATATTACACATAATGGTGCAGACAATGAATATGAGAGCTTGGAATCATGGAAGCAAGTTTGTTTGAGTTTCTAAGTGACAAGTTTATAACACAACTACTTCATGTGGACCTAGATAAAAATAGGTACAAAATAAATAAATTTTCTCTTTTGCATGTACCTTTCAAAGGGAAGCTCTCAATGGTATGTTTAGTATGTTGATTCATTAATTAGTTTGGTAGGATAAATTTTTCTAATGTTTTATTGGAAATGATGTCTATGCCATGCTTTGTTTGTTTGATATGATAAATCTTTATGAATGCAAGTTTAATGGCATTGTGAATTTTCATGTTCCCTTATGCTTAAACAGAGATATAATGCTAAAGTGAGACCTTAAAGGTTGAAATTGGATTCTCTTGAATATTATACCTAAACCATGCTCTCTCATTTTAAGTGAAGCCTATTAAACTTCCTTGAATTGTGACATGAGTCCGATGATGTTTCTAGGCAATTTTGTCCTTCCTTGAGCCAAATTCTTGCTTTTTTCTTAAGAGATAATGCCACAAATGATGCATAAGTTTTGGTAAAATATATAATCAGGTACCGAGATTTTGAAATTGATCAATTTAGTACAGGAAAATTGAGATTAATTAATTTAGTATAAAAAAAAATTTTGAAATTGATCAGTTTAGTATTTGAAAGAACTTGATGGAGGTACTAGTGATATGCACAAAAATTTCTTTTAGATATTAAATTAATCAATTTCAAACAATAGACACCTAATTGCATATTTTGTTAAAGTTCAAATACCATTTGTGACATTAACCATTTTCTTGATCATGACAAGCACATGTTTATTATATGTAGAAATATATTCAATTGGCATGATGTACATGGTTAATGTAGCAATATGAACTTGCTTGAACATATTTAGGTGTCTTTTTTAGATTTTATGCCTTCTTTATCTTTGGAATCATGTATTTTTGTAGCAACTAGAACTAACATGTAACGTTTAGTTGCTAGTCTTATAGCATCCAAATAGCATATGTCATTTCTATCCTTTGTGCTAGATTTGAATGTGGTATTTTGAATGCTTTTGAGTACAATGACGATTGATATTATGTTTAAATGTGTTGAAGCTTTAGGTTTGCTCATATGTATATTATAGTTCTTGTCTTGCATATGGCACAAGTCTTGGCTTAAGCCAATACTTTGCCCCATTTTCAGTTAACTCTCTCCTTACTATGTGAAACATATCATGTGATTTTAATGAGGCCAAAAGGGGAAAAGAAGCGAATGTACATGATTTGCTTTTTTTTTTTTTTTTTGTAATGATGTGGTCTATTAAGTTTAATTGTAACTCTATTTCCCTTTAATTAGGCATCTTAAGTAAAAGAAAAAAAAGGAAAAGGAAAAGATCTTATAAATAAAAAAACAAGGATAAATTAGATGCTTAACTGAAGGGGAGTACTTAGCTCGGGGGGAGTTGATTATGCAATTATTTGAACTAAAAAAACAAAAAAAAAAGGGAGATTGTCAACTTGAAAGGCTCATAATGGAGGATTATAAAGCAATGCATTGTACAATTATACAAGTGTCATAGAAAAGTTACATTTAAATGGCAAAATATGTGTATTATGTGATGTGTTGATGTTTGCAATACATTTGTGTTGATTGGAGTATTACAAGACCTTACTACACTACAACTAGCATTTGGACACTAGCCATGCACCAAAGCATGGCATTTCGGCACTAACATGATTAGTAGACTTGATCATGTTCTACAACAAATATTTCAATCTAGTTATTGTTAAACATGATAACAATGTTTAGACCATCATTAAAATTAGCTTTGTTTTTTAGGATTAGATTGTTTATGATCATGTATAATGTGGTTAGGGTCTAGACACCAAAGCACAACATTTGAATGGTAGATGTGTTTCTCTAGTTTTTGGTATAAGTGTAGCGCGGATGAAGAAACAAATAAAGGGATGACATTAGGATGGTACTAGATGACATCCAGATGCTAGACTCGAAAAAAATAGCTATTGAAGACATTTAATGCAGGGACATTTTTGTGAAAATTTCTCCAGCAGTCAATTTTTTTAAAAAACCCATAACTATGAAGTCTTGATGTAAGTTATAAATGCTTAAAATGGTTGGGTATTTCCATATAAACAAATTGCAATCAAGTTCTTATTATTATTGTTTCTTGTTTCTTTAATTTGCAAATTTTTTTTTTTTTGGAGAGTTAGGTAGTGCCATTGAGAGGCTTTTTTTCCTCGCACATTTTTATTTATGATAGTACGCAAGAATAGTTCATGCAATTCGATGAGAGTACAAGTTGTATTTAGTGAAAATGTACAACTTAAGTGGTTTATGTGTGAAAGTTCTGGTTAAATGATTGTGTTTAGCTCCTTGGGAGAATTTTATTTGATGATTAATAAAGTGGTATAAATTCCTCATTATGAGGCATTTGGTGTTTATGGAGACTAGGAGGTAGTTTAAGCTCCACTATTGCAAGAAGTGAATTGCCAGTAGATTAAAAGTGCTAGAGTGTAATAAACTTCAAACAAAACACAGTTAGTGGTGCACTAGAGATTATCTAGTGCGATCACTTCAATACGTAAGTCGTTAGTGGGTTTAAAAGAGTAAAACACTATAAAATGGAAGGAAAAGTATCATATCCATACCTTTAAGGCATGTGTCTATTCATAGTCCTCGGTCATACCTTGATTGGGGGTTCCTGGGATCTTACTTCATGTGGGCTTGGCTCACAAAGAGGCAGGTGCCTTCACATCTGAGCTGGTCCTTATGGAAAAGGGAGGTCACCATACCTGAGGTCGTTCCCCGAGGAGATCAGAATGGGACATGGAGGTATTGTCCTTAGTATATAGGGTTAAAGCAATATTGAGCAAGGAGCTAAGGTCCTCACTAGACCTATGCTCTTATGGGACTTTGGTATGATGCCAAGGTCTTTATATAGTCGAAATTTTGCAGGTCATAGGCCTTTGAGAGCTTCTTGGCCTAAGTGCAAATGAGGCTTTGTGGGCCCATCGACCTATAGGAAGGATATTGGGCCTGTTAAGCTACAGTCAGATATTCAACATCAACATCCACTTGAAAGTCCATTAATTTCTCTATCCCCACTCACTTAATTGATTGTACTATATATTGGTATTGCTATATGTTGTTCATATCTTTGGTTTTGATATTTATGCATAAAAATATGAAAAGAAATCAAGTTTATTCTTAAATTCAATTCATTCACCTCTACTCTTTTGTGTTTAGCCTAATGTAGTTTTTTTTTTTTTCAACTATGAAATAAATTGTTGAATACATTGTTAACTTAAATAAAACATTAAATAAATAAGCTATTTAGGTAAATAAAATCTAAGATACGAATTGATAATGGTAATAATATGTTAATATATAAATCTCATTGAGATTGTGCTTTATTTAGAAAATAGCAAATGGATTCTGATATAAATTAATATCTTTACCTAAAGATAATATGTCAGAAATCTAATATATAAGAAATGAGCTTTAGCTTTCAACTAAAATCACACATTATCTAAAAGTGAACATCCAAAGCCCAAAAAATGGCTTCTCCCAGAGTTCAATTCCTAGTTGTTGTTGTTGTTTTCTTTCATGTCTTTTTTCTCGATTCCTTAGGTGACTATGAAGAGCTCATTATTATTTATATTTTTTTAATACCTAAACATTCTCGTCCAATCTATAAAAATGAAAATTATAATACCGTTTCTTTAGCAAGGTGATCCTTCATTTATTTATTTATTTTAAATTAAGCACACGTATTATAGATGTGCATCCAATTTGTACTTATTTATTGCTGCGATTATAGAATTCTATTAATGAACCTTCAAATCAACAACCACCACGTTTCAAATTAAAATAAAAAAAGCTACTACATTCCTTTGTTAGTATATATATAGCCAGAGAATTGTATTATTACAAGTTCCTTCTTTCTTATCTTTTGTTTTTATTTAAATTAACCTCTTAATTTCTCTTTGCATTTGATGTAATGTGGGAATGATTGTTACTTTGCTAGAAGATGCAGGGAAAAACTTAGCTTAAGTCGCCAAGTTATATCCTAATTTTAGGACGTGGCTCTGGACCATTGGATTAAACAATTTAATCGTGACCGTCCACATAAAACAAAATGTTTAATAGCTTTTACCTCACTACACCTATCCAAATCTCTACTTTTTACTATCTCCTCAAAACCCTAAACTTAGCTCTACCCTAAACCTAACTCTAAAGTTGTCTCTCCAAAAATACTAAATGAGTTCTTTAACTGAGATAAAGACAACTTTGCCAATGGCTCGTCAACATCGTATTTCAATTTTCTATCCTCCTCTCCTTCTCCTACGATAATCATGAGTCCCATGAGATTGGTTTGGTTAGGCTATTGTAATGAGAAAGTGAAGTTTTAAATTGATCGAGGAGTCGTGGCGGTGTTGCAGCTCATGAAGGAGCCAGTTGATGTTGTTTTTGTATATGGTAGAGCTCATCAAGGTAAAAGCTTTATGTTGAACCAAGTCAAGAAGTGTGAGTTTTTCTAAATTAAGGTTTTATCTTTGTTTTCGTTAGGTTTTTTTTTTTTTTTTTTTAGGGGAAATAGAGGTTTCTAGGGTTTATAAATATAAATTGGTTGCCTTAACATTTCAGGTTAGATTCATTTCTAGGTTTGCTCACTTTATCTTAAGGATTGTAACTTTTTAATCTTTTCCATGTAATATTGAATCCCTGGGTTCGTACTTTTTTGTGTACTTTTCATCTCCTTATTTGTTGGATTTTGTTAATTGGAATTAAAGTTATGATTAATTAGTTCATTGAGTTTTGTTTTTCAATTTTTTTGTGTGCATTTTAAGGGTTTAATTGGTGAAATTTGGGAATTTGGATTTGGAAGGTCATAGCTTTTTTTAGGTTCATGTTTGTTAATATTTTGATGGTTGTTTGTAGTTTGATGCATTGTTAATACCTCTTTAGCTAATTTGAGTACAATTGATTCAAAAGATTGGAATTATATTATGATACTTTGATTTCTCTTAATTTTTGCTATTTGGTATTTAATAAGCTTCAAGATTGTTGTTCATGATCAATTGAAGGGTTACTTGATGAAATTCATGGTTTTCAATTTGTAAGCTTGTAACCTTCTCTTTGTTCTGTTGTTGTTTAAGTGTTTAATATACGTTGTGGATTGAAGATTACTATGATCTTATCATTGTATGAATTGTTTAACAAATGAAAGTTTTTGTTTTCTATTTAGTAATCAACATCCTTTTAGTAATTAATGGAACTCTCACTACGAGTTGAAGATTGGGTTTTGATTCTCAATGTTTTAAAAGATTTAGTTTCAATAAGTGCCTTCATATTCAATTTTTTGAGGTTTCCATTTAGGTTGTTTCGCAATCGTGCTTTGTGGAATTTTACCGCATTTGAAAAGATCTTATCTTGAATTTAAATTGGAAGGTACTTGCTGTTGGTTTTTAAGTTGCTTGAATTATTGGACTTATGGATTAATTAATGTAGGACATTTTGCTTTATTGATCTTTTGTGGTTATATATATACCAAACTTAGTAATAATAAGGAAGATTTATTTGACATGACAATGAAAGGTTGGCCCTTTAGCTTCTCATTGCCTGTTTCGAGTCATCTTGTTGAATATTTAGTGCTGGGTTTTTCCATATGCAAGCAGTTCTACATAGGTTGTTCATTAAGATAGAAGAGAGAAGATCATTGTTGTTGTAATACTGAGTCTTGGCTTGATTCTCTCATTGGAGGAGATAGGATTTCTATATGGAAGTATTGGCTTTCTATCTCCTCAATAGTTAAAAATATTGAATCTATTAGAGTTTGTAATATAATGTATTTTATAATTTTTATTTCTTATTTTCAATCATCTTTTAGTAGATTTGGATGTGAGGCACATTTCTTTAGGTGTTTATTTGTTAGAGTTACTTGTTTTAGTTGTAAAATGATAGTTCCTTAGAGTAATATTTTTCTGAAGAATAAGAGGTGGGACTTTGGATTGAACATTGCGATGGTTTTGTTGGACTTGGAGTTTTAGTTTTATTGTAATAAGAAAGTGCACATGTCATATATGCATTGGTTGAATATACTAGCTCATCCAATAATGCCAGTGAAGTCACTTTAATCAGCAATGTAGTAATGAAAAGTTCAAATGAGTACTTAAACAGTTCAACCAAAGTTTCATGTGCTAAATTTGGCATTAAACCTTATTTATTTGTCTGTTGTTTGTGAAACATGAATAATCAATCTAACACTATTTTGTTTGCAATTTTAATCTAGTATTTGTGATGTTCTTTATATCCTGACTAATCCATGTGCTTACTTTATTTAAAGCTTGATCTAGAAATTTTAGATCATGATCTTGAAAATTAAGCTGGGCTATCTATTGGAATGCTTTAACTGTTAAAAGTAGTTCTTTTTTTTTTTTCTGCCTTCTCTTTTCAAGGGTGACTATATAATTTTCGGTGCAATAGGAGTTCCTACCTCTTCTTCTTCTTCTTCTTTTTCTCCCTTTTTTCAGGGATGAAAGTATTCTTGATTCCTATTTGTGTTTATTTTTCCTTTGTTCTTTCCAGGGTGCTACACTTCTTATTGTCTTAGTTGAAAATAGTGGAAAGAGTAACAAGAATGAAACTATAAGTTACTAGCCTTCTTAATGCTATTTTTCTCTTACATAGATAAACCCCTAAATTATTTTTATTATTTATCTGTGGACTTGCATTACAAATTATTTCAAATGGAACTACATGGATCTTAAATCTAGTCAAAGCAATCACAAATGTTGCATTAATGAGAGCAAGCCTATATTAGTTGACAAAAAGTTGATTAAAGGGCGAAATCCCAACAAGAAATGGAAAGAATTCATTTCATTAATTTTTGTATTCTAGGCTTGTCTTTAGGTTAAGGCTTTTGCTGCATTTGCTTATGATGTGTATAGTTTCTAATTTGTATTGTTTCTCCTTTATAGTATTTCCTCATCATAAAGCCAATACAACAATCAATTAAGAGTAAATTACAAGGGAGAGTAGACCACCATGGGAACTGAGGGACATGAGCTTAGCAAGCTTCAAGTTTTAACTGGGAGTGGTAGTCTGTGTAGTGTTTTTGTAGTATACAAATAAATATTTTATATTAAAGTGCAAATTGTTAGTTGATATAAAATAAGAGGGTTTTATGGTCAACCTTAAAGTTTAATTAATTTTTGTTGGTTTTTTATGTGTGAATGAAGATAAAGAGACATCATTAAAGATAAAGAGATGTTATAAAAGATAAAGACATCATTATTAAAGATGAAGAGACATTATTAAAGATGAAGAGGTGTTATTAAAGATAAACAATTACTCCTTGTCTTCTATATAAACTAGGCTTCCTCCTTCTCCAAAATCATTCATAAACCTAGAAAATCCTCTCTACAAGTCTGCTAGCATCCATAGGAGTTTGAGGAAATCCAAACCAAGGTAAGTGATCTCTTCTTTATCTTTAGATTTCAAAGGAATATATCTTTTCCTTAGAGTTTGTAATTGGATTTGAAGGGAAAATTGAAGAAAGACCTATCTTGATTGGGAGATCTAGATTTTGAAGAATCAAGAAGGATTAAGGATCATTTCTAGGTAAGATTGAATATTCCTAACCTTTATGTTATTATAGAAATAATTTTGTTGACTTTTAGTCTATAATTGAATTGAACGAATTCTAGGGTTTAGGAGATTTGTTGAGAAAAATCTGTTCTTTGGAGGAATCTTCTATTTCAATTGAGAAGAAAGGTACGGATTTGTGTTCCTTTTTAGATTAAGGTATTAGATGACATATACAATTAGATTTATATGACAGTGTATGCTATTGAAAGCTGTTATGTTTATAATTTCTTAATATCGACAATTCCGAATTTAAGGTAGAACTCGATTCCATTTTCAGAAAGCACAATCATGATTCATTTCCATCATCCATTAAAGATTTTTACTTAAACTACATTTTATCATATATGTATATATTATCTTATTTTTGGTAAATGGTATTTTCAGTAAAATTCAATATAAACTATTTTCTTTCCACTTCATTCCCATGTTTGTATCCAAATAAAAAAATAGATTTGTCATTCTCTTATTGATTCATTCCATTCCATTCGTTCGATTCCAATCTATTCCATTTTAAATGATTCATGCAAAGCAAACATGATGTAAAGATAACTCCAATTTTCATTGTTGATATTCATGAACAATAGGAATTCCTAAGGTAATTTGATATCTTTGTGAGACTAAGTTATAATCCAATGTTGATTAATTGGAATGTCTTCTAGTTAAAACCTTTAAGATAGCATTGTCAAATTAAAATTTCCATACTAAGTTTGAGACTAATCCTGGAGATTTACACCATCCTATGTCTAGGCTTGCATGCAACGACCTTTGATTACCGCATATCTATTTACAAAAAAAAAGGTCAATCAATTAGTTTGAAATCAAATTAATATTTCGGATTATTAATTCAAGATAAACAATAAAAACTACACTATTAGATTTAGGAAATCAACCAATCAATGAAAATAATAAAAACAAATCACATAAAATATCTAGGGTTTCATAAAAATCTAGACTAAGGAATCAAACTCCTTCATGGATCTAGAAATAAAAACACAAGAAGTAAAATAAATGTAAAAAATGACAATCAACCCAATATTACAAAGATATCTTACAATATGATTAATGTTCAGATCTTGACTTGCACAAATTTGAGAGTGTAAGAATCAGTAATTAAGTGTGTCTTTTGTGATTTTGGATTTCTTCATTATTTAAAGTTTCATTAAGGTTGAAATTGAAAGTTTTTTCTCTTCAGAATAGGAAAGTTGCTTCTTATAGTAAAGTTGAAAAGGGAATCTTTATTTTGGAAGAGTATTTCATCTTCATGAATGAGAAGGTTTAGATCTTGAAGATTTTATAATTTAGCCATAAGAAACATTTTCTCTCATCAAATTAGGTATATACGTCTTTTAGATTTAAATTTTAACTTGTGCTAAAAACTAGTCGTGTGTTACAATCAGGATAAAAAGAGAGTAAGTTAATTGTCAAAGTTTAGAGATTTGTTGTTACATAAACATACATTTACAAGATTTGCACAAGAATAAGGTAGCTACAATTGAACTAATAGTACATCATATATTTAACAAATTGTAATTAAATTACCTATTGTAGTAACTCAATAACGAGAAATAAAAATAGAAGAAAGGAATTGAGAAAACCATTCTTAGCCCTAATAAATTCAGGAGTCTTAGTGACTAGTAGAGATTAGCAATCTCAAATATTATGGTTGCTACCTACAATCATCACAAACCAAGAAACAAATATTAAGTGTAATAACACAGAGCATCAGAGAGAGTAAGATAGGGATTAACGTTTTCTTACAGAGACAAGAGGTGGACGAAAAAGTGATGAGTAAATTTGGTTTTAGGTTATGTAGTAACTATGTGTGTTGTGGATTGTGCATGTCTGTAGGCCCAGATTCAACAATTATTGAATTGGCAATTGATGGTGCTAGAAACAAGAAATATGAATCTTGATGAGAAATTAAAATAAAAATGGGTAAATTACATAGAAAGGTATCAACGTTGGGGATAAATTCATTTAAGATATTAATATTTTAAGTAGTTAAAAAGAGGAATCAACGTTTGGAGATTAATTCACTTAACGTATCAATGTTTTGCAAAGTGAGTCAAATAATGTATTAATATTTGACCATTGATGAAAACTAAAAAAGCTTAATTGAAAATTAATCTAATATTAATACCTTAAATGAACTTACCAATCAAACGTCGATACCTTTAATATAATTTAACCAAATAAAAATGCATAGAATTTACATCAAAAGTTTGATAAGAAGTTGGTGACATTTTTGGAAGAAATAAAAAGACTATTTATGCTAATTTACTTAGTATTGAGAGTCGGACTCTTGTAGGTAATCCTAATCCAAATTCATCAATTTCAAACTCAACATATTCCATTACACTCAGCTCCAAGTACTTCACCTCTAGACAAACATAAAACCACATGATACAAATATATGTGAAAATCAACACCAATAGAAGGTTTAATCACTACAAAGATCAGCTTAAATGCGATATAGCAAGTTTAAGCCAAGTTTCATTAAAAATACCTTTGATCAAATTCTAAAAATAACATTTTCCTATCTCAAAGTAGGTGACAAGGGACATTCCATTCCCTTAAGGTGTGATAAGTCGAGTTGAATCTAAGCACAAGACTGCATTCTCCAGTGTAAAGTAGTTCTTAGTCCTTGGAGTAAGGTCATGGTATACTATCCCGATCATAGCCATACTCAGTCTACCTTATGATGCTGATGACCTTTGGACAATGGGAGTTATTTAATGTGTGATTCATTCAAAGAATTAAATCTCAATAGAGATTGAGTTCATATAAGGTGATGAACCAATTATTTATAATTATTTACAATGCTATTATAAATGCATGAAGCAAGTTTGTTTTCTTATTATTAAAACATCTTATCAACTACAAAACAATAACAGAAATTTGCACATATCCTAATTTCCTATAAATTCCATTTCATGAAAATCAAAGTGTCACTAGCTATATAGATGAGCAACTATAATAATTATGGGAAAATACTCACTTAACCGTATATAGAACTAGTCACAATAGTCCTAGGGAAGATCATGGTTGGAATCAAAATTGCCTTAAAAAAGAGTAATAACTAAAATAAGTAAAAGCTACTTTTATGCTAAAACTAAATTAAAGCTTATCCTAATAAAAGAGGCAGGAGGGTTCATAAGGTAATACAGCCCCTAGGACTTACATCCTGTGCCAATCCTCTATCCCATATTAGGGTGTCATGCCCTAAGGATACCCTTGTCATAACAATTCATTGTATGTGTTTTAAAACATAAGAGATCAAATTCAATTATGTCCCTTAAGTTTGAAAGACACACACTAGGTGTCTCTTACCTCAAGGTTACACCAGGGTTATTCAATTTTAAGTAGCAAACGTAATAAAATAGAAACATTATACTTAATTAAGTGAAATAAAGTACAAGTCTAACATAAGAGTTAGTCCATACAACTTAACAAAAGGAACTGATAAGGTCTTGAAACATCCTCAACATAATATCCTAAGATCCCCACTTTTCACAAAAGTCCAACCTAGCTAAAAACTTAAGTCTCACTTAGTCAAGTTGCTTTGTAATGCCGACATAAAGAATAAGTGGCAACTGCTTAGTGAGAATACCCTCTTATTTATACATGACAAACAATTTAAAAAGTTATCATGCCATTTAGCTCATATAGTCAAGGTAAAATCCCCCTTTATGACCATGGGTTAGGAAGTATATTACCTCTCTACTAGAGAGTATACTTGCCAACGCTAAGTACTACTACCCTAATATAAGTCTTTTTCTTTTTCTTTTTCTTTTTCTTTTTTTATAAAAAGAAGCATACACATAGGACCCAATAAATGTATGCAACAAGTTATTAACATATGAACGTAGTTGTGTGGATCACGCTCACTACCATAACCCTAAGCGATGAATCCCTATGCTGGCTCCAATCAAAGCAAGATACTTCTTAGTAACCATTTAGTCTCCAAAGATTGGAGCAAGGTAAAATCGTAGAATAAAAAACAATCTTATAACCTCCATGTACCATCACGTAAAAGCACTTTTTGTATATTTTAGTTATTTTTCTTTATTCAAGCGATTTCAATCCTGACCATGGATCTTTCTGAGGACTATTACGACTAGTTCTCTCCATGGTTGAGTGAGTATTGTACTAGCTTAATTAGTGACACTTCGATATTATGAAAATGGATTTTATGAAGAAATTGAATCTATGCAAATGCTTGTTATGTGTGCTGTAAATTGATAAGATATTTTAATAACAAGATAACAAACTTGCCTTAGTGCATTTATAATAACATTGTAAATACCTATAATTAATTGATTGATCACCTTATATGAACTCAATCTCTATTAAGCTTTAATTCTTTAAATAAATCACGCATTACACAACTCCCTTCGTCAAAAGGTCATTAGCATCACATGTAGACTAAATGTGGCTATGATCGGATAGTATACCAGTGGGCCCTACTCTAAGGACTAATAACTAATTTTACACCAAAGAATGTGGTCTTATGCTTGGATTGAGTCAACTGTCATCTGTTTAGGGATGGAATGTGCCTTGTTACCTATATTTAATAGGGAATGTCATTTTTAGATTTTATTTTGTTATGGTGTTACATCAATTTAGTAAAATGTTAAATTCTTGCCATATCACAGGATATTTGATGCCATGTATAGTGCTAACTTGTTTTTGCAAGAAAAGTGATATTGCATGGCATATCCTATAACATTGTTTTTTCTGGCTGAGATGTTAAGCAACCTGAGTTTCTTTTCAAAGACTTTAGAAAAAGCTAGGAACCTAAATTGATGTACAACACTCATGTCAAACCCTATGAATAGATAGGTAAAATCGTTAACTGCACACTTGGTGCCTTACTTTTGAGCTATAGTTGGAAAGAATCTTACCAACTAGATGTTCTGTCTTCCAATTATTGAGTTTGCTTAAAATAGGTTTACATATAGTTTAACTGGTAAGTTTCCTTTTGTAGTTTTGTATCGTTTCAACCTACTATCCTTTCGATTTGATAGCTTATTCATTTACACAATAAATAAATTATAACATATAGACACAAATATATACAACATATAAATGTATATTTTATAACCTATAGATCTATATATGTATAGATAAGGACACACACACACATATACAATACAAATATTTGTCATATATATATTTATATATATACATGATACATATTATATATATCTATGCGATACACATATATGTTATATTAATTCATATTTTATATGTATTCAAAGTTATATTTATTATATATAATCTAACCATTTGATAAATATTCTATATGAAAATCTCAATTTAATATTGATATTATATAACATGCTATATGTATAATTTTTATATATAGAGGGTCATTTCGATAATTAGGCTTTTAGCCCCAATTTAATGCCATGGGCAGGTCTCCTAGGCTAGTGACAGGGCTTAAAAGACTGAGTTTAATAAGGGATGTTATAGAGAGAGTCAACTTAGTAGGCTCGAAGCAGGGATTGTTGGACCAGTCATTTCGCTCTCAGCTTAATTTGATTTCTTATGTACGAAAAGTTGATTTTAAAAATGCTTCTAGGTTAATTTGGCTTTCGTTTGGAAATATTAAGGCTTATGTGGAGTACCATTTTTAATATAAAATGGGTTGTTTAACAATAAAGAGCTTCTCTTTATAATATAAATAAAGCCATCTAGCGCATCCACAAAGCCCAGCCCAGCCCACCATTAAAAAAAAATGGCTTTCAATGACGGTTGTTAAATATTTAGATATGATCTAACAATGATCACTACTCTTAATCTTGTGCGTCTGATCATGGCGTTATCTAATGGTTAACATTAGTTTCTACTGTATATAAATAAGTGGCTTTTCTTCTCTTTTGGGATCATTTTATGTATTTTAAGATAGAGAGCAACGCGAAAACTCTATCGAAATAACTTAGAGAGAATTAAAGCAACTACCTCACAAAGAACGAGTCATGAATAATCAATCTATTGATTTGATCTTCTGCCACATTCGCACACTTGAGTAACCGAGTTTTCCTATTCCTTCTCCTACGCCCTCTCTGTGACATCTGCACAAGTGTCATCAGTTTAGAACTTCTCCTAGGTTGATGCCACACTTATTGCATGTGACCAGCCAACTAAACAACCTCCCCATACATTATGAAATATTCTAAACCTACACCTAGTTAAGTTAGAAACAATTTAATTGAGTAGTATAATAAGTAGTTAATTTTGAATTATAACTATAATGTAATCTAGAAATTTAGCTTAAATAGTTCAAAGTAAGGCGGAATATAAGATATAATTGGATAAGTGGGCATAATTAATTAGTAAGTAAATTAAATTGAGATTTGAGATTTCAAATAACCTTTTCAAAATTGTTTAATTATTTCATCTATCTATTGTGACAAAATTGAATTTCATAATCTCATCCAATTTGTCAAATACAAATTATTTTCCTATTTTCAAATCCTAAACCCTTAAACATTCAATTTAAAATGTTCAACAAAATTCCTAAACTTTGAATTTAGTTTGACTTTCCTTTTTAACAATCCCACAAGTTTTAAATTCAATTATTTGTTTAAAAATATCAATTCTTAAACCCAAACTCAATTTAAATATCAGTTTCTTGTACACTAAAATTCTAAATTATATTTTTAAATCAAGTTATTAATTTTTATAATATAGATTCTCAAATTATTCTCTAATTAGTTTTGAAACTTGATATAATTATTAGAGAAGTTTAAACTTAATTCCTTTATCTTAAAAATATCTTTAAACTAAAGAAAACTTTACCCTTTCCTTTTCTTTTATTTTATCCCCTGCCTCCTTATTCTTTCTTTTCTTCTTCTCCACGTTTTCTCTCCTTCTTCAATTTCTCTTCTTCTTCTTTCCTTGACCCCACAAATTCAAACCCTTAAAATCTCAATTTAAAGAAGACTAGAAGAGAAATCAAGTTAGAAAACAAGATTGGAGTGGAGAATCAAGTTAGAAAAATTTATATCAACTAGAAAGGAGGAGTAGTAGGGAAGGTTTAGTTGATAGCAATGGCTAAAACATGTAAGTTATGTTGTTTTCTTGTTATGAATTGTTATT
The DNA here is from genome assembly GCA_024138025.1 of Combretum micranthum. Classification (NCBI taxonomy): domain Eukaryota; kingdom Viridiplantae; phylum Streptophyta; class Magnoliopsida; order Myrtales; family Combretaceae; genus Combretum; species Combretum micranthum. The sequence goes on from JAMXBD010001522.1 coordinate 284,430, forward strand.
GTCGCATGTATATGATATATCGATGTTAGTTATATGTAGGATTTAAGATAAAACTTATAAGCTTATAATATATGAACTCACATGTTAAAACATAAGTGAGTCATGCATGTTAGAATTAGGACTTTGATGATATATGAAGAATATATTACACACACCACACATATATAGCTATTGTAAGTCATACTTATAACTTGTAAGTTGAGTTTTAAGGTGTTATATGTTGAAATAAGATGTAAAACAAGCAGTTAAGATGGGACGAAATACACATGCTCTATTTTCGTTTTTTAGCACGAGGGAAACACAGGATACAATATTTAGTCGTGCTCTACAAATTTTTATTCATTAGAGAAGAAACATGGCTAAAACACGACTGAAACCTGACCACCCTATCTGACTGTGCTTCTCTTTGTTTGTTTCATAAATACATTTCCAGAACAACATAGCTGGAACATGCCATTCCATCCATATTTCTTTCCGCTTCATGCGTGTTTTATATGTTAGGTAGAACACATAACAAGAACACAGCTCACCCTATCTCACCATGCTTTATGTGATCTTTAAATGTTTAGCATGATTAATGAAACACGACAAGAACATGGCTTGATGTATTAGCTGTGTTCTTCTTCATATACATGAGCACGAGGTGAAACACAGCTTGTGTTTCTACCCGTGTTCTTCATAAAAATTTAAATAAAAAAATAAATAAATAATAATGAATAAATGAATAGTGAATAATATATATGATAAGTTATTATTTGTATAATTAGGAATGAATTAAGTTAAGTTAATTTAAAGAATGAATTCATAAGTTTAGTAATTAATTTGAGTTAACATAGTCTCTAAGTGTAAAATGAACTTAGTTGACAATCTTAAGTTCAACATGGCTTAATGAACCTTAATAGGTTAAAATGAATTATTAAATAGATCTAAGCTTAACTAGACTTAATAGTAAGCTAAAATGAATTAGATTAATTAAGTCTAAATAACTTGACTAAGATTAAGTTAATATAAACCTAACTAAAATTAACCTAGATTAATATGTTAGGTTAAACCTTAAATAATAAGAAATATGTAATTTCTAAAATATGTCAGAATAAAACTAGGTTAATTAAAATGATTTGACAAACAACAAAGAACTATTCGTATCTTGGCAATGTGATCTTCGCAGGCATATCGTGATTCGTACTTCATGTCTGGTTAAATAAAAACATGAAATGAATGTTTAAATAAAATTTGATGTAAGGTAATAAATATTTGAGTTACTTGTATAATTTAATCTATGAACAGATATTTGAGTTTGACTCCTACTTCTTCTTAATTATCTACTTATTGGATTTTGAATTATCAAGTACGTAGTGATATGCTATGCTTTGTAAACCCCCAAAGTTTTACGATCGATTAAGCTTAAACCCTAATTAGAAGGTCAACTGAAAATCCTAAAGTCAACAAAACCCTCGTCAGACACAACTGTTCAAGTTCAGCAATTCTATGTTCATAACCCTAAGTGAGTGAGTGAGAGATTACTATGTAGAATAGTTCGTAATAACATGAGAAAGCTTAAAAATATTAGATTAGTTAAACCGCGATTCGTTTTAAGCCCGATCGGATACAGTTTTCGAAAAGCGTGTCTCGGAGCTCGGAATAGTAAAAATATTCCAGATATACCGTTAGACTCGTAAGATATAAGGTTTTCAAAAATATCAGTTTTATAATTTATCAGTAACTAAAAATATCATATATCGCAATTACGCGTATTTTCTTACTATCGATACTTTAATTGTCATATATATTTTACACTACACTATTCATTACTATTTTACACTATTTATCTATCTCTACTTTTTCTTACAACCTAATCTTACAACCATACACTCATTTTCTTATAATTTTCATTTCTAATACAACTTCACATATCTCATATCTTACTTTTTATTAACAAAAATACAAAAAAAATAAATTTCTCTCTCTCTCCCACTCAAATATGTGCCGGCCCCTTTCCCATTTCCCCTCAATATGTTTTATTTTTCATTTATTTAATTAACACAAATTACCTTCCACTTTTTCCTATAAAATACCACCTCTTCCTTCCATTTCCTTCACACTTTTCATTCACTATAATTACTCTCTCAAATTTTTTCTAGTTTCTTCTTCTTCTATAGGTAATAGTTTAAGCATTCTATATGTTTATTTACTTAGTATGAACATAGTGTGTGTTTTCTAAACCCATAGATGTTAAGAAAGCAACAATATGTTTATACTTTGTTCTTGTTCATGAATCTATTTTCCTTTATGTTGTTTTTATATATATCTAACTAAATATGTATATAGTCTATAGTTATACATATATATATATATATATATCTTTTAGAGCATATAAACTCATTTGTTATTGCAATTTATTTACTTTCCTTGCAATTTATTTACTTTCAAGTTGTTTTAATACTAGTCTTTTTAGTCTTAGACTTGTCCTCATCAAGTCAAAACAATTTTTTTTTTCTTTTGATACTAGTCTATTCTTAGTCCCAGGAAGCCTTGAAGAAGCTAAAGCTCCCAATACTTAACAATTATTATTATGCTTATTTATTTCTTATGTTCTATATTATTATCTTATCTTGTGATATTTTTAGTTTTTATAAACTACATGATCATATTCATGCATGGCTAATAAGTCGTTGTCCAAATAAAAATGAATCTTTTTTTATAAAAGAATAAAATTTGATCAAAGTTTTTCCAAAGACTTAGAAAAATATTTTCAAAATAAATCTCTTTTAAAATTTTATGTAAACTCATCATGAAACTTCAAACTATTCTTCAAAAATCTAAAGATATCTCCTTTTCAAATAACAAAAGAAGCCTTGATATATAGATAATAACTTGGTACTATTTTTACCAATTTTTTAAGCCAAAAGCTAAATAAGTTTTCAAGAAAATCAACTTACAAGGAAAATGAAAATAAATTTTCAAATAATAAACTCATCAAATACTACTAAAGAAAACTTTTGGAAACTCTATTTTTCAATTCCTAGAAATAAATTTTGTAGATAATCTCAAAAGACCAAACTTTATTTTCAACTCACTTTTGATAAACTAAAAAATCAAAATATAGTATGTTAGATTTTCATCATCCAAAAATTTATAAGTTACTTCACCCACATAAAGTAAAGTCTAACAAATGCAAATTTTCCAAAACACTAGAAAAGATTGTTTTAAGGAAATAAATTAAATAAGACAACACTTATAGCTTTATGCATAAATTGTGAGTATATTTATATACATAAGGAATTCTTTTCAAAAATATACATATTTGAGTTTTACTTAAACAAGCCTTAGTAAATGAAGGATTAGAACATCTTGTTTTTAAAGAAAGGAATTTTCGTATGAGATCGGTACCCTTCTAATCCGAGACCCAAATGACCTTTTATAGTAAAAATAACCTTAGAAATGAATATATCTTTTTGAGTAGATAGAAAATGACATATAATATGAGAAATTCCAAGTTAAAAGGAACAAGTTATGGCCATTTTAAGTTGAAACTTTTTTCAATCTGATTTTATTGTGAATTAAAGAAAGATTTAGAATCTTCAAAATAGAAATTCTATGAAAACTCATTTTGGGTATTTCATCTTGTTTAGGTGAAGAAGGAACCGATATCGCCTTCTCGAAAGATTATTTCAACTGTGAGTGATCGTCATGGTGTGAGTTAATCTCTTACTAATTACGTTTCCTTGATTGTGCTTGTAAGTAGTAACACTAGAGAGTAAGGAAAAAGATAAATGAATAAACATTGTGTGATTTGGATTCATGATTGAATGATGTGGTTGTTAAATTAAAGCTAAGTATATCGAAAGAGGAATTGATGAATAACTTATGTTTTCTTGCAATGGTATTGTTTTGGTCACCTTTAACTTGAGCTTGACGGTAATTGAATAATCCAATATTAAAAACGATTCATACATAGCATATTTTGAGTCACATTTATTTTTCACTACTGTTCTTTATGTGGGGAAACGATGAATCGTAGTGGTGGCTAGTAGGAGCCGAAAAGTCTACATGGGCTAATAGGAACCGAAAAGTCTACAGGGCAAGTAGCAGCCGGTAAGTCTGCAACTATTGATGGTCGTATGGGCCGGTAACCACCCAACCCCCAACATGGAGGGCGTAAAATCCATGCTACACATGGTTTTCCGATTAATCATGTGTATTTTGCTTGCTCATGTGATTGATGCATTTCCATATGATTGTCTAAAATACTTGTATATTTTATGGAAACGTTTTGAACAAGGGAGTTATCTCACTAAGCTAGTTTTGCTTATACCCCTATAGCTTTTTGTTACAGTTTGATTACTTGTGGTTGGTACCAAGGAGCTCCTTTTGTCAGGTATGAGCCAAAGCTACTAGAAGTTTTTGGAAGAAGTTTATATATTTAGTTTTGGATGTAGACTTCTAAGAAAAATCTTTATAATAGACTTATGATATATTTATGTATGTTTTGAAGATGACTTAGTTGAGTAAGGCTTTTAGAACGGGGGAATGCTCCTAAGAAGTTGTAAGAAACTTTTATCTTAATGATTATTACATATTTACCTTTATAATTTCTTGCATACTTTTATTATCTGCTTAAACGTAATACCCTTTGAGTCTCCTATTATCTTAAAAGCATGTCTTACACGTGATATCGAAGCTCATGTGTAACTAAGGTTGTCATTCATTTGCTTTAATATTATGTGCAGCGGACTGCCACGTTTAAGGTACCATACGGGGCATGACATGCTTATTGCATGCTAGGATGGGTATATTAAAATGAATTAAAAGCTTAAAGACAACTTAATAATTAATAAGTGTTGATTGTGCTTGTGTCGTTTAATCGAGTTTAGGAAGCGACAACATTGTCTGGAACTGGACACAGTAGTTAAGTGCTTAGGCCACCTTCTACCATAATGTAATGATATGCCATGATGCAATGACAATTTATAAGTGGCTCCGCGAGTAGCCGATAGAGCAAACTGTATCGGAATAACATCTGCTTAGTCTTGGAGAGATGTAATATAGTATGATTCACATTTATGGGACTGGTTGAGCCATATTATATTATGAACTGAGATAAGTAGAGATGCATAATGACTGTGAACCCAAGATGAAGCTATTTTTTTTCTTTAGTTAGATTTAGGAGATATAGGTATCCAGGTTGCCTATATCAATCCTCTGAGCAGCTGTTGTTACTTAGGACCCCTAGATTCCCAGATGCATGTTATCGGAGTGTAAGTGCTCTGGCATTGATTTGTTTAACCTTAAATTACAAATATAAGTGTTGAATGATGCATTGCATTTGCTTAAGCTCGTATGCCATCTTGTATGTTTTTGCATTACTGTTGTACTAGGCTTCACTCATTATTCTTCTCTTTCCAGGTGTTGATTAACTTATGATGACATTTTGGATGTTGATGATGATGATGGCTTGATTGCTTCGGGTATGGGCGATCTTGGAGGTTTTGGAGAAAGGAGTGAGGTAGATTTAGGACCGTTGGATTATTTGTATTGAATTTTATAAGTGGATTTATATTTATGAACTTGTATCTTTCTTTAAGGGTATGATGGAGCCTATATGCTTTTTATTAAGTTTCAAAGCTTTGTTTACTATCATTAATAAGTATTCGAATGAAATACCCGATGGTACAATTGATTTAGTGGAGATTAATCTACTTATGAGAGTAGATTATGAAACATGTTTTGTAAAGGCTTATTTTATCTTTTATGGACCTAGTTGTTTTTAGAATATAAATAAATGATTTTAGAAATTTAAAATTGAGTAGCAAATGTTGACAACAAACAAATCATATAAGGAAGCCTGAACGTATAATATACAAGTGTTATATGTGGCTGTATATGCGTTAGTGAAATTTGAGAGCGTTACACATTATATAACATATAGATTTTATTATGTATGTGTATTAAATCTATATATATTTGTTGTAGATATCTGATTTACATAATATATGGTATATATGTTGTGTATATATGTATGTATGCTATGAATAAATAAACTATATTTAATATATACATTATATATATTTATATACGTTATATGCATGTTCTATATAATTTACAATATATATGTATATACATAATTTGTTTCTTATGTGAATAATTTTATCATTTTGTAATTTATGCATAGTTAATAATCTTATATACAACAATAATATATTTTAACGATTCGTGGGTTTGTATATGGGGTTAGGTCGTAAATCCAAACCGAAAACGTTTTAAGTTAATGTCATTTTCTAGTTCAACAGATTTATTATTTGTGTCAAATTCTGTTAACCCAAAACCTTTTATGATTGTATTATGTCATATCCAAGTTTACATGTCAGATTCTAAATTGTTAGTGCTAGATTGGTACTCCAAAAGAAATACTACATTAAGACAATAGATTACCATATTTAACAAAAATGCCATATAAGATTAGAAGTCGTCACTCGAAAATGAGTACCACATTTCGATATAATTACCATATTAGAACAAAGTGTTACGGCTCAGCTGGGAAGAGATAGGAATTAAAAAAATTTAATTCTACTTAACCAATTGGACTTCCCTCCCTTCCTTCTTCCCCTTCCAAACCATAACATAAAAATAACACCCCCCACCCCTCAAGGTCCACAACCACCAACAGGGGTTAAAAAAAATAAACAAGATCATCCACCTCATGCACCACTTTCCAAAACCCAATTGCACTGGCACCAGCACCAGCTCAGCATCCCATTTCTCCCAAATCCTCGACCTTTGCAAGAAATCCCTTCTCTTTGACGCTATCCAACTCACCAATACCCTCCCCACTTCCCAACTCACCAAAAAACCACTTCTCTACGCTTCCTTACTGCAAACCTCCACCAAAGTTCTTTCTTTTAAACTCGGTCTCCAAATCCAATCCCATGTCATAAAGTCAGGTCTCGATACCGATAGGTTCGTTGGGAATAGCTTGCTTTCTTTGTATTTCAAGCTGTGCCCTGTGTTTGTAGATACTAGGACGTTGTTTGATGGGCTTTTCGTTAAGGATGTTGTCTCGTGGAGTTCAATGATATCGGGGTGTGTTCGGGTTGGGAAATGTAGGGATGGGTTGGGTTTGTTTAAGGAAATGGTGGATGTTGGGATTGAGCCTAATGGGTTTACGCTTTCTTCGGTGATCAAGGCCTGTGCGGAGATTGGGGAGGTTAGGCTGGGTCAGGGGTTTCATGGGGTGGTTGTGAAATGCGGGTTTGGTTCTAGTTGTGTTGTGTGTAGTTCTTTGATAGATATGTACGGGAGGAATTTTTTTGCTGGTGATGCACGTAAGGTGTTCGATGAAGTTCCTGAACCAGACTCGGTTTGTTGGACTTCTGTTGTTTCGGCATTGACGAGGAGTGATTTGTTTGAAGAGGCTTTGGGTGTTTTTGATTTGATGCAGAGAGATTGGGACTTGAGACCAGATGGGTATACTTTTGGGAGCGTTTTGACTGCTTGTGGGAATTTAGGGAGGTCGAAAACAAGGGAGACAGATACATTCAAAGGTGATATCCTCAGGCCTTTGCGGGAATGTGGTTGTTGAGAGTAGCCTTGTGGATATGTATGGGAAATGTGGCTTGGTTGATGAGGCTCAACGTTTGTTTGCTAGGATGCCCAACAAGAACTCGGTTTCATGGTGTGCATTGCTTGGAGGCTACTGTCAAAGCCGAAAGTTTGAGATGGTTATTCACTTTTCCGAGAAGTGCCGGAAGTGGATCTATACAGCTTTGGGACAGTTCTCCGTGCCTGTGCTGGGCTGTCGGCCCTGAGACAGGGGAAAGAGGTTCACTGCCAGTATGTCAGGAGAGGTGGTTGGCAGGATGTCATCATAGAATCCGCTTTAGTTGACCTGTATGCAAATGTGGCGGTCTTGATAATGCTCACAGAATTTTCTCACAGATGGCGGTTAGAAACCTAATAACATGGAACTCAATGATCTGTGGATTTGCTCAGAATGGAAGGGGGCGAGAAGCCCTCAGAATATTTGATGACATGATTTTAGCGGGTGTTAAGCCTGATAATATCAGCTTTGTTGGCGTTCTTTTTGCCTGTAGTCATACAGGTTTGGTTGATGAAGGGAAGAAGCACTTTGTCTCCATGACTGAAGAATATGGAATAAAGCCAGAAATTGAGCATTACAATTGTATGGTTGATCTTCTTGGCCGTGCAGGTCTTTTGGAGGAAGCTGAAAATCTGATAGAGAATGCTGATTGCTGTAATGATCCATCTCTTTGGGAAGTTCTTCTTGGTGCTTGCGATACCGGTGACTATACTATTGCAGTGCGCATTGCAAAGAAACTGATGGAACTAGAACCCGAGAACCACTTGAGCTATGTCCACTTGAGTAATTTATATAGGGCTGTTGGACGGTGGAATGATGCTCTAGAGATTAGGGGACTGATGCATCAGAGATTGGTTAAGAAGATGCCTGGTAGGAGCTGGATATAGACAGTACTGTGTAAGTTTATATAAATCTACAGAGACTACCTGGAGTTATAGTGAATGTTCTACATGAACTTGCTAAGCTAATTTTACAAATTTCCATACTTATGCTATAATAAAACAGTGATGACACATATTTATTGCAAAAATTGAAAATATCGCCTGATACAATATGACTAATGATGTTTTTCTCATGCTTTGCCTTTTAAGGATGTAAAACGATCAATTTTGCAATAATCCGTCATATCTACATTATGTACTGGTCTGTAAATTACACTAGTTTGCTGATTTGTTATTGCTGAAGACAATGAAGAAAGTTATGGATAGGAGTTTCCTGTGCAGGTATCTGGTTTTCACTTTTGCATATCAGTGCTTCTGGGTCTTCCAGTTCATTGTGGAAGTTTTTACATATTTCTTCTGGTGGCCTTTCTCCTTTCCAGTTGTACTATCCATTTTTATATTGGCTGCAATTTTGTGTTGAATAATTGTCCATGTTTCTATTGGCCACTTGTGCTGCCCCCCCCAATCCCCAAAAAACAGAAAGAAAAAATGTCTCTAAATTTTATTGCTTTCCTTTTCTGCAGGTAATATTTTGTTTACTCTGAAGATCTCGGCCGTGGATTTAGCACTGTATTCCTTTTATGTTCTGGTTCTGATCCACATGACTTTCCCTTCACTCTCTAGCACCAGTGAAAAAATAACAAGGACTCCCATTAAAGATGGTAATTTCTCATCCGAAGTCAGTAATCACATTGCACACATATAATGAAAAACTGGGGAGATAGCAGTTCATTATTTCATTTTATCTTTTAGCAATAGGAGGAATGGTATTACTATTGCATAGAATTATCTTCATGTTGGATACTCTCCTTTGAGTGATGTGTTGCCGGTGTTTCTTGGATGGCCCATGGTGACTAAAAGTTAGCCACTTGTATTTGGGTAAGTTAGTGTCACTTATTTCTCTGAGCTTCCTTCATATCATGGAATGGATTGTTCATTCTCAATATTATGGGCAAATAATGGGTCTAGTCAATGTGGTGAAACCTGTTGTGAGGCCAAAAAAAAAAGTGGTGAAACCTGTTGTAAAATAGGGTGCTGCAAGGACCCTACAAACTACTATAAACTAATTTTTCAATAGGTCCTCTTCATGTTTAAAAATTTTGGGATACCTATGTATACAAGCTTCTAAAATCATACTTTTCCCTAAATAAAGGTTTTTTTTTTTTTTTTTAAATCTAAAATTAATGCTCATGATGTGCCAATCGATATAAATCACAACATAAGCTTGTTTTTTTTGTGAACGATATTTCTGAAATGTTCTTAATCTCTATACTGGTACGTCTTGCAAGCAGAAAGTATTTACCCACTCTCTAATGGGCCAGTGCCTCTGGTTATATTGTCTTAAGGCTTAAACTATTTAATGCTGGAGCAATCAGGTTATATGATAATAATCCGTAAAAGTTGTACTCTCAGTTTATTTCATTGGTGATGCATTTAGTTGGTTTTCCTATTATGCATGCTATTGCATAACAAGTAAACCATTGATGATGTCGTTATCTTCTTCAATAAGTAAAATGCAAAACATCTCACCGATTTTATTTACAATTGGATGTGGATAAGGCCTTTGGTTTTCATGTGGTCACAACCTCTCCTGCAGAATGTTCTACTTAGAGGGTAGGGGATCAGCTTTGGGAGCCAAAATGTGCATGGAAGAGTTTGATACACTGTGGCACTGACGGAGTTGAAACCATCTACCTTGTTTGGGTGGTGGATCACCCGATGAATACCTGGATTGGGAACAACATGTTGAGTAAGTGCTTTGAGTGCTGTGAGTATGATGAGCTAACTAAGGTGAGCCTTTCCGCCCTAAAGTCCTCCGAGTATGCTGCATTATGGTGGCATAATCTGTTGAGTAGCTGGGAGGGGGCTAAAGTTACTAGCTGGGAATGATGAAGCAAATTACGCACTGGAGATTGTTTGGATTACTATCACCAGTAATTGTATTTGCCACTGCAGTCCTTGCATTAATGTGGAGGAACTCTTGGAGCAAACTCTAGGCTGATTCATCACCGAGTTAAAATTTATAATTGCTAGTGTGGTTGAACTTCAGAGCTTCACTATGTTGGAGGAAGCCATCAATCTGGCCTGTAAGGTTGAGAGGCAAAGAAGTGATTTCCTTACAAACTCCCAACTCCAGTAAACAACTATCAGTAGATCAGCAGAGGAAGAGGAGCCATGCAGATAATAAAAGGGCAGATCGAAAGGTTGACTAATATGGCAGAGTTGTTTCCAATCCTGGTTGCACCCCTTCTGAGAAGCAAATGACTGGATGGAGGAGCAGCCAGATAAAGTGCTTCAAGTACTTGGACATGGGCACATAGCAGTCCAATGCTTAACCAAGCGGGTCATAGAGTTGTTTCCAATCCAGCTGTGAGTGAGGATGAGTAAATATAAGCATTCCTGAAAATTGAAAAGGTTCAAAGTAGTCCCTACTACATGACTTGAGAATATATTGGCAATTGATTGTTGAAAAGGTTGGAGATACCATGAACAATGCAAAATTCTGAATACTAGCAAAAACTATTTGTAAAGATTGTGTGGTTTGCCTTTAGCTCTCATTGTAGTATGATCAACCATGAGAGGAAGTAAAAAACATTTCACATGGATGAAATGCTATTAATGATCTGAAAAGTTTTAATCCACCGGATGATGTCAATACAAGCCAGTGAAGATGAATTCTGATTTTTTTTAGCAAATGTACATTAAGTCTTACATTCTACATTGGTATTTATTATTTAAGGGCTCCCCTGTCTCAATAAGTGGATTTTTTTATGTATTGGTTGGTTGGGAATATTATTGATGAGAAGATACACTATGAAAGCGCATATTGAAGGGGGTTGAATTTGATTCAAAATTTTAAGAATTCCTATTTTGTGGATGTATTTGTTGAAGTATGACATAAAGATGCATGATGTGGCTCTAATATTATGAAATGATTTAAGAAGTTGGAAAGCACATCTAATATTTTCTCTAGGCATGTAATTTCGAAGATCCGATGTTGCATTGCTGCAGGAGGTTAAAAATATAAGGTAGATTTCTTTCGTAAATACGCAACTATCGTTTTTATTATCCAAAATAAGAGAGCAAACACAACATTTTGAAGGGTTTCTGAATGGAGCTCCACTGCTTAGAGTGTTAAATGTGTGGAATCTATTTCGAGGTTCTTTTCTCCACCAGGTTGAACTTCGTGCTTTTTGCTAAGCCATGGCTTGACGAAAATGAAGGATTGCGATGTGAAGTAAAACTCATAGCACTTTCCAGTATATAAGTCGCTAAGGGGATTGGAGAAACAAACCAACTTTCCAGTTCCAGAAAGGATTGAAGTCGTTGTCATACAAAATTTAACTGCATTGGAGATTTGAAATATGAGACGGTGGCTATAAATGGCCTACCATTAGAAGATTTGAGTTAAAGAGGCAGTATGGTAGGACATATTAAGTCCTTGAAGGAAATCTATCTTGAATTATTTGGGTCTATTTGGATTATCGGATTTTTATCTGTATCATATCAATATTGGTAAGTTATTTGTATCATATTTATATTAGATTAGTATCCATTTTGTTTGATTAGTTTATGGGTAAAATTGTTATTTTTTCATCGTTATATGTTTATTAACAAATATTTATTTAAAAATGATAAAAATGTGATATCAAAATAATCAGAATATGATGAAATAAATAGAGCCTTAATGTGTTACTGACTAAAATAACCATAAACGGGATATCTGCTAATGTTAGTCCAAACAATGTATCCAATTATAAATGACCGATCACTACACATTTATAGTTTTTTTTTATGAATGAGTCCCTTCTTAATTGGGCTAAATTGCAAAGTCAATATTTAAAATCTTTTGAAAATGTTTTGTAGCATTCAACTGATTATACCCCTATAAAGTTTCGAAGGCTCAAACAGCTTAGAATTGCTGGAGTTCCCCAAATATGGAATGGAATTGGCCATCCAAGGTTAGGCCTAAGTCTAGTTGTCAGACAATTAGTTTTGGACCAGTGACCCATTCTATTTTTTCTTTTTCTTTTTTTTTTTTTTTTGGGCGATGGTCTAACTTTTTTTAATATCTATTTAAATGTAAAAAAGAAAACCATTTTTTTTTATTTTCGTTTGAAAGAGATGTAGATATTTTTGTTTATATAGAAGTATATCTAACGTGAATACTGGTAATAGTAATGTGAGGTGACAAAAGATTAGAAATTATAAGGAGATCAAAAGACAAAAGTTATTGTACAATGCGTGCTAAGAGAGAACTTCCTATATTGACATTTATTAAAAGTTTATATATTACAAATACACCAGTTCTAAATGTATATTTACTTTTTTATATTGTTATTAGCAGCAAATTAATTTTTCTTATCACAATAAATAGTTTAAAATTTAATATTTTTCTTTTTCTTTTTTTTTCACTAACTTCCGTGGACTTGCTAGGTCTTTGGTTTCCTAGGATAATGATGTATGCAGCTGGCCATCTTGAGCTAAATTGTACTTCGATCTCCTGGTGACGATCCTTAAGTATGTTTAGAATTTTAAGTGTTTCTTGTTAGTTTTAGCGCTTTTAGTCGCACTTTCCTAGCAACTATACAAGACTTTCCTAGCAACTCCATTGACATTTAAAAAGGTTTAAAACTTAAATGTAGAATTAAAAGTTTAAACTAAATTGACAATTGACGAAGTTTTAGCGCTTTTAGTCGCACTTTCCTAGCAACTATACAAGACTTTCCTAGCAACTCCATTGACATTTAAAAAGGTTTAAAACTTAAATGTAAAATTTAAAAGTTTCATAACTAAATTGACAATTGACGAAGTTTTAGCGCTTTTAGTCGCACTTTCCTAGCAACTATACAAGACTATAGAATTCGGTTACATAAAGAAGTACTACTTTTTACGTAATTACGTATCAAACTGTCACTCTTCTAAACAATGGGCTATTAGTACTTGACAAAGTAAGCGCGTATTATACTGATAATGACAAGAATTCTAAAACAAATATGAAGATTCATTACAAACATTTTTAGCAGGAATATGATCAAAACAACGTTATGACTTCATTATATGAGCTGCTTCGCCCATAATAAGAGCTCGGTGCTGTTTGGTGTTTCAGATACCAATAATGATAGCTAAACCTTCTAGTAACTTAGATAACCCTTCTTGGAGTTACCAATCCCATAAAATCGTTGAGTTAATTACTTTACTTTTCTTAAATTAATTATTTAAAATTTAAAAGTATTAATTTAATACTTAATTTTTTTCCTTATTTGCAATTATTTATATAATTTTATCATTTGAACGTTTTCAATTTTTTCAATAAACTATTTAATTTACGTATTATGAATGATTTCAAAAAAAAAAAAAATTATAGGTAGTAAATTGATATTTTTAAATTGGGATACTGTAAAAAATAATACTTGGATTCTCGCAAAAAGTTTAATTAGCTACCTGAAGTTTGATTTTGAACAATTTGATGTTAGAAGCAAGTTTTTATGTGCATTTTTCCTACTTGAAGTTTGGTTTTGATAATTTCCAAACCTAAAACAAGTTTTTGCGTACATTTTTCTACTTAAAGTAAGTTCAATTAGGTATCTAATTGAACTTTTTTGCGAATGTTTGGGTACCAAATTATTAAAAACTAAAATTCATGTACCTAATTAAATTTTTTTGCAAAACTGATGTACCATTTTTATATTAACTCTTTTATATTCCACGCATAGTTCATCATCTAAATGTAAAATTCATATATCGAATGTAATATCTATTCTAGTAAGTTTTAGGTTATATTAAAAACTAGGTTTTTTTAGTGGAAAAAAATTGATCATGTCAAATGTATCGGCCACGATAATAGTTTTTTTTTGCCAATAACTATGAATTTTATTCACTAGAAAGGCGTATTACATCAATCATATAGATCAATACATGAAAAATGACAAATAAAGATTTGAGAGTACATAGACCCAACTGAAAACGGGTACATCTTTTCTACAGTAAAAAAAATGTTCCACATAAAGGATACCATCAATTATCCTAAGAGAACAAAACCTACACTATTGGAGAGTGAATAAAATCCCATAAAAGGGATAGCATAATCCCATGTAAGGGATAGAAACAAAAAGAAAAATATAAATAGACACATAGAAATAAATAATCGCTTATTCAAAAATACTGACAAAACATATTAGCCCGATCTCTTAAATCTTCAAAACCAATAGATGCAACCGACCATGATATAATTGTAGAGTGGATAGATTAACAATAATGACAATGATAGAACACATGTAAATTTGATACCTATAGTGACAAAGCTGTACAAAAATGGAATCAGCAGTGATGGATTTGTGAAACTGTGGTGGCAAATACTAAGAAGGAGTAGTAGCCATGTAATTGTTCCTGTGGCGGCCCCCTTTTTACACTAGGGTTTGTTGAAAGGTTGAGAGAGAGAAGAAAAAAATATATACCACAACAATAATCGTGAGACTTTTTTTTTTTAACAAACTATATCAAGAGGTCACAACGTGTGAGGATGAGTTCATTTAAGATTATAATGTTTCAAGTGGTTAAAAAAAGGTAACAACATTTAGAGAAGAGAGTCAATTAAAGTCATCATTGACTCATATAAAAAAGAAAAAGATTTAAAATTAAAACTTAGAAGATTTATCACATTATGATACATGTCAATGAAGACTTGGTTTAACCCATTGTTCTAAAAAAAAAAAACTAGATTATTAATTTGTTAAAAATCAAAACTTATATTATTTATTTATAAAGCTACTAAAACACAAATGATTCTTGTTAATTAAACTTTATTTTTTCCTTTGCCTTTCATCGTCACTAGATAACAAGAAAGTCTAGTCCTTGGTGCCCCATCTTCCACTACCAAAGCTCTTTTGTAAAGCGACCTTGGTCCACTACCCAATGTCCACGCCAAAAAAAAAAACCTATATCTTCATTGTCACGAAGCAATTATCATTTCAAATATAAAATTTGAAAGGACAATAATGGTTACAATCATGAATCGAATCGAATAAATCGATTTTTTTTCCTTTTTAAATTTTCAAACCAAATTTGTTTGAGTCTTTTAAAGTAATTAAACTGTTGGATTTAGCTTGGTTTGTCTTGGTTTGAAAAGATAAATTAACCTATGAAAAATTTTATGCTCTTACTATTAATTTTGATTGGATTGATCCCGTCAACTATCCAATGGCTCACACAATGTTTAATTATGATCGAATTACTAAAATACTTAATATTTTAATTATTAAATTTATTTTAACAGTTAAATAGTTGACTAAATAATTCGCCGATAGAGCCATATTCATTCCCATTTGAAAAGAAAAAGAAAACAAGGAAAAGTAAAAGGTGTTCAACTTGCAATTTCTCTTTTCCTTTTTCCAATAAATGATTACTTACAACCCTAAGGAAAGAAATTTATGTAAAGTTGCACCTTCCCAGTTGCTGCCAAGGCAATTTGATGTAACTTTTTTTTTTTTTTGTTTCTATTTATTTATTTTTATTTTGGGATAAAACCTTGTTTTCTGTTAACTATAAAATACTTGAAGAAACTTTGTAGATTGGCCAATTCGTATTTCCTACAATCAAAATATTGTTACATACTTACATATAAAATTTGAGGATTTGACCCCACAAATAGCATTCAAGGATTGGAATGAATGCAAGTGAAGCTAATTGCTTTTTAACACAAAAACACGGCAAGGACATATTTGTCCATAAAAGATACTTAAAAACGGAGTTCAACTTTGTCCAAAAACTGCAGCACTCAATACATACACACAGGAAGTATCTTTACTTTAATTGACCTTAATTTAATGCCAACAGAACATAACACGCTTTGATTCTATTAAGGCGACCTAGTGTGGCTATCACATCACCTAGTGGGGAAGCAAGACTCTTTTAATAGATAGAAAAGCAAATACAACGAGACATTGATGGCTGATGTTGATGACCAGCCAACCCCACTAGACTCAAAATAATCAAAGTTAAAAGACTCTTAAGAGACCCTGGTATATCTCTGCATTAGATTACCTTTTCATTTGTGTACTCCAATCTTTGCTTGTGCTTTGTCAAAATTTAAATCATTCTTAATAATAAAACAATCATATGTATTTTAATAAGGTTGTTTTTTTTTTTTTTTTTTGCCATCTTAATAAGGTTGTTTTCTTTCAAGGTTGTATGGACCACGAAAATTTGCTTTGAGATCTCTCTTTTTAATTCTCCCTGGTTCTTCTACTTGCATTCATTCTTCGTTAGGTTTGTGATTTATTTACTACGTTTACAAGATAACTAATTTTATTGCCTGTGATTTCCATGCTGTATTCCAGGAAATGCTAAGAGATTTCACATGCCAAATAGTTAGCGATATTTGCATAAAATGAATGGTTTGTATATTTGTGTTGTGAATGATATTTAGCAAGTTTGACAAAATTCATTACTCTCAAGGTGCTATGATGCATTTTGATTTAGTCTAAATATGTAATTGCTGAAGAAGTTCTAATTCATTCCTTCATTAGCATTTGGGCAAGAGGTTCTCTACCATTAATTCTCTATCTAGCTTCTTTTTTTATTTAATTATTTTCATTTGTATACTTTTAACTAAAAGGAAAACAGTTTGTTGTTTGCGGTTTGATAGGTTAGCTTTATAATCCAACAAAATGTATAAGTGAATTAAATGAGTTGAGTTGTGAGGTGCCTCATTGAATCCACCAATCTATTAGGAGTTTATGCTTGGTCAACCAATTTGCTCTATTTATTAAACAAGTTGTAATGAATTGGCTTGATTAACTCGCAAATTAATACAAGTCAAAGTGGTTTGGTTCAAATGCCATATCAAATTGGACCGCTTAAAATGGTTGCTGCAAGAACCACATTGTAAAAGAATTGCACTAGGTGGTTTGGTCCAATCTGGATTGAAGTTTGGCCAGAAGTTTGGTGAACACTGGCACATGAGGTTTTTAATTAATTAACTGCAATTATCCTATTAGGAATTATCGACCACATGTTAGGCAGTTAATGAATTTGGATACAAAGAATACTTACTATTTGCCAAAGAAAATCTTACTTGCAATACTTTATTTAAATATCATTAAACTATAGTGTGATACTCTATAATAGATCATTCTTCTAAGTATACTAGCTTGGCTAGTTGATCATTGTGAGCTTAACTAATAGAAACAATACTTTGGCAATACACATATACATTATAGGTCAAAGCAAATCTTACTCTGCAATACTTCAGCAATGCACCAAGTACGTTCAATGACATCCTCTTGAGATGCATTGTATTGTCTCTTAGAAACACAATGACCTAAATGTTTATAGTTAGTGTTGACTATACTTTTACATTTGGATCCTCACAGTAAAGATTGTGCGATTCTTTATAGGCATCGATCATAATAAATAATTATTCCCTCGCCAAAGCTAAACTAAATAAATTCTCTTGTAATGCCTAAATGACATAGTTACAATTGCAAATAAAAAAAACATATTCGATACGCTATAATATTCGCCTTTCTACTAGTTATTTTACTTAAATATGATTAAATTATATAGTGTGTTACTCTATAATAGATTATTCTCCTAAGTATACTGGCTTGGCTAATTGATCATCGCAAGCTCAACTAATAGAAACATTCTTAGGTAGCAACAACCAACAATTAGAGATGATAATTTAGTATGTTGGTGTGTGATAATGCGATATAATTGCAAAATGAGATGGTTATTTGGAATGTTTTAATTTATTCTCTGTCTTGCACATAAAGAGGGAATCTGTTAGCATTTTGCATAAATATTCTAACTCATGGTTCCTAAGTTGGTATAGGACCTATAAACTTGGGTTTACATTGCTTAAGATCTTTTCACTTGATTCATTTAATAATAAATTTGATATAAGGAATAGGAAAAAAATTAATGCATTGATTTTTAAAAAAAAATTCCTCAAAATATGACAAATTTTGAAAATAATTTCAATATTTTCGATATTTGAAATCATGTCTTCAATATAACGATTTCATATTAGCACAACAGTTTCAAATTGACACAATTTCATGGTCTAAACTTGTCTTGAGAGAATTTTAGAGCAATAAGTGAAGTCTATAGAAGTTTTAATTGAAGGTGCATTCACCATAAGTGCTTCCAATTTAAATTGATCCTTGAAGTTGAATGTTTTCAAAATTATAATAATTTAAAAACAGACCAAGCATACACATTGTGGAATACAGGAATTATTATTATTTCTTTTATATAATATTTTAATCGCTACATACTATAGCAGGAGCTATAAGGAAAATGTGGATAGAAGTTAAAACCTTTTTCTTGTTTTGTTAATTAAGTCTTACACGGCTACATCTTCTTAAAGGCTTGAATTTGAAAAATTTTTGTTTTATTTTATTTTTTTTAGTTTTTTTAATTGAGTACTAAAACTTTTCAAGCAATCATATGATTTCCACCCCCGCTTCCCCCAAATTAATGCCAAATAACTATAATTGTTAATATTTTGAAAATGTTGTGTAGGACTCAATTGAGTCATTACACCCTGCCACAGTCTAAACTTAGCTCAAAATAAATTAGAGTTGCTAGTTCAAAGATGAGGCTATAAACAAATTGAGCCGAATCGATACAGTACTAAGCTTGAACTCGATTCAAATAAAAAACTCAAAGCTTGAGCTCGAACTCAAACCTAAACTTGACTTGATTTTGTATTTGATAAGCTCGATTATTCTTTTAAATATTGATTTAACTATAAAGAGTATTTAGACCTTGATAAATTAGTACTCAACTAGACTTGATTTAATACTCGATTCGACTCGATTTAGTACTCGATTAAGCTCGCAGCTCAGCAAGTCAAGTATTTTAAAGCTCGAACTCAAGCTCGATAGTTACTCGAATAGTTCTTAAGTTGCTTCGACTAATTTATAGCTTTATTCATAGATCTCCAAATGTGGAATTGAGATTCGTTGGTCCAAGGTCCCTTACGACTATTAGTTTTGGACCTATGGATTGGGCTAAACTTTTTCAAGAAAAAAAAATATTTTAAACATAAAATAAAATAAACCTATTTTCATGGAAGAGTTGTATATTATCTGTATATTTCTATATAGAACTTCCTCTAATTTAATTGTAGAGTTAATAACGTGAGGCCGGAAATTTTTAGAAAGAGTAAGGAGATCAAAAGACTAAAGATGGTGCACGATGCTAAAGAGAGAGAACTTTCAGTGAAAGTTTATATATATCAAGGTGGACAAGTTTAAAATGTCTATATATTTTTTATTTTGTTATTAGTAATACATTAGATAGTATATAGGAAAATAATTCTTTTTTTTTTCATCACAAGGATAATAGTTTGAATTTTTATTATATTTTTAAACTTATGTTATATTTTATTTCTTTTTCTTTTTCTTTTTTATTTTTTAAGTTTCTTCACGAACTTCTATAGACCTAGTAGCTATATGGTTCTAAGGCAGTCGTGATGTGTCCACGAATTGTAGACCATCCGCGTGTCTGGGCCAATTCATGTTTTTGAGCTAAATTTTGCATAGATCTCTAGATGATGGTCCTTGAGTATGTTTAGAATTTAGATGTTCCTTGTTTGGGACTCAATAGACATTTAAAAAAGCTTAATACTTAAATGTATGATTTGAAAGTTTTTAAACTAAATTGACAAAATGGAGAAGTTTTATGGCTTTTAGTCACACTTTTCTTATAACTATACGAGACTAGAGAACTCGGTTACATAAACAAGTACTAGTGCTTATGTAATTGCATATTACATTGTTGCTCTTCTAAACAATGGACTAGTAGTACTCAACAAAGTAAGCGCGTATTCTGCTGATAAAATCACAAGATTTATAAAACAAATATGGACATTCATTACAAATAAATATATATATATAGTCGTAATATGATCAAAACAATATTATGATTTCATTATACGAGTTGTCTCGCCCTATTTAAGGGCTGTAAATAAACTAAGCTGCTACTGAGCTTAGCTTACTTTAAGTTTGGCTCAGTTTGAACTCAATTAGTAAATGGGTCAAGCCTGAGATTCGAAGAAAGCATATTTATCCAAACAAGCCGAGTTTAAGCTTCAGTTTATGCTCACGAGCTAGCTTGTAAACATGTTTATTTAAACGTGTGAATAAACTAGTGAATAAGCTTCTTAAAATGTTTGTGAGCGAGTTTGTTACAGGCTTGTGAGTTTGATATTTATGAGATCTTATATATAAATATATAATTAAAATAACAACAACTAATTTTTATTTAATATATATGTGTATATATGGTGGCTCTTATATATTATTTTTAAATTTAAAAAAGATCCAGATATAGATAATTTAAATTGAAAATAAGCTATCTAAATTAGCCGATCTTTAATTTTAGGCTTGGGTCAAGTAAAATTCTTTTAGTTAAACAAGTTGAGCTTAAGCTTAAATGTCAGGCTTGATTAAAAATTTGGCTTGAGCTTGGTAATTTTTAAACGAACCAAGCCTGACCCTTCAAAATCTCGACTCGACTTGTTTACAGCTATAGCCTTATCTTCCACTATCAAACCTTAATATTTTCTAAAAGTATTTGAGGTCCACCGACCACTTCCAAAAAAAAAATAAAAATAAAAATATATATCAACACCGTCATGGAGAAATTATCGTTTTTAGATATAAAATTTGAATTGATGATAATTGTTATAAATATGAATCAAATCGGATAAGATCGATTTTTTTCAAAAGAATTTTAATGAACCAAATCTCTTTGTCTTTCAAAGAAATTAAACATCAGGATTTGATTTGGTTTAAATGGATACATTAAACCATATTCAGTCTCATTTAAAATAAAAAGAAAATAAGAAAATGGAAAAAAGAGTTAAGCTTGGAAAATTTTCTTTTCCCTTTGACTTTTCCTTTTTCCAATTAATTGATAACTTACAACTCTAACACTATATTTGGTTCAGTGGAATAGAATCAATATTCTAGTTTTATTCCAGCGAAATATCTATTCTTCTATTTGGTTTATAAAAAATTCTATCAAAAAAATATCTATTTCATGTAATGTAGAATAGATAAGGAATTCATGTTCCTTCCCTTTATTAGAAGAATGGCTATTCTTGATAAAAATATATTTTGTTTTGAAAATACCTATAGCTATAAAGTAAGGAATTATTATTCCTTTCTAACCTTATTCTATTTTAGTAAATCAAATATATTATAAGGAAAGAAGCTTATGTTAAGGTGCGCCTTCCTCATTGCTACCAAGGCGATTTGATGTGCCATCCTCCTTCTACTTTATTCTTTTTTTTTTTAATGAACTTTGTTTGCATGCATCAGTCAAGCATTTATGGAAACCACAATGAAATTTCATCTTAACAATGACAAAGATACCTTTGCAGAGACAATTTCTTGGCTAAAAGAAGGTATTTCTATATGAATGAAAGAAAGGTGCGCATTTGCATTTAGTTGTTTGGCATTTTTATAGGTATTATAGTCCAATGTTCTAAATTTTGGAATATCTCATCTACATTATGGGAGAAAAGATTTAGTGCCTGCAATCAAGTGAAATCATTATTTATTACAATTTATATTTTAGTGGGTATTACTATTTTTGGGAATTTAGTATTTAGGGTTTGGGGTATCATTTTATGTGGATATTGCTCATGAAGCAAAAAAAAAAAAAAAAATCATTTTATGGAATTAATTAAATTTGATATTATACGTAAATTAGCTAGTCTTCACCACAATCAAAGCATTAATATGAACATGATTTAAGCATTTGACTTCGACCCCACAAATAGTGTTGAGGGTTTGTAATGAATCGACTTACAAGTGACAATATAATTCTTTTAACCATAAAACATCGTAAGGACAAACTTGTCCATAAAACATACTTAAAACATAAAGTTTTAGGGGGGGCGGGGGGGGTGGTGTTGTTGGGGTTGGCTGGGGGTGGAAAGGAAGTTTTAATATATTAGAATATCCATATCAGTTTCTTTAAAATTACTATCCATTTAAAAATTAAATTATCACCAAATATACATCAAAATAATTCTTGAAATTTAGGCTAGTCAATAATATGTTATACATCTAAAATGTAAAGATAAAATCACTTAATCATCCTCGCCATCTAAAAGAAAACCTTGATATACTTCTTATAGGCAGCTAATTATGGTAAATTATTTAATATATGATGGGATTATTGATCTAACTCATATTGGTCTATAACTAAGGAAATCCTAAATATGTTTATGTATATTCAGAGAACTTTGAATCAATGATATCCTAAGTATATGAGATATACTTGGAAGAGGAATTAAATAAGGATAATTTTTTGTGCAAAAACAAGATGTTCTGTGATGTACACCCATAGCAAAGGAATCAACACCGACAACCTACAACATGCAAATGCCAACGTCGAAATTGAAGATTTCTTACCGAGAGCTCCAGAGAGGCTACGCTGATGTGAACGCCGCTGGCATTAGGGGTCTACACTGTCGGCATTGAGTCAGCGTACGATGGTTCTAGAACAGTGGCTTTTTAACGCTGCCCCTACACCACTAGCCTTGATTTTATTCGTGCCAACCTTTGTATTTTGCATATAAATACTCTTTGTTGTTCTTAGGGTTCATATGAGAGTGTGAGAAGCCGTTCTTAAGCCTAGATAGAGATTCTAGAGAGGGAAAGATTGATTATTGTGTAAAATCCACCATTGTGGTGAAGATCTAAGATATCCATTAGTGTTATCTAGTGAAGAGCTATTGTAAATCTCATTATTGTTGATAGTAGAGGAAATTTATGCAACGGTCTCATGGTTTTTTCTCGAATTGGGGTTTTCCTTGTAAATCCTAGTGTGATTGATTTTATTTCCTTAAATTTGTTTGTTTTATTGTTTGTTATTGTATTGGCAAGAGGAAAAGATCGAATCTTTTCTTAACAAAGTGGTATCAGAGTACTAGGTTCATGAAAAGAAATCTAGGGTTTCTGTTAGTGAAGTGCAAAATGGATAAATCGTCAGGTACGATGATACAACTAAACTCATCTAATTATTCTATCTGGAAAAGTATGATAGAGGATCTATTGTATTGTAAAGATTTGTATTTGCCCTTGGTTGGTAATGCTGTAAAACCACAGGAAAAAGTTTGATGCAGATTGGGAAATTATGCATAGAAAGACTGTTGGTTATATCCCACGGTGGGTTGATCAAAGCATGTATCATCATGTTGCTTAGGAGACTAGAGCATATGTTCTATGGAAGAAATTGGAGTCCATATATGAGAAGCAAACAGCTTTAAACAAGACCTCCTTGATTAGGAGAGTTGCGAATTTGAAATACAAGGATAGGTCCAATATGACTAAGCACCTGAATGTTTTTCAAGGGCTTGTGAATCAACTGACTGTGATGAACCTTGTCCTGGATGATGAAATACAGGCATTGTTGTTGCTGAGTTCTCTACCTAAGAGTTGGGAGACACTTGTGGTGTCGGTCAGCAATTTAACTCTAGATGGAACGCTCACCCTGGAAATGGTGAAGGATAGTTTGATGAATAAAGAGGCTAGAAGGAAAGATCTGGGAATAAATTCTGAGACTACAACACTTGTAACTGACAAGTCACGCAGCCAGGGTAGAAGTAGGAATAAAGGATCAAATGACAAATCTGACATATAGAGAAGATCTAAGTGAAGAGGAAGACAGAATCTCAAATATTTTTATTGTAATAAGCCAGGGCACTTTGAGAGAGAATGTAAACAGTGGAAAAAAGATCAGAGTAAGGATAAAGATGAAGATAAAAGTGAAGACACTATTATTGTAGCAGCAAATGGTGAGATTATCGTTACTTGGGATGAGGATTGTGTTACTCTAGCACGTCATGATAGTGATTGGGTCATAGACTCTGGTGCCTCCTTTCATGTGATAGCCTATGGTGAGTTTTTCTCATCCTACACTGCTATTGAGTATGGCAATGTTAGAATGTGAAACAATAAAACATAAAAAATAGTTGGCATTGGAAATGTTGTTCTGGAGACTAACACAGGTTGTAGACTCATTCTCAAAGATGTGAGACATGTACTAGATATCCGTATGAACCTTATCTCTACAATGAAGCTTGATGATGATGGCTACTACAGTCATTTTGGTGAAGGAAAATGGAAGCTCACCAATGGCTCTCTTATTGTGGCTAAGGGAAGGAAATCTAATACTCTTTACTTAATGTCAGTAAAACAAAGTAAAGAAGATCTAAATTTGACAGATGATGGTTCCATGGAACTTTGACACAAGCGGCTTGGTCACATGAGTGAGAAAGAGCTTCAGATGCTTGTTAAGAAGCAAGTTCTATAGATGCAAACGGTACATCTTTGAAAACTTGCCAGATTGTCTTACTGATAAACAACATAGAGTTGTATTCTAGAGAAATCCACCTTTTTGGAAACCTCATGTATTAGATCTGGTTCATACAGATGTATGATATATGAAAGACTTGTTAGTAGGTGGTGCTTTGTACTTTGTTACTTTTATTGATGATTACTCTAGGAAATTGTAGACATTTGCTTTGAAGTCAAAGGATCAGGTGCTTGATGTGTTTAAGCAATTTCACAATAGAGTTTAAAGGGAAACTGGAAGATAGTTGGCATGTGTAAGAGCTGATAATGGTGGTGAGTCTTGAGGACCATTTGAAGAATACTATAGTGGTCATGGGATTAAACTGGAAAAGACTGTTCCAAAGACCCTACAGCAAAATGATGTTATAGAAAGGATGAATCGGACCATCACTAAGAGAGTGAAGTGCATGTTATCACATGCCAAGCTGCCTCAATCTTTTTGGGGTGAAGCTTTGAGGATAGTAGTTGATCTAATAAATTTATCTCCCTCACATGCTCTGGATGGAAATATCCTAGAAAGAGTGGACAGGTGAAGAAGTTTCTTGTAAACACTTACGTGTTTTTGTTTACAGGGCATTTGTGCCCATTCCTAAAGATGAGAGAGCAAAACTTGATGCAAATTCCAAACAATGTATCTTCTTGGGTTATGCACATGATAAATATGGGTATAAACTGTGGGATCCAGTTGATAAGAAAATTGTCGGGAGCATGAATGTAGTTCTTTTTTTAAGACCAAACCATTGAAGATTTTGAAACGCCTGAAAAGACAAAACCTTCTGATGAGATCCTACAGATGTTGATCCAGTGCCCTCACTTGAAGAATCTAACACTAATGAGGGAGATGTGGAAGATGAAATTAACCAGCCCCAAGAGCCTTATAAGCAGATTCAATTAAGAAGATCTTCAAGAGATAGAAGACCATCTACCAGATACAATCCAAATGAATATGTTATGTTGACAGATGGGGAGGAGCTAAAATGTTATCAGGAAGCGATGCTACA
Source organism: Combretum micranthum (assembly GCA_024138025.1). Lineage (NCBI taxonomy): Eukaryota > Viridiplantae > Streptophyta > Magnoliopsida > Myrtales > Combretaceae > Combretum > Combretum micranthum. The sequence goes on from JAMXBD010001522.1 coordinate 310,348, forward strand.
TGATTAGAAAAAAAATTGGATTCAAGCCACACAAGAAGAAATGAAGTCCTTGCATGAGAATAAGACCTATGAGTTGGTGTAGCTGCCTAAAGGCAAGAGACCCTGAAAAACAAATGGGTTTATAGGTTAAAGACTGATGAAAACTGCTTACAACTAAAATATAAGCAAAATTGGTTGTGAAGAGGTTCAGTAAGAAAAAAGGGGTTGACTTTGACGAAACCTTCTCACCTATGGTGAAGATGTCTTCCATTCGGGCTGTGATGAGCATTGAAACCAGTATGAATCTAGCAATTGAGCAAATTGATGTGAAGACTGCATTCCTTCATGGTGATTCAAAGGAAGAGATTTACATAGAGAAACTTAAGGGATTCAAGGTCAAGAGGAAGGAGAATCTTGTTCGTACATTGAGGGAGAGCTTGTATGGGCTGAAACAAGCTCCAATACTGTAGTACAAGAAATTTGATTCCTTCATGATTGACCAAGGTTATACCAAGACTATAGTAGACCATTGTGTCTTCATCAAGAAATTTATTAGTGGTAAGTTCATTATACTCCTACTTTATGTAGATAACATGTTGATTATTGGCCATGATGCCAAAAAGATATTTAATTTGAAGATTGCCTTGAACAAATCTTTTGCAATGAAAGACTTAGGATCTGCATGCCAAATACTTGGAATGAGAGTTATAAGAGACAGGAGGAGTCAGAGATTGTGGTTATCACATGAGAGATATTTAGAAAAATTTATGGAGAGATTCAACATCAGTAAGGCCAAATCTGTTTATTCTCCACTTGTAGGTCACTTCGAGCTTAATTCACTTAAGTGTCCTAAAAGTGAAGCAGACAAAGAAGAAATGAAGAAGATCCCATATGCTTCAGCAGTTGGGAGTCTGATGTATGTTATGGTATATGCAAGACCAGATATTGCTCATGTTGTTAGTGTTGTAAGCCACTATCTCTCGAATCTAAGTAAAGAGCATTGGACCGCTGTTAAACGAATTCTCGAATATCTCAGAGACACTTCCAAGTTATGTTTACAATTTGGTGGCAGCAAGCCTGTATTGAAAGCGTTTTTAGATGCTAATATGGCTAGAGATCTGGATTCCAAGAAGTCCATTTTAGGCTATTTGATTACTTATGCAGGGGAAGCAGTGTCTTAGCAATCAAAGTTGCAAAAGTGTGTTTCATTATCCACCACTGAGGCGAAGTACATAGCTATGACAAAAGCCTACAAAGAAGCTTTATGGATGGAGAAGTTTTTGATAGAGTTGGGTCAAGAGCAAGCAGATTTGATGGTATTCTGTGATAGTCAGAGTACCATACATCTCATCAAGAATCCAGTGTTCCATTCTAGATCCAAGCACATTAATATTAGGTACCATTAGATTAGAGATGTACTAGAAGCAAAACAATTGAAGCTTAAGAAGATCCATACTGATGAAAATGCATCAGATATGATGACCAATGCTCTACCCAAGGAGAAACTCAATTTTTTCAGGAAGACAGCAAAGTGATGGAGCCCCCCATATGAGTTGAGGGGGAGTTTGTTGGAGTTATAGATTCAACTCATATAGGTTTATAACCAAGGAAATCTTAAATATATGCTTGTATATATTTAGAGGACTTTGAATTAAGGATATCTTAAGTGTATGAGATATATTTGGAAAAAGAATTGAATAAGGAGAATTTTTGTGCAAAAACAAGATGTTCTATGATGTACACCTGCAATAGAGGAATCAACACCGGTGGTCTACAACATGCAAATGCCATCATTGAAATTGAAGATTTCTCGTCGAGAGCTCCGGAGAGGCTATACCGGCATGAACGTTGCCAGTGTTGGGGGTCTACACCACGGCCGGTAGGTAGGTACACCGCCAGCATTAAGTCAACGTACGATGGTTCTGGAACAGCAGGGTTTCAACGCTGCTCCTACACCACTAGCCTTGATTTTATTCGTGCCAACCTTTGTATTTTGCAAATAAATACTCCTTGTTGTTCGTGGGGTTCGTATGAGAGTGTGAGAAGTCGTTCTTAAGCCTAGATAGAGATTTTAGAGAGGGAAAGGTTGATTCTTGTGTGAAATCCACCATTGTGGTGAAGATTTGAGATATGCATTAGTGTTATCTAGTGAAGAACTATTATAAATCCCATTATTTGTTGATAGTAGAGGAAATTTGTGCTGCGGTCTCATGGTTTTTCCTCGAATTAGGGTTTATCATGTAAATCCTAGTGTTATTGATTTTATTTCCATAATTTGTTTGTTTTATTGTTTGTTATCGCATTGGTAAGAGGAAAAGATCGGATCTTTTCCTAACAATATATTCCCTTGTTGTCATCTTATTATATTACTTATTGCATTGAGGAACATGTGGGTTAACATATACGTGTTCTTGTCTATAGTAGCTACTTGTTACGTTTTATTACTCACCCTTTTCTTAGGAACATGTTTCAAATATTTTTCAAATAAATTAAAACGTCATGAGCTTAAAGACCAAGGAGTATAAGTTAAAACATTATATGTCCTCACCAAGTGATAGAACACAGGTGAAGTGGTCATGTGCTTGGGATTTAAAGGGTTTGATAAGGGAAAAAAAAAAACAAAAGGAAAAAAAAAAGACACATTAAAAGTGAATTAGGAATAATTTTTTAGAACTTTAAAAATTGTACAAATCCGAACTTTTGTATACTGTTTACATCCTCTTAAAATGTAATGAATCTTTTTCTCAAATTTTCTTTTCTTTCAAAATCATATTTAGTTGCTTAAGAGGATATAATTACAAATACCCAAGATCAGTCCAAACCGAGACCCAATTTGGTTGACCTAGTCTGGTCGGGTCCAACTCGGCTATTGGACCCATCTAGCCAGGACTTGTGAACTCACTTGGTCTAACATGGTCTTATTTAAAGAAATATAAAAATTAAAAATTATTTATTATTGTAAATATAAGAAATAAAAACAAAATTTAAATATAAAATAAAGAAAATTAAAAAAAATTAAATAACATATAATTTTTAAACTGTTTTTTATTGAAATATAAATTATTTTATATTCACATATATTTAATATATCATTGATAACAACATGTAATAAATATAATTTAAAAGCATGTCTTATGTTTTATATAGAGTTCTTTCCCCTGAACAAAAAGCTCACTTCTAATTAACAATGTGAGACTTTGTTTTCTTTTAAAAACTTTACTTTTTTAGAGTATTATTCTAATTCCATATTGTTAAATTTCAACTCAAATAGGGTGTGCTTGTGTATAAATAGTTGCACATCTTTCTTTAGTAATTTTAAATGAATATGAGTTAAATAATAGTATACTTTTAGATTTAATCTATATTTTAAAGTTTGAAGTTTTATCCAAATGGTCTTAACCCAGCTGACCCAAGTAGGTCTATGGATTAGACTTATGCTACCACATGCACGGAGCAGTTCTAGATTTTTGTTTTGGTGAACTGGACCGGTGTATTTGGGTCGAGTCTTGGCTACATCTGAACCTTAGATATGTCTAATATAATATCTGATACGGACCAACAAATTGTTATTAATCCCAGAATGAGATGACTTGTCGACAGGCTAAAGACAGGGGGATTTGACAATAGATGCCTTGTTATGCTATAATATTAAACACTACTAGGAGATAATATTGGTATTATCACCGTATCAAGAAGCACCAAGAGGAATGATTATTATACCTTAGCCACAGCGAAGATACTTATGGTCCACCCTATTAAATTAATTTTATATATTATTAGTTTATTACTCTTTTTTATTTTTATTTTAAATATTTTATGATCGGGTCATAATTTTTAAAATATATTTTTTTTTATTTTTATTTAGGATATTTTAGGGTTCAGTCATGTTTTTCAAGTGCCTTAATTTATTTTGGTATGTTATTGTTTGGTCAATTTCTAAATATATTAGGTTTTGTTATGACTATAATCTGTAGGTTTAGTGTTATCATTAATGAATAAATGAGTTTTGAGTGTTTTATTTTTTTTTAAAAGACCTGTGAAGCTTGTGTTTTGAATACGGAGTGGTATTTTTCTTTATTCTTTTGTGTTCTTATGTTATAAATTGTGGTGACGACATTGATAAAATCTTTTGGTTCTTTTAACATCCGATAGCTTTATAATTCGTATCTTTATCAAATTATAATTTCTATTACAATCCATTTCATTTATAATATCCATGCTATGTATATCTTAAATTTATATTATTTTAATAAAAAAAATCAAACCTATTAGGCACACAATCACACATACAACTCTAGCAATAGTTTGATCCCTTTCGGATTTATAATTTTTGATTATAGAACACATACAAAGACTAACAAGTAAGAGGAAATATAGAATTCAACACTCAAAATTTAACGTGAATATTTTCAAAACAATATAGGTGAAAAAAACCACTGACAAAACATATTTAATTTTTGGATTTTTTTTAATTTATCATCATCAGAATTTTAATATTGCTAATTTTAGTGTTTTCATTAAACTTTCTTTTAACCAATTAAGAACCATCGTATGTCCTATATGGTAGACATCGGCACAGGACGACTCCGAACCGTGAACTACTCTGAACCGTCCCCAACGGTTTCGTACTTGGGAACCACCCCGTCGAGGACGGTTATGAACCACCGAAGGACCCGCCGGAACCAGCGGGTCTTAGTTGTTTGTCCACGCGAAACCGGCAGCTCAATCGATTCCGACCTACCATTAAAAAAAAAAAACCAACACACAGAACACGTGATGAATTTGAGGGGAGGGGGGGGGGGGGGGGGGGGGGTGGAGGTCTCTTAAAAAAAAAAAAAAAAAACCTGGTTCACTGTTCGCATTGAACCGGAACCAGAACCGCTAGAATCGGCAGTTCCGTGGAACCGTGAACCGTCCTGGCTTTGACGGTTCCGATTCCAATTCCACGAAATGTGGAACCATGAACCGTCATTCTGGTTCGGGTCCAAAAACCGACCGGAACCGTGCCGATGTCTACTATATGGTATTATGTTTTACAAGATAGAGTTAGGAAGCTGGTTGTTCATAACTGTTAAAAAAGATCATATATTATACATGGAATATATTTATCAAAGTAATTACTTGAAAATACGGTAGTTTATAATTAATTAGACAAGCTAATTGAAGAGATAGCTCAATATCCAGCTAATATAGGTAGGGAAAATGACTTTAAAAAGTCTAACTAAGTATTGAAATTAACAATTTAAAAATACCAAATACAATATTATCCCACATATATATATATATATAATTACAAAGGCCTAAAACTGCAGCACTCAATAAATATGGAAGTATATCTTTAGTTTAATTGTAGTTAATTGAATACCAGCAAAACATTACACATGTTTTGGAGATTCGCAGATGAAGTGCCTTTAATTTTAATTTTTAATAATTTAGTATTTAGTTTTTAGAGATTATCAAATTAATAATTATACTTTTAAAGTATGGAGCAAATTAAATTTTACCAAAATCTAAAGATGAGATATCAAATTATTAAATATTATAAGCATAGAAACTTGATTTTTCATAATATAATTACCAAAATAAACGTTCATTAAATATTATTTAATTAAAATACCAAATCATATGTGAGTTACAAATACTAACTTATTAAAATTTAATTATGAGACATTTAATTATTAAAAATTAAGAGTGTGAGCATTTTTTTTTTGTCCTATAAAGTAGAACACTGGACTTGTGATTATCTATACGCTTTCGGACTCTGGACCCAGGCCTAGTGGGAAATGAGGACCCTTTTAACATAAAGCAAAATAAAGGCAATAGGACGACACTGACTTCCACCACCGTCCCCATCTCCCCAGCACACAGGCCAATCAAAATCTTTCTTTTCTATTTCAATACTACTTAAAATTTAAAAAGTCAAAAAAAAAAAAAAAAGGAAAAAAAAAGGACAAAAAGAGAAAAAAAAGGTTCGACTCGCATGTTTTCCTTTCTTTTGCTTTTTCACTTTTTCCAAGGAAATGATTATTTACAACTTCATATTTGAAGTCGTTTGTGTCAGGGTGCACCTTCCTGGTTGCTGCCAAAGCATTTCGATGTAATGTTTTTTCTTTTTTTCGTTTTTCTATTCTTTTTAAAACAAAACCCTGTTTCCATGTACCGGTTGAGCATCCATATATACATATATACACAGCCAAAACACTTTGATGGCACATAATTTGAAAATTTCACACTGATTATTTGATAAAGGAGAACACGGATTATCTGATTAAGGAGAACATGGATTATCTCGTTTTTCTATTCTTTTTAGTGGATATTATTATTTTGGTGATTTTAGTGTTTAGAGTTTATGGATATTGTTTTTCTTCTAATTCTGCATATTGTCTTATAAGTGATGAGATAATTTATTTTAAACATAAAACATAGTGAGGCCAAATTTGTCCATAAAACATACTTGGAACACGGAGTGTTAAATCTCAAAAAGCAAGAGGTTCAGTTGAATGCCTAAAACGAGTTTTCACTTTTTAGAGGCACTACTCCATCTTTGGAGGAGAAAAAATAAATTTATGACACGCAAGAATATTCAGATCAATTTCTTAAAAATTGCTACACGTGTGCTTTTTTCCCCAGAATATTGCTATCCATTTAAAAATTATATTATCAACAAATAAGCTTCAAAAGTAATTCACAAAATTTAATCTAGCCAATATTATGTTATATGTACATCTAGAAAGTAAAAACAAGTTCATTGAATTAGACATCAGTATGACTTGGTTGGGTTCAAGAATCAAATCCAAATCATGAACAGTGCAATATTTTTTCAATAAAAAAAAAAAATCCACTGACCTATTCATAAATTCATATATATACAAATATGCATAGATTATACCAAAAATCATGGTAATTATATACATAACTTACACCAAAACTCACATTTTATAAACCAATGATCTGAATTTTGATTTTTGATAAATATATAATTTGTGTTTTGACATTTAGTTTTGACAAATAAATAATACATGGATTCTATTTTTGATAAATACATAACTTGTGTCTTGTATTTTTACAAAAAAAAAAAAAAAACATGAGTTTTGTATTAATAATAGATATAAAACATATGTCATGTATTTGTTAAAAAGGAAAACTCAAGTTATTTTTATGTAAAAGTGCAAAAATGGGTCACCAGTCATGCATATATTTGTCAAAACTAAGATCACTTGTTTGCCAAAATATAAAAATATCAGTAATGCATTTATCAAAAATTAAAACTCAAATTCAAATTATTTGTTTATAAAAATATTAAAATACATACATATTTTTGTAAATTTCCCTATATATTATAAGATGATACTATACACGTATATAGTTTAGACGTGCAATATATATATTTATGCACATGCATGTCTTCGTCCATTGCAATTACAATTACAATATCAAATTTTGAAGGCCCAATAATATAAAATAGTAAAAGCTGATGACTCTACCTGCACTTTTAGTAACTTTGATAACCATATCGATTTTCCCGGAACTAGAACTTGGGTTGATGGCTAGAACCATTTATCACATTATCATGTTGGCTTAATGCTATTTTTTAAAAGAAATGAGATCAGTAAATTTACTCTTCTACAAAGTCACAATAGTGAATGAAATTAATTCTTATGCCAGTGTGTGTAAATCAATTATGTTAAACAAAACTTCCAACTTTCACAATTCTGAATGAAATAACCTATAAAGCACCTTAATCAAGATGCAAAAGACTTGATTTAAAAAAAAAAAAAAATTTCACATTATAAAACGCTTCATGCATCTTGTGAAATTATGATTAAGCTCACACTTATCGAATTTGTTAGTTTTTCCTTGGTTGTAACACCTTGATGCTATTTTATTGTAAGTCTTTGCTTTGCACAAAAAGTTCACTCCCTCATTGTTGTTAATATAATGAAAACAGGACATAAAATGATGCTTTGGAATTATTAAAGTAAAACATGACTTTTATAATAAAACCCAAAAAAAAATCAATGGCCTTTACCAGCAGCCTGCCACCGTAGCACATCTGCAAGACCACGTGAAAAGAAAAGTTGCATAAGATTTGACTAGCAATAGGACATTAGATTATTCGCTATTTGAGCCCACTACGCACAAGACTTGAACAAAAGCAAGAATTTTTTTTTTTCACTCTGAAACCATCCCCTTAAGAGATTACACACAAAAATATATATCTCCCTGCTGATTTTCTAATCGGATGGGGGTTTTAGCTGATATCATGACTCCCATGGTGACTTCAGTGGTGGGAGCGGTTGGTAGCCTTCTGTGTGCTCCGTTACATAATAAGATGAAAGCTTCCATGGATGTTCTCAACGCGCCTGAATCGTTCCCTAGAGATGTAAAGGAGCTAAACGATTTGATTAACAACATTAAAGGGTTGAACAGCTCAAGTCACATAGAGGAATGGGTTTCAAAGGCTGAAGAGATCATGGAGAAGGCACATCCAGTACTAGAAGAACAAGTGACATCCTTAAGTCAAAACCACCGACCGCAGCTATCATGCTGCATCTTTGGCCATCGAGTTTCACGGTGCAAAATACATAAGAAAGTGAGGAAACTGACAATCCAAGGACAAAATATCATAAGTTGTGCCAATCTCAAAACAGAACCTGTTGAGCCCATTCCTTGCGTCCCTCGTATTCAAGGTGAAAGCACTACTGGAAGAACCTTGAGACAAGTCATGGACATGCTCAAGAACGATAAAGTTTGGAGCATTGGGGTGTGGGGACCGGGAGGAGTGGGTAAGACCACTCTTGTAAATGCATTGAATAACAACTTGAAGGGCACTTCTTTATTCAAGTTAGTCATATTTATTTCGCTTACAAGGGATGCCAATGAAAATGAAGTTCAAAAAGCCATTTCTGAAAGGTTGAATATGGAGGTAAAAGATGGCATGAACACTAACAGCATTGCAAATTGGATTCGCAATAGACTTCAAAAGGAGAAATTCCTCATTATTCTAGACAATGTTTGGGAATCTATTAATTTGGCAAGTATTGGCGTTCCTGAGAATCAGAAAGGTTCAAAGGTAGTGCTCACCACACGACTTGAGAATGTGTGCACGGGGATGGATGCAAAAGTAATTGAAGTTCAATACCTAACAACCGAAGAAGCTTGGAAATTATTTGCTGAAAAGGCTGGAGAGGTTGTGAACGATCCAAGAATCCAACCACTAGCAGAAGATGTTTGCAAAGAATGTGGGGAGCTACCTCTAGCACTCGTTGCTTTGGGATCAGCCATGCGAGGAAAGACTAATATTCATGTGTGGGAGAATGTTCGCAATGAGCTTCGACGTTCGGCTCCCACCAGTGACATCGAGTCTAAAGTTTACAATCCTTTGAAGTTGAGCTACGACTCACTAGCAGATGATACCCTCAAGTCATGTTTTCTATATTGTTCCTTATATCCTGAGGGCGATCACATCGAGATAAGTGAACTTGTACAGTGTTGGATGGCTGAGAATATAATTAGCGAGGAGCTAAGCTATGAAGAAGCATATTGTAAGGGGGTGCACTTGATTGAAAATTTGAAGGACTCCTGTTTGATGGAAAAAGCAGAGCATTGGGATGACCATATAAAGATGCACGATGTAGTACGAGATGTGGCAGTATGGATTAGGAAAGAGAATGGAAATACAAAGTGGGTATCTTTTGTGGATAATAAGAAGATTGAGCTTCCTGAAGATAAAGATTTCCATGATGTCACTACTCTTCTAATCCATAAAGAAGCGAGGGAAGGGGATTCTGAAGAGTATCTTTCTGAAGGGGATTCTGAAGAGTATCTTTCTGAAGAGTTTCTAAAAGGATTTCAAGCACTTAGAGTGATGCGTTTGTGGGGTGTCGGTCTTTCTCCATATTCTCTTCGTCATCTAACTCAACTACGTGCACTTTTTTTAAGGGATTGCCATTCTGATTTGGATGAATTGCAATTTGGAGCAAAACTCATGGTACTTGACTTACCTTATAGTCGAATTTGCAAGTTGCCAAGAGGGGTAGAGCAACTAACCAAATTAAAGGTGCTACTTTTGCAAGGGACTTTGAATTTAAGTACTATTGACGTTGATGTTATACTTAATTTAAGTGCACTGGAGATTTTGGACATGAGACGTAGTGGCTACAAATGGTCTACCATGAGAAGATCAGAGTCGAAAGAGATAGTGTTGCAAGACCTGTCAAGACTCAAGTCGTTGAAGGAAGTCTATCTTGCATTAGCTGACATGAAAGCCACTTATGAAGATTGCAATTGGTTGGAAAAACTGAAAAGGTATCAATTTTGTTATAATTTTTTACATCATGCCACAAACAGTAAAAAGAAAGTTTCAATCGTAGATTTTGGAGGGTATAAGATTGGGTCTTTCGTTCTACACGCAGAAGATCTTTTATTGTACGATGTGTCAGGAAATGTGAACGAGATATTTCCTAACCTTAACCCAAACAATCAGTCCATCTCTAAAGTAAAGTCTATGGAAATTAGATCTTGTTCCTTTCCCAAAGAATTAACAAGACTTGCTCCCGAATCCAGTGCCCTTTCGAATTTGGAGATTCTCCATCTTAAAAATAACGAACAAGTTAGGAGCTTATATCAAGTAGCTAATGCTCTTGTGACAACATTTCCTAAATTGGGGAGTTTGGATATTTCCAATTGTGGAGACTTAGAAAATGTCTTTTCTTCTGATTATCCCCACATGGTACTACCCGAACTGGAAGAGATCACAATAGATTATTGCGAGGAAATAACCGAGGTGTTCCATGGCAGTCCACCAAAAAACCAAGTCGCTGTTCCTAAATTGAAGCGTCTTCTTCTTTATGACCTTGAGAGCTTGCGAAGCTTGTGCAGCTACGAATCAAGTGAGCAGTTGCAATCCCTGGAGATCCTTGAAGTGAGTGAATGCCCTAATCTGAAGAAGTTAGCTGACATGACTTCTATAAAAGAGATAAGAGGAGAAGAAGAATGGTGGCAACTTGGAATGGGATAGCACAGAAACCAAGGCACGCTTCAATAAATTCTTCAAGCCATGGGGTATCGAAGATTAGTTCCAAAGTGTGTGTAAGAATATTCCCCGTGTGTGCGTGTGTTTTCCTTTCTTTTGTCTTTTTTTTTTTTATTTTTTATTTTTTTTGTTTGAGTGAGTCATCTTGCAATTGTTTTTTTCTCCATATTTGTAATGGGCCGTTGGATTTAGCTATAATTGTGGGAATGAAGTGTGTTTTTTTCTCCATATTTGTAATGGGCCGTTGGATTTAGCTATAATTGCTGCATGAATAAAAAAGAGTGGTGCCGGTACTGGTTCCCTAAATATTTTATAGGTTAAGTTAAACTACAAAAGTTGTATCTGGCATTTTACAAATCCATGATTTATGGGTTTTTCTTACAAAGATTTAAAAAAGTATTATTGTTACTTAATGATATTATGCTAATATATGTTAAAAGTAAAACGTATTGGTTAAAATGATAATTGTAAGTAAAATTAATAATTAAACATATTTAAATAATATTAGAAATTATTTAAGAAATTGGAAAAAAAAGGACCCACACCACAATATCTCCATTTTCCACGACAATAAACCATTTCCTCGAACACACTCCTCGCAATACCATTTCCTCGGAGTTGGTTGTGCTTGTGGACTATTTCTTTTTTTTTTTCCTTGGATTTTTTAAATTATTTTGAATATTTTATTTATTCAAATATATTTAGCATTGTTTTTAATTTATTTATTATTTTAACCAATATGATTCTAGCATGTGTTTGTACAACATCATTAACTAGTATTACAAGTTACCTTTTTATAAAAACATAATGCAGATCAATTTTTGTGAAAGGGAAAAAACAAAGACAAGTATTGGTGCAAACAAGTTGAGTTGAGTTTTTTAGACTCGGACTAGACCCATTTATAATTTATTCTAGGACAAGGTACTATTTCAAAAAAAAAAAAATAATATATCACAACAATTACATAAGGTAAAAGATACAAACATTAAAGAAGCAACATTAGATTACGATCATAACGCAACCAACTCCTACTAGTCCTCTATAACTCACCATCCTACAAATTTTTAAATACGTTTTATTGTAATTTTACAGACCTAAACTCCAATATTAGCTAAAGTTGTTACACCTTGAACCAAGGCACCACAAAGTTTCACTATATATGTGTGTGTGTGTCAAAGTACGTGCATATAAGAGTATTAAAACTTATACTCATAAAATTGAATGTATAGATCCAATTCATAAGCAAAAAATAAATAAATAATTCCTTACTTTTTTGTAATCTAGTTTTTCAATTTTTAATTGATCCTTGAAGAGAAATCATGAAAATGTATGTCTTTCCTTTGAATCATTCAATGAAAAGTAAGGAAGTAAGACTTTTTAAGAAATAAGGCTTTTGCTTAGACAAATCAAACTTAGGGATTTCCTAACTAGAAAAGGGAAATCATGCTTTTATAAGGTATCAAGAATCACAAACAGAACTCGAAAATCTCTCAATCTGCAAAAACCATTATATAAATCTTCAAAAGTAGAATTTTTAACAAAATTACACTATAATTATAATCTAAACATAAATTTATGAAGTTTCTCAAACATAAACTAATCTAAAACAAATCTTTATCCTGAATAATCAAAGGAATCATCTTTAGCCACACTATTGCTACAGTAACCTCCACCAACATATGAATCCTAATCTATGTAATATGTAATTGTACCGAACCTCTTGCATGCTAATAGCACTTGAAAAAATAGTGAGCGAGCGGAAAATACTTGGTATGAAATGCTGTATGCAATCACATATGATGTAATACCGCACTCAACTTAATAAATTTAATGCAATATACAATCAACCACCATAACCCAAATTAATTAATTATTTTTGTTTAATCAACAAAAAAAATTCAATTATCAGAACTGGCCTCCATACCTATGTAAGGAAAATTTAAGGACTTATAGGCACATTATTGAAACAAAACTTTTACAAAATAGGAAAACCTACTTAAACTCAGAAAACAAAAAAGATCCCCTTAATGAACCAAAAAACTAGAGACATTTGCTTATTGAATCAAAAATAGGAATTTGGTACTGGCATCACAGGTGTAGGTTCCAAGAACAATTTTTACTAAAACCATACAAGGAATTCGAAATCATCGAAAATGTTCATAAAAACAAACTTGCCTTTATGTTTCAATATTTTTGCAAAACATATTTCCCGAACATCACTATCAATAAAATAAATTATTTAATTGCTGAATATATATTAGTTAATTTAATTCACTCATCCTACGAGCATAACCATCAAATAATAGCAAACAAATCTTAGCTAAATTATAATTCCTATGATATAAGTAAAATAAACTTGTATTTGAAACTTAATCTCGAAAGATTACATTGCCTAGTATCAAATTCTCTTGAAAATTCTACTTATATCCAATTTTACGAAAATTCAATTCTTACCCAAAAAAAATATACCTAGGCATAGAAATAAGGGTTGAATTTTTGTCCATCGGGAAAGACAAACTAAGGTAAGACCAACACAGACAAGTTGATAAGGGTAGTCGACATGATCAGTTGAATGATCGGTTAATTGGCTCGACATGACCATCTTCTCCGGTGACTCCTTCACATGCAAAGCATCTTGAAACCGATCCTGGCGATGATTCGATCAAGTTTTAGTAGTTTTTCATTTTGATTTTCACCTGAAATCTAGTCTTCAAGTCACTCTCATCATCTATTTCATCCTCCAATGTGTATTTATCCAATATCATATACATTCATAAATCAATCACCAATTGATATTGATATTCAGCTTTTAGATATGATCCTATGGACATCTCTTTATATCGGGTTGGATCCGAAGCCCGACCAGTCATGACAAGTCCCTTCAAGACCTGTCCCGTAGAGGTGGGTCCAACCTAGCTCAAGGACCCGCTGTATGGTCCATGGGTCTTAGTTGGGTCAACCGGTTAGACCCATGTCCAATTTTTAAAAAATAATAAATAAATATTTTTTTTAAAAATAAGAAAAAATTATTATTAAAATAAGAAATACAAATAAATCTAGAATATAAGATAGTAGAAAAGTTAAAAAAAAAACAAATAATATTAAATACTTAAACTATTTTCCATGTGAATAGAAATTATCCATTATCTATTCACAATATTTAATGTATTGCTGGAAACACCATATGTAATGAATACAATTTAAAATCATAGTTTATGCTTTATATATAGTTCTATTCTATTAAGAGAAATATCTCACATCTAAATAATATGGGATTTTTTTTCTTTTGTAAACTCTACTTTTTGAAAGTGTTACTCTAGTATCACATTGTTTATATTTTCATTTAATGGAGAAGTGCTTGTGTATAAATTATTGTACCATCCTTGAGAGTCTTAGATAAATAAGGGCAAAAGAGTGGTATACTCTTAGATGGCACTTATTTATTTAAAGTTTTTAAATTTTTATTCTCTTAAATAAAAAATAGACACATAAAAATAAAAGGAACAAAAAAAAGGTTAGATTCACATTAATTCACATATATATTCTTGAATATTATTTAACTTCACTAGAATATTCTAGATATTTTAAACTTTTTGTAGTAATAGGTTGTATATTGAATATAATAATATAGATATTAATTATTATCGAAGTAAAAAAATGATAATAAATTTAGAATACAATATGATAGAAAAGTTAAATAAAGTAATTAACAATAATTGCTTAGACTATTTTTCTAGTGAATAGAAACTATTAATTATATATTCACAATATTTAATACATTATTGACAACAATACTTATGATAAATATAATTCAAAACTATCATACGTCATGCTTTATTTAGACTTTAAGTAAGAGAAGGTGCTCACATCTAAATAATGTGGGATTTCTTTTTCTCTCATAAACTCTACTCTTTTAGAATATTACCCTAGTCTCACATTGCTAATATTTCAACTCAATAGGGATTTGCCTGTGTATAAATAATTCAACATCTTTGATAGTGTTAATTTAATATGGGCTAAAGAGCAATATATACTTAGGCCCAAGATCCAGTGATATTTGCGACATTAATCTTTATTATAATCTATTAGAAGGTCAAACTTGTTAACTAAAATGTGTACTAAAGTTCAATTTAATACCTAAGCTATTAAATATTCAATTTAATAACTAATGTATTTTTTGTGGTATTTTAATGCTTTCTAACACTGTTTACATTGTTTATTGACTTGAAAGAAACAACTTAGCTTATCAATATTAGAGGAGAAATAAAAATTTAATGATAGATTGCATCTTTTCCACATCAGTAAATAGGGCAAATGATATTGAGCTATCGAAAATAGCCAAGAAAATTTTGATTAGATATTAAATTGACTCTTTCAAAATTTGAGTACATAATAGAATTTTTGTGCAAAATTTAAGTACCACATTTGACATTCACTCTATAATTTATATTCAAGTCTTATCAATACACATCAATATATATATGTAAAACAAGTGACAAGATCAATTAAGGTATCATAACCCCACACAATCTTTTATCTCTAATCATCTCACAACTTGTGATCATGAATAGTGATAATGTCATAAATAAGTTTCCATTATCAATCCTCTATAACACAACCAAATCAATTGCAAGTTGAATAGGGATGATTCTATGGCACTATTATGTCTTTTTTTCTTTTTCTTTTATGAATATGTCTAGCCGGCTATTTAACAAGTTAAATTCAGATTCATGATTGTACGACTGAAATACTCAATATATCAATTACTATATTTATTTTAATGATTAGATCATAGACGATTGACTGAACTATTCCATCAAGGAATCATAGAAGTTCCATTGAATAATTATCTTTTGCTTTTAAAAAATAAAATAAAATATCTTGAAATGTACATAAAGCCCTACAATTTGTAGCATTTTTTTTATTTCATCTACCGATGTTATTTCTTAGTTTTATGGCTTTCATTCATACTCACTAATATAGTGTAACTATACATATATATGTTTATTGGTATCTCTAGTTTAGTTATTTCTAGTTTTACCACCTGGAGATAGCAACACTTATGAGGTTATTAAGGTGGCAGTGTAAGTTTTACATCACCTAATGTGAAAACAAGACTCTTTAACATATAGAAAAATCAATACAAGGAGACATTGATGTTGATGATGTAGATGTAGAGTCCTTACTGATAGTGGCCACACACACGTCGCATGGATCTCGAACCTGGCATGTGACTGTGAAGTGTTGCTGAGCAGATGATACTTGATGACGAGATGACTTAGAGAGAATGATAAGGAATGAGGAACAGACAGTCTTAATGTCTCAAATACACAAGTGACAGGTAAGGGAGCTTGAGTAGACTTCGCCCGTCAACCTTACAGTTCTTGAGTAGTTGGGGTAGAAATTGCTTGAGTTATCTTGTTTAATCTTTCTAAACAAAGCCTCCTTTATAGATTGTTATTTGTCTTCTCTCCAAAAGTTGAAAGAGGAGGAGCGACTAAGTATTTATAAGCACTTGTCATAGGTGACAACCATCAAATCACCTCAGTGATTGACGGATGAGAAGGAGTAAACTCAATTCATAGTTATCTTGAATGAGCTTCTCATGGGCAAAGGCCAATAATCATCTCTTATGTGCATGAGCCTGGCTGAGAAAAGTTGAATGCGGTGGATCAATCTAACGATCCCTGTTTCGATCCCACTAAGCCAAATCTCCCTAAGCCATCTCAATAGTTGAACCGGACTCGTCAGGCCTGTCACCTAGTCCACGAATCAAGCCTAAATAAATGCAACAATGCTATTTATATTCATATATTTTGTTTACAGCCCCATTACATTTTGCTCCTAACCAAAATTCATTGGATAGCGTTCAAGTATTTTTTGGCATTATTTGCTTTTATGCGTAGCTTGAGCATTATTCAACGTAAAATACTGCCAAGCACCCTTATAGAGTTGAAAAACTTCATTTACTGTAGGTAAATCATCGAGTAAAAGCCAAACGCGAGTGCTGTAATTAACTCTATTGTATATATAATTTTATTACATTGTGCGAACTTATAAGCACAACTCCATAATTACAGATGTTCCCTTTAATTTCTTTAAACAGTCTCTCTCATCAAGCCATTTGATATCTATATTAAGCCATAAAACCATTTGATATACTATAGTGTTTAAGTATTTTGATCACCAATCATATGCCACACATATTTTCATCTTGGAAATAGAACCCAATGGCACTAATTGCATTATAATTGGTACAACCTTCCTACGTGCAAGCTTAATTGTTCACTATTGTGATGGCCCCTGTCATTTTTTTTTCAAATATTTAAAGCACGATCGTCACATATAATATTTTTTTTCTTATCCTCTCTTTTTTTTTTTTTTTTAAATACCAATTTCTCCACGATTTTTTTTTTTTTTTATATTTTGATAAATCTTCGTTGATGGCTAACTATTTGCACCATCCATGACCCCATAATATAACACTTTTCCATATACAGCTTTTGCCCAATCCACAAGTGTCCATGTAAGTCAACATTGCACACATGCAAGTCACCGTGCATCCCATTTCAATCTCTTGGTCACAACCATTCACTGATCCCTCAAGAATTAAAACACTCAAACAGTCAAAGAAAGTGCATGAGTCATAGTCCACGTCACATGCATATAAATATACATATCTTCCTCAAATATATATTAAGTCCAATATCTTCTTCAAATATTCATTTTACCAAATATCTTCACTTCCAAACCTTATCCGAACCAGTTCTGAAATCGTCCAAAAATCTTTTCAATGTTTATTTCCGTAACCAGCTCTTCCAAATCACATATATGTACGCATGCAAATATATATTCATCTTCTTTACATCATTAGTATATTTTTTTAACACAGCTGGCCTTGAAAGCAAATCATCATCCCAACCGGCAAGACACAACCTTGAAAGCGATCAAAGGGCTTGAGCCGCAATCCCTAATCATGCTTATCATCAGCCGTTTAAATTGTCGCAGCTTTGTTATATGCAAGGTACTAACGGCTCAATAAACACACGGGTAATTCTTGAATTTGTTTCCACAACATTGTCATCAATCAACTGTTTTTTTTTTTTCTTTTAATTTCATCTAAAATCTTGATGATCTCAATAATCATTTTTTTTTGTAAGCTTGAAACGATTTTCTTGTTTTGATTTTTTTTTTTTTAACTCATTTCTCATGCAACTCTTGGTATATCCTCTTCACTGACAACATACGGATATATACGCATATATATTCTCTGTAAATTTCCTTTATTAATAGAGATACACCGTCCTGGTTTTTATCTTCATAATATACTTTTCCTCCTAGTCTTGAATATACAATATATATTTGTGTGTGTACGGGCAAACCTTATGAGTTTCAATTCACAGTCTAGCCTGTCTAGCAATATTGGATTGTAGTGAACGGTAGCCACTTTCACCCCTGAAAAATCTCTTACCATGCCTTATATATATATACATATATTACATACATATATATTATATATATATATTCTTGTCACTCCGACTCTGACATTTCATTATTTCTTTGTTTCAGAAAAGACAAACTTGAAACTTTGCTAATAGTCCTTTACTCTTCCAACGATTTTCAAGCGGATAATAGAAACTTCATTTGCAAATCGTTCTCCATTTGCCATGGTAGTTATTTTTTCTATCAATTCTTAATTGATATACATATAATTTGTATGAATGAAGCCTGGCTAATTGCAATCTGCTTAGCCTTAATCAAGTCCATATCAACAATAACTCTAGTTGTTCGCAGAAAGACAAGAACATAGGCAAACGGATGGAGGATGCACGATTTATATTATTAGGAGCATATCATAGCAACAATTCAAACTAACAGGGTATTTATTATTTTGCTCTTCCTCCTTAATACATGTATGTATATGCATTCAACACATACACTGTTATGAACATGCTTTGAGGACTTACGTACATGTACATGATTATAGATAATCTTGAACTTCGTAATATTTCATTTCATGTACATGATTCTTGATATGTTTGAACCTAGGGGTGTGGAAAACAGCAATAATCTCAACAAATTCAACACTATTGATAATGTAATATACAAGTAAATATTACATAAAGAAGGATAAAAGTGTCTATTGATATAAATTATAAGGTTAATTTTGTTAACAAAGTCTAATTTTAATGTAATTTTGGTCACATGACGGAAGATGAAAAGTCACAAATCCTTATATATTCTTTCTTTGTTCTTTTCTCCAACAAAACATTAAACCTAGATTCTTATCCTCTGAGAGTTTATAGCCGCCAAAGGATTCAGAAGTCCAAATCAGATAACTAGATCTCTATTTTTTTTGTTTTAAGATCTTATGGATTATTAGATTTCTTAGGATTTGTTTGTTGAATTTGCGATAGAATTGGAAAACATACATATCAGGTTTAGAGATTTGGTTCTGTTGCTCAAAGGAGATCTTGGAAGATCGGATTCAGGTAATCAAAATCATATATTTCCTTTAGAGTCTTTCAATCTATGAATTATCTCAGGATTTTCTTTTGTCTTGAAGATGAATTGGAGAAACAGTTCTAATTTTCTTGGAGATCTGAAGAGTAAGTGTTTAAGGATTATTGAGGATCAGATCAGGTAATTGAATAAGCATTTTTCCTTTAAAATATATAATTTTATAGTTCCTTAGAATTTTATGTTGTTTGAAGGGAGATTAGAGAAAACCTTGATTATCTGTAGATCTGGTTTTGGTGTTAAAAGGATTTAGAATTGAATTTAGGTAAGTTTTTTAAAGTTTTAATCCTTATGATTTTATAAAAATGGTAGTTGTTGATTTCTGATATATATGATGTTGAATGAAATTCTAGGGTTTGAAGAAGTGGTTGAGGAGATTTGTTGAATCGAAAGATTTTGGTGTTGTGATTAAGGAAAAAGGTATAGAGTTGATATTATGTTGAAATTTGGGTTTTAGATGTGAATGGATTTAGGTTTATCTGATGAGATGTATTTTGAATTATTGATGTTATTAGGTTCTGTTAAATTAGGAGTTATGTTATAAAAATAGATTTGGGTGATTTAGAGTACTGTTCCTGAAATTTGATACAGGTACGACCTTACCTTATTTGTTGTATGTGCTTGTAGGTTTAGATTTGTTTGTTATGTGTGTAGGATTAGAATATCAAACTAATCTAATTCTATATAACACATAAAATTGTTTTGTTGCTTGTGTTTGGCTTTGGTTAGTAAAGACCATGCAGAGTGTGATACTAACGATGCACCCTGATGATCTATGTGTGAGGTTGTCCTGGGTGGATTCGTACATAGAAATGATTCCAGTAGATTTGGTTTTGGCAGAGGCCACGGTGTGTGGATGATTCTCCAACACCAATATATTTATAATTACCTATTTTCAATATTGATTGTTTTTCAGGGGTCATGAGAAACTCCAGGTTTGGAACTAGACTATTATAGTTCTAAACTGTGTTATTTGCTGATTAATTAAAGATAATAAATTGTGTTCATTGCATTAGGATTAGTTGCATGAAAATATATATATGTATATTGTGTGGCATTTGCATTTTGTTTGTGGTTTGACGTTCTATGCGTTTTTGCTCTTTTTTTTTTTATCATTTTTAGGACCAGGTAAGGATCCAATTATGTATGACATATCAGGATATGACATTTACGTGGATGAGGGAGAGTACGCTAGTGAAGTAGACTATCCTGCTAACATTCATGATGTTATAGATCTTAAAGATAGACTTAGAAGATGATGTGAATGTTTTGAAAATTTACTTTTTGTAAACTTTGACATTGTTATAAGTTTTATTTGAGTTTTTGGATTATTAAGTGCCAATAGAGATTGATGGCAAAATAAGGAAAGAATAGCTAATTCAACAAAATTCAATTGTCAAAACAAAAGAAACGGGAAGCATTTAAGCCACTAGAGTCCAAGTTGCCAGGCAGAAGGACATACATTGTAGTCAAACCATAAACACGAAAGCCGTGAAACAAGCTTAAGATCAAAAGGCCAAAGCTTTCAGGCAGAAGGAGATCAAAGGCAAGCATGTCGAAGTCATTAAGAAAAGGACTTGCTAGTGTGTTAAGATAACAACTCGCCACAAATCCAACTTCTATGACACCAATGGGTGGACAGCACTATTTCTGAAGATACATCCTAGGACAAAGCCTCTCACCCCAAGTTATGTGCAACTTCTCTTATTGATGGTGGCTTTCGAATAATCAAGCCCCAACCGTATGCTAATTCTAGAAACACCATCAGGGGGAACTCAGTGCTACATTTTAAGAGCGAGCTGAGGGAGCTACCTCTCTCTAATACACACTTTATGTTTCTCAAGGAGCCACCACCTAGATGGAGCGATTGGGTAGACTATGCTACTGACCAGCCGAAGTATATGAGCCTTCTAAAATAGGACAACGTTTATAGCACCATCATCACCTCTACCCACTTGTGGTTTATCAGCATAAGCAAGATGGAAGTATGGCATGCCATCATCTCTCGCTGGAGCACCCAGATTCATACATTCATCACTGGGGGAAGGGGGGAAGGAAGGGATGATATCACTAACTCTTGAAGACATGATCATGCTTTTGAACCTCTACTGTTCTGGGCTGTCTAATGCTGCTGCAGCTGTGGCTTCACGTGAAGAGTGCGACCTCGAAGCATCTTTATTAGCGGCCCTAAAACTCGCCTATGATGATAAGAAGAAACTATGTTTCTCTGCTTGGATGACACACTTCTTTGAAGAGTAGAGAAAGAACATGTCTCAAGTAGTGAGACTAGCTTATGGAAAAGAGTGAGTTCTTTCATGTTTGTTTATGTTGTTAGCCTGTATTTGACTTTTCTAACTAACACGTTTCTCTCTTGGTCCTTTGATGTACAGATACGAACTTGCAGCCTTTGTTGCATTTTGGTTGTCGCTGTTCGTGTTCCTTTATAGGCCAAAAGAAGGTGTAAGTCCTTGGCTTTTTACTTTGGCTATACGCATCATGTAAGGTCAATGCTTTGCATTACCTTT
This sequence comes from Combretum micranthum, assembly GCA_024138025.1. Lineage (NCBI taxonomy): Eukaryota > Viridiplantae > Streptophyta > Magnoliopsida > Myrtales > Combretaceae > Combretum > Combretum micranthum. Next base: position 332,407 of record JAMXBD010001522.1, read on the forward strand.
CTTCTACTTGGGGTCCTTATATCGACGCCTTGACCTCACTATAGGAATTTTGATATTGGGCGACGTTTAAAAAATTGCAAACGTCGCCCATCTTTTATAATTTATATACATCAATTAAAACATACTATTAGCCACGTTTATGGAACATTCATTTAATTTGTAACTTTATCTTACATTAACCATGGCTAATTTGTCATTTAAGAATTTCCCACGTAATAATAAAAATTCTGCATCCTGTCCCGCCATTTGAAAACAGTAGCCAAATAAAAATAAAACAAAAAAGTAACTTCACTTTTTCACATTTCCTTTGTCCAAACACACCCTCAAGGCTCATACCACACTCTTACCCTCTCTTATACTTCGAAAACCTCCTACCAATCTCAACCGTACGCGCTGCAGCCACTCCAACGGAGTCCTTCATGCTACCGGACTAATATTTTCATTCCACCCCCAACCAAGCTGTGCTCCGTCCGTAGACCCATTCCTTCACAGGCGGCTGTGTGGAGAAGACGTCTTCGGATTCTTCAACAAAATGGATCTTTCGTCAATATAGTCACATAATCTAGGTTCGATCTTTTGTTTTCTAACTCTTATTTAGTTGTTCCTACGCATATATTTGCATGTGGTCTTTGTAATTTTTTCCTTTACGATTTGGGGTTTTATTCTCTAGTTAGGGTTATGAGTAATGTTATCTTGTACGATATAGGGTTTCTAGTCTTTGTAATTTCTACTGACCCACTTTCATTATTTGCTGTAGGATATGGGGTTTCACTTCCGTCTTTGTAATTTCTGCCAGTGGACTCTCATTTTTTTCTATACGATTTGGGGTTTCACTAACAGTGGCTGTGCAAAATCAAACTTGGACTTATAGGTACGATTTTTTTTAACAATTAACTTATGGGTACCCTTGATTTGTTTATGTTTTCATATTTTTGTATTTAGTAACTATTATTATTATTTGTTGATTTTATGTGATTAAATCGTCACCTGTTCTGTTTGGAGTTGCATTATGCTTTTTACGTGTTAGTTGAAAATAACACTTCTTTGTCTGCTGTCCCTGTCATGTGGCATCATCCCCACCTTTTGCAACCTTTTATTATATTGATGACATAAAAAAGAGGAGGTGTTTTCCTTTTTTTTTTTTTTTAATTAAGATTGTCAATTTTAAGACTAAAACATATAACAAAGTAATTTAGTTTGGAATTGAAGTTAAAATATTCAAAGTAATTTACCATCGACTTAGGAGTGGTATCTTGCCATGGTCCAAACCTTTGCACCCTCTGCTTTTTTTTTTTTTGGCTCAAACATTATGTTAATGGATGGAGTAATATAATTTGGCATTATTTTCACCAGTCCGTTCTTTGTATATCGTTCTACAATAGTCCCTCCTACAAATTAGGAACTCAGGATGCTCCAAGTAGATTTATTTATATCAGTATTAGAATAGTAGTTTGCTTTTGCAGTTTTCCCTTCAATGTTATTATTGTTGTTAACTATCAGTCCTACGTATAATTGAATTTCAGCATTTTCATCATGATGCTTGTCATTAGGTGGTGCTATTTCCAAAATTCGCTGAAGTTTCACAAGTGTGTTATGCATGTTTTCTTGTCATATTTATGCTCTCAAACATTTGATTTATGATCATTAAAGTTATTACTTCATTTGCTAGAGTGCTTTTTCCAATAATACAGACTAGGTTACTTTGGAGACTATTTTAAATTAGCATTATGTTCTATTCTACTGGTCAACATTACAATTCATGCTATGTATCTTATACTACCTCATTCTCTATTCTTGTTTTGATAAACTGTGTGTGTTTGTTAAACTCTGTTAAAGCTTTACTGTCTATGTTTTTACAAATAATTTCATCAATGCAAATATGAAAATGATTAATTGTTTACCAATCTTACGATTTTCATAAGAGTAAGTATAGAACTATAGATCTCTTCTTTACCCCCACAGTTGAAGCTTGAAAAATGAATGCTTAAAGGACTTGATACAATAGCTAATATAAGAAGGAAAAAACAACTAGTCATTGTTAGAAATGGCAACGGTTAGAATTCATTTTCACTCTCTTCAAATTCACTTCTCACTAGGATCAAAGCAAAGATTCAAGTCTAAATTTCCTCCGCAACATAGGTGCTCAAAAGCTTAATACAACTAATCTGCATGTCAATGATTGGGATTTCTTTCCAAGATACAATCATCTGAAGAATGCTGCTTGGTATCTCATTTTCAATTACGTTGAAATGATATATGTTAGCCATTTTGTGGCCCGAGTTTGTGCTTTACTAAATCAAACAATAATGCCTCCTATCAATTAAGTATACAGATTGCTCTATCTATGTTGGTTTTTAGGTGGTAATCAAATTTCCTGTTTATTTTGCAGCTATCCTTAATCTCAGATCTATATATATTACAAAATTTTAACATTTTGCATTATGATATAGAGTGTTTTGCTCCTTTCGGTAATTTTATGTGCTTGATGGCTGTTAGAGGTTTTTGCAATTTATATTATTTGTTAAAGCTTTACAAGCCTGTTGTGCGTGTTTTGATTTATTTGCTTGTATGTTGTGTATTGTCCAATAATATTGATTGGGTGACTTCAAAGGCTCTCTTATAGCACTACACTCTATTTTACTATTTGACATTTAAAATTCATGTTGCATATGAATTTAAGTTATTTGTGCTATTTAAACCGCTTCTTGACACTTGATATGATAAGCTATGGTATATTTAATTTGTTGTTGCCAACTTATGTATAGAATGTACGAGCGATCTGCTCACAATGAGCGTGTTAGGTGATCAAAGTTTTGTCTAAGCTTTACATGCATCCACTTGTTTCTACAACGGATTCATAATTCAATTACAAAATGATTATTTATCTATGTTTTTATCTTTCCTTGAAAGATCATAAAATTATTTTCATTTTTTTCTGTAGTTCTCTTGATACCAATGCCCTGTGTTGGTTGCCATTGATACAATTGGATTTCAATTTTTTTAAAGATGTACGGTGGACCTATAGATATTTGCAACATTTCACCACTAAAGCAGACTTCCAAAGAGGAAAATAAGAATTATGGGTGGACTATTTGAAATTCTTGAGGCCATGAAACTAATTTCTTTGATGAAACAATAGACTGGTTTTATTTTAATAATGGACTATACCTTATCTTTTCATCAAAGGACAACTTGTTTTTTTTTTTTTGTTACTATATTTGTTAATCCTTGACTGGACAATTTGCACATGGTGACTTTACTTCTTTTCCCTCATATATTATTTAATCTTCCGATCATTTAACTAGTAGTAATTTAATAATGGTTCATCTATTTATATTAGATATTTCAAATATACCTTGTATTTCAAAGTTGCGCCTTCTTATGCCTTATCGTGTTATCATGGACAACTGCAATTCGATACATACTAAACAACTTATATTACAGATATGACCTCCGAACAAGAAACAGAGCAGAAAGAACTGGTGAATAAGCTTCAAGTTTGAACAATTTTAGGAGTATGAAATATTACCAATTTCAAACTAACCATTGTTTACTTGGTTTTTCATATCAACATGAATTTACAAAATTCGATTGTATCATTAGCAGAAAAGAAGGGAGAGGATGTGCTAGTGGAAACTCTGAGATCTAAACTGGTATATGGCCCATCTTTTCTAAGGTTTTACAGCTCTAGGTTCTAAGTATGCTCTTTTTTTTCAATCCTTTATTGATTGAATTAGGGAAGAGAGATTCAATCATTGGATTTTTCAATCGTTTAAAGCTACTTTGGGATCTGGTTCTACATTCATTTTCAAAGACTGCAACTTTTATCGATGCTTCCTTTTTGCATTTAGACATATTTTCTTTTAAGTCTGTTTCTTCATTTTTTTTTTCTTTTTAGCGTAAAAAGATTATAACTACTGCAATGAGCAAAGACAGATGCCGGAGTTTTACTCAATTTAATTGATTTAGTTTGATTCTCAGTATTTTAGTATTATGATTGCTTTTTGCAGACTTCCATGCAGTGATCTTTAGAACGTATTTTGAGGAAAGAAGCAATAATATATACACACTATATTTGGATTGAAAATGAGCCAATGACCAAAATTCACCAGCCTCACTTGTGTCGTACGTCTTTTTTTTAGATAAATTCAATCGTTCAGGTTTTGAAATCGCATATTTACTATTTTAAGAAATATTTAATAATATAATAGCATTCTATAGGAAAGTCCGTCTATGTGCTGATAGTAACAATTATTTCATTATTTTAATTCGTTTATGTCTATAGGCTTTATTAGGAACTTTCCATTTTTAATTAAATTTTGGATTTTTTTTATATATTATGTATACCTTAGGCAAAAGACTGGGGTAATGCTATATATATATATTATATATTTATTTAGATATAGATTTTTCCAAAAAAAAAAAATCCTACAAATAATTTTCTAGTCAAAATTACGCAAATAAGTTAACCATCTATTATTACTAAGTGATTTAACCTTTAGGTTAAGTTTATTGTAAAATTTTACAATTGATTCACAATCAGTCCTGAGAGTGAATTTTTCCTTATTAATAACATAAGGTTTAAATTTTTGTAAAACAAAAATGCAAGCAAGAAATTCTGCATCTAAAGAAGAAACGTTGGTTTTTTTTAGTTTCCGCTTTATCAGCTGCAATTCTTTCTTCTTTATCAGCTCCAGCCCCCTGAATGTAAACACAAATATTCGTTTTACCCTCCCAGCATAAGCAAAGCAACATATATAAACAAACAGTAATTTAAGGTTTATTTATTTGTTTGCTTTTTCTTTCCCCCATCTTTTTGTTGCTTTTAGTTGGTATTAAAATAGGGGACTTCGCTAGATTGGTCAAATAGGCCATGATGTTACCAGCACGCTCATTGTCAGCTGGAGTTCTTTTCTATATTTCTTCTTAAGATTTAGGGGGGTTAAAAAAAAAATCTTATCAGCCTTATAAAATAAGGTCAGAGTTACTGCAGGTGGAACAAATAAATTTTTTTCAGGTCTTTAGTATTGGTGGTGGACCGGGTGGTTCTTTCACATTTTGGATCCACAGTCAAATACTCTAAGAAGTGTTTTTTTTTTTTTTTCATATTACCTTTCTATAACTCATCATATTATGGCTTCTGTAAAGAATATAAATAAATTTTAAAAACTTTTAGGGAGAATTATAAATTAGAGATTTTGGAGGAAGTTTCTTATAATATTAATATGGCAACTAAAGACTCTAAATATGGACAATAGCATAATGGATACTTTGATTATCATCCCACTGGCTTAGGTGCTATGGACTTCCCCTGCACATACAAATTTCATTTACAAATTCTTTTAGAAAACATTTTCAAAGGAATCAATTTTGTAAGACCAATTACTAGAGCTTGAGTCAAGGGCATTAAGGGTTAGCTCATAGGACCTTTACAGAAGCTTTGTTTTGATATGGGATATTCTCAATTCGTAAACTAAGTGGTTTTTGTTTGGTAAATTTTCTCCACTTAAATGAATGGCCTGTAACTATTTTTTGTGCACACACATTGTAGTGTTTCATTGCCTACCATATATGTATAAATATACTTACTCTAATAAAGTCCATATATGTGTGTATATGTATATATACCTTTGTCACTCTTACTATTCTTTTCCTTCTTCTGTAGACCCAACACTCGCCTCTACATAAATCAACATCCAAGCTGTCTGTGTGAATAAGATCCAGCTAAGCAAAAGCAAAGGCAAACAACAAGAACTGGTTCATTTCTCTATCTTTTAATTTTTATTTTTTTTCTGACCCATAATGTTGATGGATTGAAGCTTTGATTTTGCAACATTAACTGTTTTTGTGGACTGTATGTTCCTTGGCAGCTCTCGATTGCAACATCTTCCACTACATCGATCACACTTGAAACCCTAGCATAGTGAGTCACTCCTACACTCCATTATTATGAGTCATGCGTCCTTGTTTAATTTTATACTTCGTGATCTGAGTTCCTCCAAGGAAGTGCCTTAATGTTGGGTTTGAACCTTAACAAAACAGAATTTGATTTCATAAGCCTATAAATACTGGTGAAGATGTGTAATATATTAATGATCCATTTACTATGAGGTAAATATTAAATTTGGTAGTTAGACTTTACATAAAAATTTGAGTTTGTATTTAAACTTTGAAGTAATTAATTTAATATATACTCAAAAATTTTGTGACTATTTTTATTACTTACATAACATTGATTACTTTCTTCACTGATTTTGAAAAAGATAACATATTGTTGAATTTAAAAAACATATTTTAATACCGTCTAATATTAATAGGCTATTTTTTTCCATTAGAAAACAAAGTAAATGGGTTAATAAGGTAGTAAAATTAGCCAAAAAAGTTTGATTAAGTATCAAATCATCTACTTTGATTGGAAGTTATTAGAGTCATTTTGCATTCTAAGTTGATCTGGTGTAATGCTTGCTGTTTTATGTTGGCATATATATTATAACAAATATTCTTGCCTATTATTTGGAGTTGGATTTTCTGAACTGCATTGTTGTATAGTTGTAATACTAAGCTCAAATCCTACAGTAGTGTTTATATTGCTTGTTCATGAGTTGAAGATAGAGAAAATATACTTGGATTCTCAATTTGTAACTAGTGTATTGCAAAACCAAGAAAACCCATTACACCCTTTATATTTACATCTGGTTTCGAATGTTGACCTTGCTTTTGCAAGGAATAAATTGGATCATGGTGTTTAGGTAATGTCTTATATAGGAAATGTCCTTTTTTTTGTTGACAAAACCAATAAGTGATTTTCTAGCGTGCAAATGCTCAAATTACAGAGGATTAATTGTATTTGCTAATTGGAAGTTAGGGTAGATTAAGATTGGCCAAGTATTGTGATGAAGTTTTCGTATGTCAATCAATTGTAAAGCCATCGTCAATTCGGCATAGCCCTTGATCGATACATGACTTATTCGAACTAACTATAAACTGAATTATATATTTTACTGTTAAAATTTTGGTTATTTATTTGTTGATTTTTTTTATGACATATTGGAATTAGTTTTAAGCTCATGACCGATATATTTCACTAATAAATTCTTCTATTATCCATCTGCAGTTTTATTTGACTTTTACCGGCCACTACAACATCCTTGGTTCTTTCTCCCAATGTTCTGTCATCACTTCCAATTTTTGTGGCTATAAAGGTAAAACTTTGCTATGAAAGAGTTGTATGATATAATGACTATAAGTTAGAGTTTTTAGTTAATTTGAATTATTGCTAAAACCTGGTAATTGAAAGGAGATAACCATGAAAAAAATTGTCTGTTCTAATTTGCTTATCCTAATAGTAACTACTAATCAGTAAATATAAAACTGCAGGTGTTAAAGTTAAACTAGTACTGAAAATGGAGATGTTATATTATGGCTTGATGGGTGGGATCTTGGTATGGTTTTTTTAATGAGTTTTGGTATGTGTCTAGTCTAGGATTGTTATGGTTTTGCAAAAATCGGAAGATTGGAAAATATGTTTGGTTTTTGATGAATCCTTGGTGCAACAGTTCGTAAAGGGAACCTTGGAGAAATCTAGAATTAGGATTGTAGGACTAGGGCCAAGTGTGTGTTGATCAAACTGTCGCAACAATTCGCAAATTCTAATGCAAACAAAAGAGAGTCAGATTCGGGATTCCCAGAGTGTTCGACAGCAAAACTACTATACATAGCAAATTGGAAATAGAAGTAGAATAACATCTATGGTAGCGTTTGGAACAATATGCTCTTATTATCGTATATGCCAATGAATAATGATGGATATATACTTGTCAACAAAATCAATGAAGGAGAGCTGATTTGTGATTGTGTATTCAATGTTCAAGACTTCTTATGCCCTAACAACTAAAGATAGCAGCATATAATAAGTAAACACATGTGCTTGTGCATTAAAAATGCAGATAAACATAACCGATTTTCTATAAAAGCTCATATAGAATTATGTTTCACATTATTATTACTGCACTACCAATTGGATAAAAGAATTAAATAGGGAAATAATAACCCATAAGTGACTGTTTAGATGATGATTATTCAGCCAATGAAAATAGCACACCTGTAATTTCGAAAATAGATGGTTGCCGCCAGCGAAAATTGATATTTTCCTTAGGTTGTTGAGAATTTCCCAACCCAGACATGCTGGCAGGCCTTGGTATGTCATATAGAGTTCCTCTGCACCCTGGAAAAAAAAGTATCTAAATTTTAGTAGCAGAAAGAGATTATAATTAGTATATTTTCTTTCATTTCCATTACTATAAGAAATAATACTATATTGCGAATTTTAAAATTTCATTTTAAACTCAATTTAATCTTAACTTTTCAAGTTGTTATGTCAATTCATTGACCAAAATAGGAAGTCCACACGTTGAAGCATGGTGTAGAGATAGTGTTGGTTTCATATATGCATGAACATAACATATATGTATTTAAATCCATTTGCATTGATTTCACTCTTACCAAAAACAACATTAAAAACCTTATGTGTATTTAAGATTATTTCATTCGTCCTTTTCCTTTTCCTTTCTCTTTTTAATCTACTGATATTATTTTAGTGTGGTTGTAATTCTTTCTTTCTATGGCTTTTCTTAGAATACACATGGATAAGAATTGGATGAATTGCGACATTGGAAGTGAAGAGTATCAACGAGGTGTAGAATTTTTCATTGCATACATGCAATTGAAATATGGAGGAAACACGGAGTTAAATTGTCCATGCAGGAGGTGTTTAAATAACAACTTGTACACCGTGAATGTGATTAGAGCACACTTGCTTGTTGATGGGATAGACATAACTTATAAGTGTTGGATATATCATGGTGAGGAGCCGACTATTGAATTGCCTAGTGGACCGCGTGGTAGAATTCGTCATATAGAGAGTGAAATGATATAATGAGGTGGAGTACAATGTTGTAAATGATGATGACATTGACGGGCTTGATGAAATGCTTGAAGATTTAGGGGCTTTTGCTACGAATCAAGAGGAAGATGCAAGTCTCCGAGATGGCTTCGATATTCCAACAGATTTTTTAAGTGGTTTAAGAGCTGACTCACAACAAAAGCTTTATCCGGGTTGTAAGTTCTCTAAATTCTCCTTTATAGTGAAGCTTCTCCACTTGAAAGTATACAATAAGTGGACTAACAAGTCGTTCGACATGCTTCTACAACTTTTGCGTGATGTGATACCTAATGGAGAGTCTCTTCCCACTTCATACTATCATGCAAACAAGTACTTAAGAGGGTTGGGTATGGGTTACCACAGTATTCATGCATGTAAATATGATTGTTGCTTATTTTGGGGTACGAACAAGCATCTTACCAGTTGCCCTACTTGTGGTACTTCTAGGTATAAGATGTCTGGAGGGTCTAGAAAGCCCATTCCTCATAAGATTCTGCGGTACTTTCCTGTAAAACCAAGGTTGCAACGCCTTTTCATGAATCCTAAGGTTGCTCAAAAAATGCGTTGGCATAAAGATGAACATAAGAGACAAGAAAACATTATGAGCCATCCAGCTGATGGGCAATCTTGGATTAATTTTGATAATGAATTTCCAGACTTTGCAAAGGATAGTCGTAATGTGCGGTTGGGGTTAGCTAGTGATGGCTTTAATCCTTTTGGTACCATGAGCCAGTCATATAGCATGTGGCCAGTAGTGCTTCTTACATACAACTTACCACCATGGATGTGCATGAAGAAAGAGTATTTCATGATGACGTTGTTAATCCCTGGGCCTAAAGCACCAGGGAAGGAGATCGATGTTTACATGCAACCTTTGATTGATGAGTTGAATGATCTTTGGGTCAATGGACTATGGACATATGATGCATACTCGAAGTCTTCTTTTAATATGCATGCTGCATTGATGTGGACCATCAATGACTTTCCAGCTTATGGGAATTTGTCTGGGTGGAGCACAAAAGGATACAGTGCTTGTCCTGTATGCGAAGATCAAACACCATCAATAAGACTTAATAGCAAGATTGGGTATGTTGGTCATAGGATGTGGTTGCCAAAGGAACATAGGTGGAGACGTAGCTTGAAATTTGATGGAATGCGTGATAATCGTGAAGCTCCCGAACCATATTCTAGTGAAGACATTCTTCACCAATTACGTACAGTGGTAGATGTGGGTATGGGAAAGCATCCAGAGAAAGTTAAAAGAGCACATCATGTTGGCGGGTTCAACTGGGTTAAGAAGTCCATATTCTTTCAATTGCCATATTGGTCAAAGTTAAAGCTTAGACATAATCTTGATGTCATGCATATTGAGAAGAATATTTGTGAGAATATTATCTACACAATTCTTAGGATTGATGGAAAAACAAAAGACACTTATAAAGCTAGGCTTGATCTAGAGGAACTTGGTATTCGGAAGGAACTACATCTATTAAAGCGGGGTGATGGCAAGTATTTAATGCCATGTGCAAGTTATGCATTAAGTAACTCTGAAAGAAAATTATTCTGTCAATTTCTAAGGAATATTAGATTACCCGATGGTTATGCATCACATATAGGTAGGTGTGTAGACAACTCATGCTCAAAACTTTCTGGTATGAAGAGTCATGATTGCCATGTGTTGCTTCAAAGGCTATTGCCTGTGGGTATTCGTGGCTTATTGCCTAGAGATGTCACCACCACCATATCTGAGCTCGGGACCTTCTTCGAGAGGTTGTGCCGACGTATGTTGAATGTTGAGGAGTTACAAAAGATGCAGAGCGATATTGTCACAATATTGTGCAAGTTAGAGCTAATCTTTCCACCTGCCTTTTTCGATGTAATGGTGCATCTAGCTATCCACTTACCTCAAGAGGCCCTAATGGCTGGACCTGTTGCTTACCGCTGGATGTATCCTATTGAAAGGTACAATGTGAATACAACACATAACATCTTTATTTTAATGTTTTTTTTTTGAATGTTTGCATTTTTTCTCCCCTAATTTAAATTTTACTATGTAGATACTTAGGCTCTTTAAAGCAATTTGTTCGAATAGAGCTTATCCGGAAGGTTCAATTGCTGAAGCCTATGTTGTTCATGAGTGCTTGACTTGGTGCTCCCTTCACTTAGAAGACTTGGAGACAATATTTAACCGACCAGATAGGAACTTTGATTCTCTGGAAGATGGTGGGCTGGACATCTTTACAAATAGGGTTGGTTTTATTTCTCCACCACATATGTGGTATTATCAGATGAGGAGGTTGAAATCGCCAAATGGTACATTATCAATAATTGTCAGGAGATGCAACCATATTTAGCGTAAGTGGCTGTCATTAGATCATTTTTACTATGTTAGTGAACTATTAAAATTTGTGTGTATTACTTAACCACAGTGAAATTTATGTTGCAGTGAACATATCGACATTTTAAGCTCACAAAATGGTGATGACATAGATGAGCGTCACAAGAGTGAATTTAGTCAATGGTTTATGAATAAGGTAAATATAATTAACAATGCCCACATATACTTAGGCTATAGGTAAAGGAAGTTTAACAAAATAGGACTGATTGTCTATTTTGCTTGTCATTATTGCAGATGAGTGCGTTGTATGAAAGTGGTGACCCGGTCATCAGTGCGTTATATGCATTATCATTAGGACCCGATTCATGTTTCAAGAGATACAACAAATTGATATACAATGGTGTGCGATTTCATACAACAGAATTTGATGATAGGAAGAAGACTCAGAATAGTGGAGTGCTTGTAGAGGGAAATGAAGGAGACACGAAAATTGAATTTTATGGGGTTTTGACAGATATATATGAGTTTACTTATGTTAGAAACAAAAGCGTGATCTTGTTTAAGTGCAAGTGGTGGGACACTAACATGCGGCATGTTCGAGTTGATGATGGCTTTAAAAGCATTAAGATTACTCGTACGTGGTATGAAAATGATCCGTACGTGCTAGCATCACAAGCTAAGCAAATATTTTATGTAGAGGACATGAAACTAGGGACTGAATGGCGTGTAGTGCAACAGTTTGAGCATCGCCACATCTATAATATGGACTCGCTTGAAGGTGGTCCAAATTTGTTAACTGATGTGGAGGCTCGATTAGCAGATGAGATCTTAGATGAACATTTCATAGATGATGGTGATGGAGGAAATGAGCTGCATCCAGTAATCGATTGCGATGTTGATGTGCTATTGAGAACTGATGTAGGTCATGAGACTGTTGATAGGGAGGTTATTAGAAGAACAGTGCAAGCATCTACACATATAGAGCATGATGCCGGTATTGAATCCAGTGAAGATGAGGATGAGAATGAGGAGATGGATGAGACGCTGGTGGATTATGACAGTAGCGATGCAAATTGAATGGTTATGTTTTTTTTTTTTTTTTAAAAATTTATCTCCTTAATTACGCTTGCAAGATCAATTTTTTCCTTTTTTTTAAGGCGATGATATTAGCATAAGCTTTTGTATATTGAATGATGTGTTGCCAAGCTATTATGTTGTTTATTTTCTAATGACTAACTTACGCCTCCTTTATTCATTTTTAGGTTTGTAATGGCTGGTGGTCGAAGGAATGTTCACAGGAGGGAGGGAGGACTAAACGAGATACTCGACTACCTATTCGTGATGAGTCGGATTCTCACCATTCTGGGGATGATATGCACCAATCACAACAACACAACCAGCCACCTAATCCTTTGAAGCCTTAGGTATTCCATTTGGACATATCATTAAAGTAGAATAAGTTAGTATAAATTGGTAATTCAAATTGATTTTGTGTTCTACTACAGCAAATGACACTCCACATGGTCAAGGTATCAACATAAGTCCAGCAAATGCATCCTTACAGGGCAGCAATTCAGCTGATCAAAACCACACTCCAGGTAAGTGGTGAAATTGGCATATAAATGTAGAAGATGGGTTTGGAAAATCAATTACCTGTTTTTGAGAACTCTTTATTATATGGACTATAAAAGATATAAAAGTGGCTGTATTTTGCGTTTACTCAGTTTTTTAGCATTAGCTATTTGACAATATCCTTATAATCTATGGAAGTAATACCATCCGTAGTTTGAAATCTTCCAATCTGTACAATAATAATATAGGTTAACTTTAGGTGTAAATAACACTTGTCAACAATGGTTGAAATTGCTGTTCTGTAATTATAATTTCATTGACAATTAAGGTTCTATGTTTTTTGGAATGAAATATATGTTAGATATGACTTGGCAGTTTTGATTTTTTTTTACACCTGGGTATACTCATAGCAAATAAAAAATGCTAAACTTCTCTCTGCTAACTAATGTCTCCACAAGGCCAAAAATAGACCCACCCAATACCAATCACATTTCACAAGATAAACAAGTAATTTGTAGCTGAAATTGCGAAATTGGTAAATAAGTATTTCACATGATTGAAGGCCAACAAAAAGCATTTGATATGATTCTAGACCACAAGCTAAGTGAAAGTGATTGCAGTTCTTATGTATTTTGTTTCAAATTATTTTGTAGATATATTTTGTTCATATAGCTTAGCTGGCAAACTAGTTATGAAAGACTTCTAGAAAAAAAAAAATCCAGGAGACTCTAGAAAATTCCTAAAGAGAATTAGTTCTCATAAATAGACTACATCATTAGTGAGTTATAGTCAAATTTAGAGAAAAGAGTTTGGTGCTGCAAACCGTAACTTATACTCATGAACCAATATTGGAAGGTGTCTCTATTTTCTTTCTACTTAAAACAATATATATTAGTTCTTTTAAGGTTCATATCAGTGTTTCTTCTGTATTATCAATATGTGTTAGAAAGTTGTATAGCTTACATGAAAAAGAAATGCTTCAAGCACTTGTCCATAGAACTAGTAAAATCAACTTTAACAACAGATCCCTCCTAGAATTTGCTTAAATTATACTACTCAATCTTCTTCCAGAACATCATCATAAATAGGACATGATAAACGTCCACATAAACATGTATATATGTTCAACCAACCAGGTTACCCATAGAAGTTAAGAGAAGTCCTTAAAGCTTGAACCATACATGATATTTACCTGAAGTTGCAACAACTTTTTGGACTACATTATTTTCTTTGCAGTATTCAAGAGTAGTCCATGGATGGACTTAGCTTTAGCAAGACGAATTTCATGTATATATTAACCTACCTACACATGAAAGATATATCTCCCCATAATATATATATATTTAAGAAAACGCGTTTTGTTTACTAACTAATAATCATAGTCATTGGTTTCATTGTTCCCCCTCATGATCAAAATGGCTTGCGTGTTTTTAATATAAATCGTAGTGTGGCCATTCACTATAATATTAATGACCTTTAGATATAGACATTATGCATATAAAATTGATAAAATAAATTATATTTGTACAAATAGAATCAATAATAATGGTTTTGTAATAAAAATTTACGTTTAGCGATAAAAATTTATGTGTTGACATGTTTGGTCTGAAATGTCTTACATAATTTCGATTTTGCTTAGGTATGTGTAGTTATGCATGTCTCTAATTTTTTCCTATTTTCATATGGTCAAATATAAGTGCTCTTATACTTATATTTCTAATTCAATTCCCACTATCCTTGTTGTGTATTTAGCTTTGAATATTAACATATGTAATGTGATTTTTTGTTTTCCTATTAAATGTAGAGAATGAAGCTCCAGATATACAGGAAATGAACAATGGTCAAGTGGATAGGCCCAAGAGCACAGCCACACGTCTAATAATACTAAATCTCTTGGTAAGCTTTATAAATGTATGCAATAAATTATTGAAAGTGTGCAAGTTAAAAAACTCTCTTATAATTGTAGCAACTGAGAGCTCAACGATCTGTTGGTAAGAGAAGTGCATATCGTGGTGAAGCACTTGAGCGGGAGAATATGAAGCGAAAGGGAAAAATGCTAGTTGAGTTTACTACATCCGGAGGACGTCCTGTTTCGGCAGATCAATCCTCAAAATTAGCATCTGAGATAGGAAAGCATGTAGGGACTTGTTGCCTCTTTATGGTGAAGATTGGAGAAAATTAGATAAGATGGAGAAACAACGAGCTTGGGAGAGGGTCAAGGTAAAATGTAGACTAAACTTTCCTTTCATATTACTTACTTATTATGTGATGTTACTAATCATTCTTTTCTTAACTGACATGGTTGATGTAGAATCGATTGAATATTGATGATAGTAAAAATGGCAACAAATTTGCTGCTGCTGATAAATGGATGGGGAGTCTGCTTAGAAATCATCGAAGTAAAACTAAGAGGAGATGGATGGAGATTGGTGATGTAGCAAGACCTAAAGGATCGAATGAAGATGATTGGAAGAAGATGACGGAACAATGGACTAAAGAGATTGCAGAAGAGAAGGCAATTTTACAATCTAATGACCTCCAAAAGGTAAACTCTACATACCCATTTTTTGGGATTTCAAGTAATAACTACATAAATATGTCACTGTTTTTAATTAATAGAGGACCAAATCAATGATCGGGAAAGAAGCACGTAGTTTGTCAAATACTTGCATAGGTCTGGCTCTCGATCATTTGAGAGCAGAAGGAATGAGCACGTAAGTAGCAACTCATATAATTTCTAACATGTAGTAGTAAGCTTACTCAAGTGTTTAACATTTTTGTAATATATATATATATATATATATGTGTGTGTGTGTGTGTGATGTAGATCAATCAAAATCACCAACTGCCCAATGCTATCGAGTTCTTTAAGCAAACTCGATATCGTGAACCAAGGCCTAACAGTACTGGTGGTTGGGTTTCACAACAAGCTTCTGAAGATTATGTAAGTTTATGAGGTTAAGTTTTATTTTGAATATGTTATTAAATAAGCAATATGTTGCGATGTTATGTTTTAGTTTTCATAATGTAGGAGAAGATGGTGAAAATGTATGAGGATTCACAATCTTCTGACAACCCAAAGACACCACAAGAGATTGTTGACATATTTATGAATGCAAGTAACAGATCTGACTACCATCCTGGAAGAGGATATGGACCACCATCTATTGGGAAATCAACACGAAGACAGAATGAGATGGAGTTAAGAGCTGAATTGCAAGAGGAAAAAACATTACGCCAGCAACAAACTCAACAGGTAAATAAACTTTAATATGGCTTCCAAGGGTGATTGTGGCAGAACCTAAAGGTCCTTGGATTTTCTCTTGGACATACAATGTGTAGGTTAAGGAATTGTGGGAAATGAGTCCTTAGGATGTGGCAGAACCTACCTTTTCTGTTAGGCATTACATGTGTTTAAATATATGCAAATGTGACATAACAATTGAAGCGATCACGATGTCTGCAATATATACAGTCGAGATATTAGGCTGTCCATGACTTTATGTCCTATTTTGGTTTAGTTTTTTACTTTGTTTGTATTTACGTGTCTGTGTTACCTTGTGGATGTTCCTATAATCTAATTTTCAGGTTTATCACTAGGCCATCAGAGAATACTTGGTGTGTTGTGGTTAACGTTTTATACATAAGTCATAACTTTTGCTATTTATGTTAATAAACTACACTTTCACATCTTTTTTTTGTCGATGCATTTGGATCTATAAACAAGTTGAATCGAGATAGTGTTGAGTGTAATCTCAAACTTGATTCAAAATTTCAAACCAAAGTTAAAATTTTAAAGCTTGAATCCGTTTACACTTAATTTGTGAAGGAAAAAAATGTTTTAAATTCTGATTAGTATAATATTAACATGAAACTTAAGTTGAACTTAATTAATATTTATAGTCAACTCAAGCTCAATTAAACTTGTCAGCTAGTCAAATTGAATATTAGAAGTTCAAATTTGATTTGATAGACTACTTAATAGCTCAACTAGATTTTTTCGATTTTCTTGAATTGAATTTGCTACTTAATGGTATTTACAGCTTGATCAACTAACTCGACTTGTAGAACAACTTATATCAAGTTTTCCCAGTAGTTCAGGTTAGTTATCATAGTCATTTTTCATTATCATTCGTGTTTTTTTTAACAATTTAATAATTATATTTAATTTGTATATTGTGTGACAGCAAATCCAAATGGAAATACTTCTGCAAGTGCACGACATACTTCATCAAATCCATCGCTTGGAGATGATGATGTCAATAGTGAGGAAGAAAATTAAGTACTCAGTTTTTGTTTTTTGTTTTTTTGTTTTTTGGCTGAAGCACTGACATGAATGGGGTCAAATCAATGTGATAAAGTGTGTACATATGCCCATTTGATGTAATTTGGAGTTTACGCTAATGTTTCTTGTAAGGACACTAAACCATATTGTTTTTGGTTTTTTTTCCCTTTAATGCAACGATGGTCATGGTCTTTAAGTAATTTATGTTATTAGTTTTATTACATATCGAGCATTGTATGCTCCAAAATGTATTAGTGACATTTATTCATAAATAAACTTCATGTGCTGAAGTAATAGCAGGTATCAATTATATTGTGAGCAAATAGGTTTATATTGTGAGCAAACAGGTTTATATTGCTAATTGTGTATATGTTACACAATAAACAAACATATATTGCCAAATAAACCAATTGAACATTATTATCTTCTTAACAAGAATAGCCACGTTTAAACGTCGCTAAATAAAAATAACTACCACCACCTATATGCAGATGTCACCAATACATTAGAATAGCCACGTGTAAACGTCGCTAAATAAAAATAACAACCACTACCTATATGTAGACGTCGCCAATGTATCAGAATAGCCACGTTTAAATTGTGGGAAATATGAGATTTGTCACATTTATAAATCACCATTGTGGTCCAACAAACATATATGAAGTTTATTCAACTTGTGTATGGTCACGGTTAAACATCGCTAATTATGCAATTTACTTACGTTTACACTTTACTAATAAAAATGTTTACCTACGTTTGAACGTCACCGATCACAAGTTTCCCTCCTTTTAAATTTGGTGGGATGGATATTAGTCATATTTAGTCACACATAAGTGTGACCAAAACATGATAATAGGCCATGTTTAAACGTGGCCTAACAAAGTGTATTTGGCTGTCAAACTAACATTGGCGACGTTTCAATTTTTAACGTTACTTATCAAATCTGCGACTGACCTTTTGCGACGTCTATAGGCCACGCGTAAAAAACGTGATCAAAAATTTTTGGTCACGTTTAATTAATGTTTAGCCACGTTTATTAGACGTAGCCAAAGGCTCATTTTGTTGTAGTGCCTGTACTACCAAGCTTTTGTCTGTTCCAAGGGTAGATATGTGAACGTGGCACATGTGAACTTACTTTTTTTGCAACTTTTCTTCTATGAGTAATATCAAAACTACCTTACATCATCGACCATCAACAAGGACTCGAATCTCACCGCTCCTCCAGCGTAGGCATAAATCAAAGTGGAGGTCAATTGGCCACTTCTTCAAATTATCGTTGTTGAAAAGGAGTTTACATTCTACCCTTTTATAAAGTCTCTTGAAGGTTATCAAGACAGTGATGGGCTTTATCCTCTAGGTTTTGAAGCTGAGATTATCTTAGTCGACAATGGCAAAAGGTTGGATGAAAGTCAAGCTAGGTTTATACTTTGGTGCATTCTAGGGAGCTTGTTGTCTTTGCTCAATAATGGAGATTTGAATGGGCGCTTCCTGGAGCAGAGAGTCATGGTATATTCTCCACACAGGGTGGCATGCCAGTTTGGCTTTGATCCAAGAGTGTCACATCTTCTCAACACTGCGTAGAGCTTCAATTCCTACTGCCAATCATTCTCACCAAGCAACTTCAAGAATATTCATCCTACAGTATGATAGTTATTCTTTCCTTCTATGAAGCGTCGTGGAGTTACCTCTATCGACTGACTGACATACTGGTTCAATTGTATGGTCGTCTTTCACGACTATGTCTTTGCATCTATAGATGATATGTTGCAAGCCCCACTCATATATCACCATGAGTTCTATCTCAGACTACCAAGGAATAGGTACTACAGGTTGATTGGTAATATTCGAGTAGCTAAAGAGCTAGTGTTGGACAAATTAGAACCTTCTGCCGATGGGACTCTTTCAAAATCAAAGGGTAATCATCCACCACCTCAGCTAGTAGATTATAGGTTAGCGAAGCGTGCACTCATTAAGGAGGTAATAAATCTTCTTGTGTATAACTTGTTGTTACTCTTCCTTATTATCTAATGCTTTCTTTATTTGTCTTTTTGTGCTTGACACAAATTCTCTTCTAAGTTTATATCACTGAAGTGTTGTTGTTATGCCCATGGTAGTATCAGACGATGACGGGTATAGCCTGGACAAGATTGATTATGAACCATCTCCAAATCCTTGTAATGACGATGAGAGTAATGCAAGCAAAATTGAAGAGCTTAATTTTGAAGATGATGAGCATACTCCTGATGAGGGAATCAAGAGTGCACCTGATGTCAATATACCTATCGAGCTTCATCTTCCCCCCGTTGCTAGCTTGTCTTATAAAGACATGGTAGCAACTTTAGAGGACCATGCTGCATTAGAGGAGATGATTTCGTTTCATGGCTTTATTGTGCCGTCTCGTTTGATAGCACCCTTAAAGAGTTTTAATGCCATAGATAGGGAATCTTGCATCATCTCTCCTATGTTAGGGATAGAAGTAGCCCATGTAATGGTGAAGATGATTGGTGAAGCCATGCTATTGATGAACAAACGTTGGAATTCTTTATCAATGGAGGAACTTGCGAAACTTATCAAATGTGTTGAAGGGGCTCGCATGTTGCTGTTCAAGGTCGATAGCTTCTATCCTGTTGCTAGCAAGGCCAGGAGATTGCTAAATTATTGGGATGCCAAGAGGCATCATGATAAGCTGATGGTGAAGTTACAGGAGCTCCAAAAGGATATTACAATAGTAGAGGCTAAGATGAAGACTGCATTAGGAGATGAAGACCTGGATTGCATTGTGGGCTTAGATTGCCAACCTTAGTTTAGACTTGCTATTACTATCTTATTTCCATTTCTTTTTTCTATTTAACAATATGTTGGGACATCTTATTTTGAGATGAATAGACTACTCTTCTTTATTTTTCAAATTCCTTTTTCTGTGTTGTCATTTACTTGCCTGATTACTCATATTTGTGTATATCAAAATGCCACTTAAGCTATTAATAGTATGTGCTTGCACTTAGGAAACAATGCTTTCACTTAACAACAACGATTCATGGATTGAAAATATAAGTCTCTTATGTTGCGCGTCGAAGCACTGCTCTCACTTGTTAGCAACAATATTATTATTACTAGGGCAATAGATCAATCGCCCTTTTAGTAGTGATAATATTACGTGCCTTATAGGCTTGCCACCTTAATAATCAAGTTTAGTCAGTTAGTAGGGTATTTCCCAATACTTAACCACTCATTGCATGTTTCTAAAACATTTGCACTATATTAGATGTGACATTGTATTATCATGTGCCTGGGAGCCGATGCTTCTACTAGTCAGCATGTTGAAATCATGTTGTCGCGCACTTAAGAGACTATGCTCTTACTAAGTGGCAGCAACGTATATAGCTAATATTTATTTTTTTCATATGAAATATCTTTTTGTACTAAGAGATGAATCTCTAACTTTACAACAACAAAAGAAAATTAATAATGTAATAACAAACAAGAGAAGGAGAGAAATTCTGCTGAAAAGGCTTTGAGAATGCAAGTCATAATTTTATTCAAAACATGATCAAAATACATCAAATGCAATTGCATATGAAAGTTCTTAATATACTGAAGATGACATGAGGACTTCTTCAGATCCTATAGATCATCTTAAATATATACCCTTTTCCTGTCAGGTCTTACAAAACTTTCAACTTCATTAACTTGCTTCTGCTTCTTCCTACCTCCACAGAGTCACAACTCCTCTTTCTGTTTTGTTCTCCTAAGTCTCCCCTAGACAGGTAGTTATATGCTGGAGGGTTTTACGATAGTTGTTTCTCATTCTTCAGCATACTCATCGAAGATTCTAGCTTCAACAAGGTATGACTCGTTGTATTCACAGGGGTTCTTTGCAGTAGGAATGAAAATGTCTTATCCTTTCAAGTGACCCTTCATACATTGATGCAACGTTGAAGGTATAAGGTTGTGATTGTGCAGCTACTTCCTTCCAATAAGTAAGTGGAACGATACGAGCACATCAATCACATGAAATCATGTGGAGCTTTGGATTGGGCCAACTTTGAAATCAATGTTGATATATGTCATTGTTTTGTGGTTGATTTAGTTTCATAAACTGTTAACAACAATAGATGTTTCACAGCCGTCTCATGTCTATATTTATAACCTTGAATGTAGTATTGGCATGAGTTTATAGTGATCCATACACTCTATGAATGTGCTCTTGACGTGATTTCGTTGATGT